>OAMR01000082.1:1458525-1474244 GCA_900205405.1 Echinochloa crus-galli
AGTTTCGCAAAATAATAATCTTTTACATGAATGAATAATACTTGATTTGGTAGCATAGATGCTAACCTTCTCAATTTCTCCATTATATGAATAGTCATGTATTCTGAATGCTGCCTACATCCTGATCATTTTGGTAGAATTTCTTTTGTAGAAACTAGACGCAGCTTTTGGTAGAACTATGTTTGTTTGTTTGTTTGGAGAAAATGATCTATATACAGACCTTGAACTTTGTATTTCCCCTTCCCTAAACATGCTTTCACTTTTGACTTACTATGTTTCGTTGTGTTCTTTCTTGTTAAAACTAGATCAACTACCAGGATTATCTGAAGTTGAAGACCAGAGTTGATTTTCTTCAGACTACACAAAGGTACCCTTCAAAGATGGCACTGATAGTTTGTTTCAGCTGCACTACAATTTTATTAATGGGCCTGTGATGTATGAGATTTGGTACCTTTGTGTAGAAATATTCTTGGTGAGGATCTGGGTCCACTTAGCATGAAGGAGCTTGAGCAGCTTGAGAACCAAATAGAGATATCCCTGAAACATATCAGGACAAGAAAGGTAGAAAACCTGGCTAGTGCCAGTTTGTACATTTATATACACAGTTTGGCTTGTTTATGACGAGATTGATATGTTTGCAGAATCAAATGTTGCTTGATCAACTCTTTGATCTGAAAAGTAAGGTAATGATGATGAGTTCCGATTACCTTTTGTCTAATTTATTTCTTTTTCCTTGCATTCACATTAACTTTGTAACGGTGATGTTTTGTAGGAGCAAGAATTACAGGACCTTAACAAGGACCTCAGAAAAAAGGTAAGGTCACCAAACTTAAAAATTTCTTATTACAATGAGCTTGGATGTTTTTTTTTTCATTTTCCTTTGCCATCATGATGAACACCACATATTCCTCTTCCTGTCCTTGATGAAGATTTGACACAATACTTGAACCAAATAAACTCATTTTTTTCCTGATAAGGCTAGTTGAATTCATTACTGATCTGTTGCAAGTGCCAGTTGCAAGAAACGAATGCTGAGAATGTGCTACATGTTTCCTGGGAAGAAGGTGGGCACAGCGGCGCCGGTGGGAATGCCATTGAACCTTATCAGGGATTCCTTCAGCACCCGGAGAATGATCCTTCTCTGCAAATTGGGTAAGCTTCTTTTCTCCACTAGTTGCATACAGGGTTGAGGGGGACAAAAAAACCACAGAAAGCTGTAAACATGCTCAAGACACAACTGTTATCTGAACTTGTGCAGTCACAATCACAGCAGAGTCAGGCTTCCATGAGCCCAACACATTTTTTTCTTTGAAGAAACAGGATCCCAGCATCTCAGATTCAGCATTGCAATTTCTGTAGCATGTTATCGTCCATTCTTTTGACAACTAACCCAATCAATGTTCGTCCTTGGCGAAGGTACCATCAACAAGCCTACATGGACCAGCTGAACAACGAAGACATGGCGGACCCAAACGAGCACGGTCGACCCGGATGGATATGAACTGCTCAGACCACTAAATAAGACATGGCAGCCTAGCAGGAACTCATCCTGCGGGCGCAGGACGAATTTCCAGTCCACTTATCTGTATTGAAAGTTTGATACTGCTCTTGAGACTTCCCAAACGATGAGCGCAGTGATTCGCGCGCGTATTGTACTGCACTGGTAATCGGCAGCGTGTGGCGTCGCCGTAGAGTTCTGTGATTGTAACGGTTAGCTTTAAGACCTCATGTAATTGTGTGCGAAGCTTGCAACTTTACATATCTACTATCTTGTGTGGTGATTGTGCTAAAAGAAGAATCGTAGATGTGCTGGCTGTAGCTAGTAGTATGTGACAATGTGACATGCCGACTGCTTGCTATTGCTTTCTCATATAGGAGTTTCAGTATAGGTTCAGAGTTTTCAGACTTCGGGGACTGGAAGCCGGGCCGCCTAAGCGAAAGCGTATCCTTGGTGCCTGGGCCGAATTTGCTCTACTCGCCGAATTAGGGGTGGTCTGGTCTCCCGTCGGCCGTCGCCACGCGGATCTCCTGGCGGCCGGCCCGGGGCGGGGCCGGCCTTGGGCGTCGTTTCCACGGCACCGGGGGGCAGGGGCACGCACGGCTGCCGGCACCGCGCGCTTGTGCTGATAGCGACGGCACGGATATGATCCTCGCAACAAGGCGCGGGCACATGAGTCCTTTCGCCGACCTTGTCCTAGCTTGCTTGTAATCGGCTGGGTACCCAGTCACCCACGCACATTACGATCTGGGGGCGAAGAGGAAAACAAGAATCACTACAGCATGCAGTAGTACGCACGTTTGTGGCTGTGACACCAAGGGGCACATCAGCACATGGCATCGTCATATACCAGGGCACCAGGTACTGATGATCAACTGTAGAGCGTTTGAAGCTGATGAGGAAGTCTAATAATGCGCGCTCTATAAGTTAGGTACCAACGACTCGTAGAGAGGTAGTATATGTGCTATATTTAGGGTACCATATATGGGCCTAGTAGAGAGCTGTGCATACATCATCCTTGGGCACACTGCAGAGAGCTTGTAGCGTTGAATTGTTGTGACAATCAGTTTGGGACAAGCAAATTAAAAAGAACAAGCACAGCGGTGTGCGTGTGTATTACCTTGTAATAATGAACTAATATTTGCCATATTTTATTCCACTACTTGTATGTTTTGTATCAGAATATGGTTCTACCAGGATTAATTTTTCAAGAACTAGTTTAATTTCAGCTGAAAAATTTATTAAATTTGAATCTAAATCTATCCCAACGTATAGAGACGAGATATGCTAAGAAGAAAACTAACACTATAGAGCAGTGTATATACATTTACGCTTAAATCGAGAGCCTCCTAAGAAAGGAAAAAAACAGAGAAGGTAACAATCCAATCAAAAAACCCACGGACTATGGCGACCTCCTCTTCTCTAACGAGCATCTCACCTCCAGCGACGAATCTTACTTCGCCGAGCTCCGATTTAGGTTAGTGTTTTGGGGTTTGTAACGCCCGCCCTCCAAAGCCGCACCGCACACCTCTTCTGAGGGGCGCCAACGCATACACGTAGCATCCTGTTTATACTTTCATCCTTGCTTCGTGTAAAAGGATTAACCCAAAGACACTACAACTGAAAGACGAATCTGGCGACGACGAGAGGAGGGGAAGGGGTGGAAGGAGGGTGGTTCTCGCCAGCGCCAGAGCGGCGCCACATGAGGTGGAGGGCGGCAGCAAAGGGGGATCGGACGGAGGGGGCATAGTTTTTATAACAGGGGAGGGGCTCTCGATCAGCTCTTATCGGAAGAGCCCTCTCCCTCTAGTTGCCTCCTATATAGTAGGTTGGGAAGTTTGAAAGGCAAGGAACCCAAGAATTTTCGAATGAAAAGAATAAATGATTCCAATGATACTCCAACTCCAAAATTAAGGATGAGACATCTTTCTGGATCATGGTAGGAGTCAGTGGTGAGATGA
This sequence comes from Echinochloa crus-galli, assembly GCA_900205405.1. Classification (NCBI taxonomy): domain Eukaryota; kingdom Viridiplantae; phylum Streptophyta; class Magnoliopsida; order Poales; family Poaceae; genus Echinochloa; species Echinochloa crus-galli. The sequence continues at coordinate 1,461,985 of OAMR01000082.1, forward strand.
GTATGTTGTTGTTTTCTTCTTGTAGTTGTCTCTTTTTTTTCTTTTTTTCGTTGTATTTGTTGTTTTTGTAGTTTGCTTGTGTAGGCATCTCTCTTTTCTTAATATAACAGGCAGCTCTCCAGCCAGTTTGTTAAAAAAGTAATATATATTCTTGATGAGGATAATCAATTGGTCACATACTGTGGTTAGATTCCATTATACATTTCAGATAATTTGCTCCATATAGGTCCCCTTACATTACAATGCTAAACAAGGCCCAGTATACTTTTTAATTATGGGCAGCTAATGCTCTTTGTTCCGTTGACGAGACCAAATTTTAATGCAAAGTGTCCTGGTAAAATTACTGTGGAACTAGGAAAATGTTGGTATAGCTGATTAGGGTACCCTACAAGGAACTATTTAATCCGTGACATAAACATTATATCATTGATTGATGAAAAACTGTCACAAATAATGTGTCTGTGACGATTTTAATTTTCGTGGTGGAATGGGCGTCATTGATTGAATCATCAACGTTTCTTAAAAAACGTCACAATCCGGTCAAACTAAAGAAAAAGGCTAACCAGAGCGTGAAATATAAATTAAATCCTAGGTCGGTCTATTACACCGAGTTTGGATTTTGGACTTGTCAGTATGTTATGTTCACAGCATAGTACAAGGAAGTTGTAAATAGGGTACTAGTACAATACTACTCGCATAACATTCATAGATATATATTTTTCTTGCATCATCCTTCATAACATCCTAGAAAGTTTGACATTCGATGAAATTATTCGGGACATGGTTTCTCAACCAAAATTAAAATATTTTGACAGCATGACTGCTACATTAATTCTTGAATATTTAAAACAGTACGATTCCTACGTTAATCGTTGAATATATCCAGAGAGTATATATGCATAGGCAAGGCCCAAGAAAAAATGGAAATTATATCTAACTATCTAAGAATGGAGATACTAGTACGATAATACTCCTCAATATAATATCAAAGATCTGAGAAGAACGAAGCTGCAGCAGAATATCTAAGCAACCCACCAATAATCACTGAAATGGTCCTCAGTCTAATGGTTGCCCTAGCTAGTTCCATATATGCGCATGAAAAAGACTAGAGTTCTCCCTATTAATTCATGCAGCTGTGATATATGTCTTTTTTTTTGACACGCTGTGATATATGTCTTGGGACCAATGTACTACCACCATTATTTGCATACCCAGTTTTCCATGGAATTCAATGATAATGTCATTGCATTTTTTTTATTCCACATACACCATGCAATATTGAATGCACGCAGATTCAACAGTAGGTATTGCATCTAATCACTATTAAGTGTAGCTTTGACATTAAGTTTGCCATCTAACACAATTACGATCATAAGGTGTATGTTAATAATATGAAAGAATGTACAACTTAAATTAATGTTATGTTTTCAAAAGTATAAATACCCAAACAACTATAGATAGTACTATTATCTTACCACGTACAGTACATTACTAGCTAGACCCCCCCCCCCCTGTTTTTTCTGCCTTGGGGACGATCATGCAATAGAATGGAAAACAAGAAAGTTAATTTCTAAGGGCCTACTTCATATATTGAATGATCATATGCATCGCCTCAACATGATGCATCTCAGTCCGCGCACAAAAAATATTGGAACACCCCACATGCATACGATTAAGTAAACAAAAAATAACACACACACATATTGGCGGGCAACAATAATATTCGATCTTAGCCATAATATATATAGGGAATAATACGACGACAAATATTATATAGGGTAGCAGATGTTCATGATTAAAGAGAGGTGCGTACACTCCAACAAATAACAAGAACCGGAACAGGAACAACAGGTAATAAAAAGTACAGGATGGGGATGCATGCATATATAACGGCGATATGGGATAGGTTATCTGATAATACTCGATCCTGGGCTACTGCACCATGTCGATCGATCGACCTCGATCTAGATGCTGCGCTCAATCTGCTTGAAGATGTCGAAGCTCTCAATGACTTGCTCCTTGGCCCTCTCCTGCAAGTGCAGCATGCCAGCATGTACATAAGCTATATGGGCAATATATAGCATGTATAGAGAGAGAAGCTCGAAGCATAGGATTTGCGCATTGTACTTCAATTCCAGATCAAAGCCTGGCTATAAGTTACCTGTGGAGCGGGCACAACTACTCTAGGCTCAGGAGCGCTGTTGGAAGTGGCAGTAGAAACAGTCGTGGAGCAGCGTGGGTCACACTTCGCCCACTGCACGTCATAGAGAAAATAGAGCAATATGTAAAAAAAATGCCTTCAAGAATTTAGGGAAGCATAAATAATCAGCAATAATATCTTACATTCTTGGCGGCCATGCTGAAGGCCTCCCTGTGAGGGATATCTGGCTTCGCAGCTTTGATGCGCTGAATCTCCTCCCTGCCACAAGTAATATGCGAAGGGTAATATCTATCTATCTATACTAAAAGGATCCTAGAGAATTGAAAATGTTTTCTACCAAAAAATCCACCCCCACCCTCTCACAGAGGCCCCACCTACCAGATTTTTTTGGGATAGGGGACGTGGGAAATGTGGGAAAAACTTGATATTTCAGGCGCTTTTAGTTCATTCCCCGCAAAACTTTTTTCACCCAACGTCCCGCGCGTACCCACCTCCGGCCAGGTGGGCCCCTAACTCTCAACGTGCACACGATTATCCCGTATTGCTAATAGACAAAAGATTGAAGAGTTTTTCTCCATATAAATAAAGACCAACTAACTCGAAAAATAATGTGCCTCTAAATTTGGGAATAGCTAAAGCTCTATATACACACGTGCGTGCGCACGTGCCGCGTCTGCTAGTCTAGTGAAAGAAAACTAAGCATGTCTGTGATCTTTTTCACCAAAAGAGAGAGATGGTTCGTAAGGTGTATATGACGTATCTATATTCTACAGAAATTTTAATTTATTAGAATCCTAGAATGTATTGTAACACTAGCTAGCTTCACTTTAAAGTTGTTACTCCCTCCTCCATTTCAGTGGTTTGACTCGTTCAGTCTTTAATAAGATCACATTTTTACCATGAATTCCTCTTAAAGTGTATATTACAATCACATATTCTTGGCTAAAATCTATTTTGGTCAAATATTAAGTTTGAACCCAACTAGACATATGTAATAATTGAACTAACTTCATGTAGATGCAATGTGTCTTAAAGAGGTGAAATTGAACATTTGAAAATTTCAATTGTTCTACATATACTTGTATCAAACGGTACTACATACAGCAGGCAAGCATAGCTTTCTCAGCAATGGAGTGTGTGTAAGAATTCAGGTAAAACTTACCACTCAGTCCATTCTTTCCAAAATGGTTTGTCGTCATGTGTGTCTGGTCATTTTGGTAGTTCTTATTTTTTGTATAAATAATGTGTGAAGTATTCTCTTCACTATTTTCATTTTCTCAAAATATTATAACTACATCTACTTAAACAATAATCTAAGGGAAAATATAGAATTTCAAGACCCAAAATGAATGTTTCTTGAAATCCTTAGGTGCAAAATTTGTCATGCTCTTCAGATTTCTGTTTAATACATAAAAATATAAAACAGAATGTACAAAATGTGCTTTTGTTGTTTTTTTAACCTTCGCGAGTCAAAGAAATGTACCATTATCTTCAGCTGAAATAATAATGAAATTTTGAGACAAGAAGGAACAAAAAAAAGCACTGTATACATCTTTCGTTCTGTTCTTTTACGTTTGTTTATTACATGACTTCATGGACCGATTGTTCTAAAGAATAGCCCAAATATGTTGCTGGCCCAGTATATATAGTCATTATCCACGCATTTATTTTATTTTCTAGATCCCAGCGTGTATGCTGTAATCTTGGAAAAGGTTTGGTTCAGTACGTGGCTGGAGTATATTATTATAGTGCTTCACTCAGGAACTTATCTAAAAAAATTATCTCTGGAGATTGGCAACAGAGAATATATAACTGGCTAGCTAGTTTTGCTAAAAACTAGCTGCTAGATCAAGAATGTCCACATAGCAGCAGGGTAACTTAAAAGGCCAAGTGGTCAACATAAAAATACAAATGTGGATTGGTGTAAAATAATAAGAAATCACAGCGGTTCTCTAGATCAATCATTTTTTATAAAGAGCGTTTTTTTTTTCAAAATGGTTGCAGTGCGCACAGTTTCTTCAAGATTTTGGAGGGGAAAGAGGGATGAGAAGGGGATATTATTTATTTAGCGTGACGACCTAACCATAATGATGCGAAAATGTTTACCATGTGTAGAAGAGCACAAAATAATGTGTGAAGCGTGTGAACTACATGGTCTGGCTAGCTATTGTACTTTGGTTGACCAATGGAAAAGATTCAGAACTGTACACAACAGGTTTCATCTCACATTACTGTACAAGCAGTCTTATATCGTACAGATTTGCAAGCAGCAAAGCCCAGCTCTACTGGAAAAGTGCAAGGGGAGTGGTACCCATAATGCATGGATGTAAATCCATTTTAAAGTGAGCAGATATTACCGAATCAGATTTAAAAGGAAACTACAACCCAATGCAATATTGTGTATATATGAGATATTAAGATCACATGTAAATGATTGAGGCATGCATTTGAACAGAACTTAAAAGTAAAAGAGAAAAATAATGCAATTTCCTCACCTCATGAAGCGATTGTAAGCAGATGGGAGGCGATGTTTCTTCTCCGGGGCTGCAATCCGAGAAAATTAACAAATGCATTGAGCACAAAAACAACATTTGTTAATTATCTGTGTTCATCTTGATTTGTCGCATCAACTAATGACAGAAAGAATTTGTTGAGAAGAAAGTAGAAAAGTCCACGTAAGGACAGACTGAAACAAGCATGGAACAAGGAAGAAGAGTGGACGCTGAAGTTGCTTCTTTTAATTTGCTAGCTACTACTTACGCTTGACAACGAAGGGCATTCTCGGGCTGGCATCAGCTGATGTCGGCGAGGCCAGCGGTATCGGTTGGTTCCTCCTGCAGTCGTTACAGGGTCCCTGACACTAAGAAATGGCAGCATAAGAATCAAGGTTAGAGCCCCAGCGCTTCAAGATCTCAAAATATATGCTAGCGCGATGCATCAAGATATCATTCCCTAATTATATGTTGACTAGGTCGTCAAATAAATCTGGTCATGAATGGCCATCTTTCCAAAAGAAAATGCATGCATGAATGCCACACAGCATGCAGAACTGCTGCTGCTGCTAGCTGCTACTGGTGCTGCCGCCTTAAAAAAGCTCAACTGCCTTTTGCAGCGACGAGGGATCTCCCCAGGCCGCAGATGAGAAAAAGAAAGCTTTTGTAGTCCAGCGTTGTTTAATCTTGCCTTGCAAACAGTACTTTTGAGTAGTTCCATAAAGCAGAGAGAGAGAGAGAGAGAGAGAGAGAGAGATCAAAGTGCAGCAGCACACTGATGCAACTGAAAGTAAAGCAACCCACAGCCATATTTCATGAGAAAACCCCACTGATCTATTCCTCTCTCTATCTCTATCATGAGTGCAACAATTTCTTTATATTTCTCACATCTTCTATATTTGTTTTTCCTTTTCCAGAAAGCTAACACATTCAGAGAAGAAAGAAATAGGGCTAGATCGATGCATATATGCTGAAGATATATGATGGATGTTTGGGTATATGAAACTAAATTGTTGTAATGCATGATATGATCCACCTGAAACGGCCCCAAGGGGTGATCAGTTGGGGAGAGCGGTTGCACCATCGGCGGCCGTGGGCTGAGGTAGGAGAGGTTGTTGCAGTGACCGCACTTGACAGTCACCGTGTCCATCAGCCTCTTGCATGGAACCCCAACCTGCAGCTACCCAAGAAGCACAAAATTAATCATAGCATGCAATCAAACCAACTACCTGTTTCTAGATCAACTTCCTTTGCATGGCACTGTCTAAGCAGTAGCCAGAATAGAATCACAAGGAAAGAAATGAAGGGAGGTGCAGAAAGGCGCAGAGGAGAAAAAAGTAAAGATGAATCTTGTCGAATTTACAATTCAGCATCCACGTAACAACAAAGAAGAGAAGATATGGAAGCTAGCTCGTGAAGCAGCAAGCAGATGGAAGTGAAAGATGGAAGCTAGCACTATCAGGAAAACCAGTGAGGGGAATATTCCCCAAAAGAAACAACAAGCTAGACGACCCAGTGAAACACCGCATAGGAAGCATAGCATAGCACATCAATCACATGTCGTCCCATGCGTAGTTCCTGTGGATTTTTTGTGTGCTCCTCCTCCAATCGCGAGGCAAGAAAAAGAACTGGGTTTTATTGGTTGCCTTGTGAATGAGCTAGCACACCCACCATACGAAACAAAGGATACGTACAGAAAAAATAAAGCAGATAGCTAGCAAGAGAACAGAAACGGGAAGCCAGCAGCAGACAACTTGTGTCAACAAGAATCAACGCGAGAGCTAGCGAAAGAAAATGCCATATCTGGCGATTGATCATTTCTCGCGTGGCGTATATCATGATCTTCCCCATGGGGTGGTTTTCCACACGGATCCGATTTCTCGAGGAGTTTACCGCGAGCACGGTGTTGCAGTAGGTGCAGCGCACGTAGCACAGGTGCTCGGACTGCGACACCAAATCCATTCTTCGCTGCTTGCCTGGTGGCGGCGGCGGCCGGCGGGGAAGGTGTGGACGGGCGCTGGGGGTAAGCAGCTAGCTCGCTCTAGAGGTAGGCGGAGGAGGAGGCTGGGCGGTGGAGAGCAAGCAAGCAGCTAGCGTCTGTGTCTGGTAGCCGTGTGGTGTGAGGCGAGAACTAACTAATAAAGCAAGGCAGGAGGCGGCGGGGTGAAGAGGAAGGGGGTGGAGAGGGGAGGTAGAAGATCGAAGAGAGCCCGGCGCCGGCCAGGAGAGAGAAACAAAGAGTTGGGTTCCAAGAGAAGATGGGGTAGGGTTTCTATTCCTGCAATAATGCCCCGGGCCCCACGCACACATGGCTCCGTACGCACGAGACCAACCACAGCGATCGGGCCGGCCGAGCGCCAGCAGCGCGCAGCACAGCATAAATCTTTTCGAGACGACAGGCAAGGTGCACACACGGCCGGCCGGCCGGCCTAACCTGCTGCACAGTGATGATCCATCTCCGATCCCTCGCTCGCTCTCATGTAAGTGGACACATCAAGGGAAAGGAAGAACAGTCCTAAGCATGCATCTCGATCGGAGCCTAGCGCGCATAGTTCATGGCTTCATGCATGCTGCTCGGAGTGGAGGCGCGCCCATCCAAATCCAATTGCGCGCGCTGGAGCGCATCTCGATCTGATCGATCCCCGCCCACTCACTGCTTGGCGCGACTCGATCGTATCGGACGATCTAACAATTTGATGCATCGGGTCCTTTTCATTTGCATATATATGCGATGATTGGAGGTGTTTTAATTGGGTGGATTAGGGTGTCTCGTCACATATCTGATTGTATTTCCGATGGGATAGTTCTATCATCCCATATATATCGGTGTGGATGCGCATAGCGCGCTGGGGTAGGTGGTATCCTAGTAGCAAGCAAGCACGCTGGTTGATGCAGAGGCTGGAGTGTGTGTATATGCACTGGCCAGTCTTGAAATATTGTATGTCAAGTTTTGTCTTATTAGTCAAGTTCATTATTTTTCCCACAATGATTGTATAAATTCATAATATAATTATTCTATGCGTTGTTCTGAGTATTGTACTATAAATCTACGTAGAATAGATTTGTGGGCGCCAAAGGAAGGCATCAAAAGAAACTTGGATGTGGACATGTCTTGAGTTTGTATCAGAGGTCTAAGAGCATCATCTTCGAGAGACTAGCAATAATCATAATTAAATTTAAAGATTAAGATGCTAGCAAAAAATAAAAAAGGGATAAACCAATATACTAAACAAAGACACCTAGCGAAGGGGATAGAATAGCTAGCGTGAAAAAATAAATATCCAGTTGGTTAGTCTGTTCGATGCAATTTTTTCTTTTTGTTTTCTTTTTTTTAGCTAGCCAGCAGGATATACAAGAGCTCTTAGAGATGCTCTAACATGTAGTGTTGTTTTCGGCAGTGGTGTTTCATTTCGGCTTTGAGTAAAACTTCATCTCTTCGGATAGATTGTGCGTAAGGTCAACTGGAACCATGTAAAAAAATAATTTAACTTCTTAATTTAATTTGGTTGGCTTGCAAAGAGAAAAAAAGCATAGCGCATCCGACGGTGGTTGTGATTAGACTGAAGCAAAGCTAGTCCTAAAAAAAATTGTGTGAAGGATCAACCACTATTATGTGCTTACTGGCTGTTAATCATATATGCCCCCTTTTTCCTGGAAAAGACAAAATAGCATAAGGCATTCCAAGCCACCGACGATGGGCACAGACTGTGTGTGTGTGTGTGTGTGTGTGTGTGTGTGTGTGTGTGTGTGTGTGTGTGTGTGTGTGTGTGTGTGTGTTTGTGTGTGTGTGTGTGAGAGAGAGAGAGAGAGTTAATGACACTCATGACTCATCACATGTACATAATTCTCAAGCATTGCGGGGTTGAAAAAGCATAACACAAATCCAGATTGCTTCTGGGAAACTTGCAGCTGCGCATACCTTGTTATATATGTTTGCTACCTCCCGTATCTAAAAGGTGTTTGATGCTACTGTACCTCCCGTAGAGATCAATCTTCTGCCTGATAATCAGGTTGTAGGTCCAGTTAACATGCTTCCATGATATACTGATAACATGCCCTAGCTAGCTAGTGACGAGTGACTGAGTGAGGGTTGGCAACAGGCTTTTTGACGACGGGTTTTATTTGTTGCACAAGGACGTACCCATTAGCTGCAGCTTTTGTGCCTTCTCAGAGATCTGCCTTTTTACGGGTTTTAATGAAAGAAGGTTTCAGAGAAAAGGATCGGAGCAAGTGTATACGTTGTTACTATCATGATTGAGGTCTCTGAGGATGGATGCGTGTGGGCACGACCTGATCGATGGGATTTTATCATTAGGTGTAAACTGTTCATGACGCATCCAAGACGAGAAGACGAACCAATTTCTTTCTAGGCATGCATGCGGGAAAAAGACGACGCGCGCATGCCTGTGGATGTCCCCGAAATAATTTCCGGGATCCCTGTATATTTAATTTGCCCGTCGCGGTAAGCCGGACAGATTGTCACAGGCTTGATCGATCACAGCCATCCACGTCTCTAGCTAGGTTTCACACATGGAGACAAAAATTAATGAGTACTCTACTAGTCTAAAATATAGCAAGTGCAGTGTTGCAATTGTTTGGTTTTGCCCTAAATTACTGTGTGAGGATCTTCAGTGCATGGAGTGATGCAATTTGCTGAGTTTTGCCCAAAATTTCAGCGACAATCTTTCACCAACAACGTTCCTGGTTATTACCAGTAATAGACTCTGTTTATATAGTCATGGGGAGGGACAACCTTGTACTATTTGCTGGATTCAGGCGGCAGCGGCAGCATAGCAGCCGGCCGGCGGCCATGCATCTATGTTTGCGAGACAGTGATTGCATAACACCCCACAACACAACGGTATCATATCATCCCCTGCTTATTTCTGCCGACATATATCCATGATACGGCGGCAGCAGCGAGGTTCATTCCTTCAAACCATGCGACATATGATAAGGAAACTAGCTAGGCTAGCTGTCCAAGTACATATACTCATCGGGCCGGCGCAAAGCATATTTCTGTTACCCTAGAATCGATCGATGACACGATCCATGCATCAACTTGAGATGTGGAAGGAGGCCCGGCCGGCCGGGGCGGTTGCTGCATGCATGAGCGGGGATCGTATTGCATGAGCTTAACCATGCTAGCTAGCTGCCCGATCGCAGCTAGAAAATCTCGTATCATGGCAGCACAAATGGGCCATGCGTGCCGCCCGTCCCATCACCCATCATCAGCCGCCGCCGGCCGGCCGGGGCGATCGATCGAACGAATAATACACCTATCGATCACTCGGATCGGATGCGCGCGGGGCTCTCGATCGATCTCATGCATGCCGCAGCAGCGAGATGTCCAGCAGTCCGTCGAACTCGATCTCGATCGCTCGCCAGTTTGAACCAGCAGCATCAGGCAGGCAAGGCAGGCAGGCAGCAGCGGCATGTGGACGGGGCAGCCTCCCTCGTCTAGTTGGCCGAGGCTCACGATGTTCGCCGTGAGCCGCGGAATGTAGTAGACGTCCGTCAGCCTCTGGTGCTCCCCATTCTTCGCCTGGAAGAGGATGTTCCCATGGCCGGCGATGTCCACCACGGATCCATCCCCAAATTTCACCGTGCCCTGAACGCCGGTGTTCAGCTCGGTGAAGACCTCGCGCGCGCCCGTCATGTGATTGGTAGCCCCGGTATCCAGATACCAGAGCCCGGCGTCGCGGTTGGCATCTCCGTCGAGCTGCGCCATCACCTTCTCCTCCACGAGGTGGACTACGGCCGGCGCCGTGTCTCCACCATCGTTGACCGCCGCCGAGGCAAAGAAGAGGGCCGGACCTTCCTTCTCCTCAGCCTCAGCAACGTGGGCTGCCTGGTTCTTGGGCTTGGTCGGGCACTCCCGGGCCCAATGCCCGGTCTTCTTGCAGCGACGGCATTGATCCGGCCCAACATCGCCGGAAGCCAACACCGTCTTCGATCCACCGTCCCACGGTGGTCTCGGCCCAGGCTCCTTTCTCCCAGAGCTTGAGCCGTGCCGTCCGCGCCCGCGGCCACGGCCGCGGCCGCCGCCGCCGCCACTGCCGCAGCCGTGGTCCGCCTTCTTCATCCGTGCCGTCCACTGCTCCTGCGTCAGAAGCAGCTTACCGTCGGCACTTGTCGCCGCCGGTGTGTCATCCTCGGCTTCGCAATCCTCCGCCGCACGCAGCCGTCCGCACGCGTCCTCCAGTGACAGCGTGTCGAGATTAGAGGTGATCTCGATTGCGACGGCCGTCTGCTTCAATGCCTTGGGCGCAGCACGCAGCAGCTTCTCGACGGTCCTGCGCGTCGTCACCACTTCGCCGAGGGTCTCCAACGCCGCCACAAGATTCTCCAAGCGCTCGGTGAAATCATCGACAGACTCACCGGGCTTGAACTTCATCGTCTCCAACTCCTTCCGAAGACGTTGCGCCTTCACCTTCTGCACCGAGTCGTTCCCGATCCGGCGCTCCTTGATGGCCTTCCACGCTTCCAGCGCGGACCCCTTGGCCACCAGCGACGGCACCATCTCCGGTGGTACCCCGCTCGTGATGGCGTCGAGCGCCGCTCGATCCTCCTGGAACGAGACGTCACCCGGCTCGATCGCCTCCCACATGTCGCGCGCCTCCATCTTGAGCTTCATCAGCGCCGCCCACGTCGTGTAGTTCGTCTTGGTGAGCATTGGCCAGTTCGCCGGCCCGGCGTACTCCTTGACGATGCGCACCTTCTCCTCCTTGCCGCTGCCGCCCGCAGCGCCGCCCTTGCCACGGGCGCCCTTCTTCGGAGAGGGTGGCGTGTCGTCATCGCCGGCCATCAGTGCGTAGTGGATCGCGGGGTCTCGGTTCCAACGGCGATACCGCGCCGCGATCGAGTCCAGCCCCTACCGAACCTCGGCTCTGATGCCAATTGTCAGCAATCCCGGCGTACACCAACGTCCGGCGATCACCAGCAACAGCAGCACAATGCACACGCGCGAACACGGTGGAACGATGTACACACAAGAGTATTTTTGGTGCGACGAACTGATCGCTTTTCTGGACTCTATTGAATGCATATATAGAATACCCACTCCTACACAACCGGTGAATCGATCACGGCATGCGCCATCCCACACACCCACGACACCACGGTCCTCCTACAAGCTCGGCATGCCACCATCCGAACGCGCCATCCCACGTCCAGTGAACACGCCCAGCACTCCCTACAGACGCGCCCCATGCGAACGACGCGCATGTCAGGCTCCCTACAGACTCGCTCAGCCAAACAAACTGGTGAGCTTATTTCAACCGTGAACAAGGAAACCGAAAATAGCTTGACAAGCATTGCACAGGATTACTCAACAACATGTAGGCATCCGCAGAGCAGAGACATGCGGTGGTTCTATACTGAACATATGGGCAATTTGGATTCATAAACAACCAGCTGATCTGTCACACCCGGATTTACACAAAAACCCGAATGCTGCTATATATGTGCCCAGAAAGTCCACAGAACACATACAGCTAATAAATATGATAAACAGAGTACATATGCTCGAATAAAAAAATAGTTAAATCAGAGTTTACCAAATAAAACACAGCGAAAGTCTATCTCTCTCGACAGGTAGAGCCTCA
>OAMR01000082.1:1486651-1498916 GCA_900205405.1 Echinochloa crus-galli
TACATTTGATTAGAAAATAGTGGTCAAAGCAAAACTTTGAATGTCATATTTATTCAAACAATGAAACATTTGAGCTGTGGAGAAATTGATTAGCAAAGGTATAGAACGGGCATTTTACTACATCCCTTGAAACTTGACCATGCATCTAAATATTTCATGATTATTGGAAGGCATGTTTAAATAACTATTTATTTTTTAAAAATCATAACTATTATTTGTTGTTGAAAAATACTAGAAAGTTCGATTATTGGATCTTGGTAATAAGCAAATAAAAGTTAAGAGTTTGAATCATTGCTAGTTTGAATCGTAGTACAAGTGTTCTGTCGCATGTGTTGATACACTATAGCTAATTGAAGAAGTTGTTTGCATATTTTCGTGGGGTCACGTGCCCTAGATCTCATTTGCCTACTTCTCCGCTGCTCCTAAATGTTTGTGGAGCCGGCAAAGTGAACATGAACAGTCACATCGGTCTGTAGATGCACAGTACTACAGTCACATACCGTGAATAACTAAAGTCAGGCCCTTTTTAACTTGTACTGGATGCCTACCAAGTACCACCACGAACACCCAGTATAAAGTACGCGCGCTGAAACTTAGTTGCTTCTTGATGTGTTAAATGTATCTTTCTATCACTAACTGAAGACTTTACGATGATCCTCACATTAAGGAAAATAAAAATCTTATAAATTCTAATAAATAGTAAACTATCCACCTTTCAATTTTGTAGACACAAAATTTAATGTAACCCTGTAAATCTGCATCTGAATTGTGAATCTCTACTTTTATGAAAAAGTAATCCAAATAAAGTATGCCATATGTATATGTTCATATGAAAGATGTTTCCTTTAAAGTGCATATTATTAAATATATCATGCTAGTACTCCACGGCAAAGAATTATGAAAGTTGCAACCTCAGAAATGTATATTTAATCATATTTGAAGGAAACATTGACATATCTACATTGACAATTTTATTATAAGCACTCTAATTTTTCTATGAAAATATATGACTACTCATAGTTCTTTGATAGAGGAAATTAGGAATCTGTTGTGGCAAACCTTTTAAAAAAATTGTAGATGCATAATCAAAATCCATCATAACCAACTCGATCCATTACACGTTTTTCACGCCCTGGCGGGGTGAAAGTAGACGGTGAAGTAATTCTTGACTTGACACTTTTGTTGATGCCAAAATAACCAACAGCCAAGCCACACACACTTGACACTTGAGATCACTTGAAGGCAGCTAGGCAATGATGGTGCAATGAGCTAGGCACACACACACACACAAGCTGGTACGAACGAGAGAGTGCGGGGCGCACGCCCCGGGCCCTCTGCTGCGGCGGTTCGTACCATACACAACACCCGGCCTCCTCCCCTAGTCCCAGCCGCAGCTAGCTCCCTCTAGCTAGCCTTCCCCATTTCCGCTCTCGTCTAATCACGCCTCGCCTGCGTGCCGCACGGCATTTTACCATCTCCGTCTCTCCGGCGTTAAGGCGGCTGGCTCAGTGGCTCGACGCCGCCGCAGGCAACTGCGGCAGAGGCATATGCTGCAGCCGCGGGCTTGACGCCACCAGAAGCCGCCCGGCCAGCCACCCATCCTCCATTGCTGGCTTGCTGGCTCCACCAATTATTAACCCCGGGAGCCCATGGCAGCGGCGGATGAAATAAAAGAAAAGAAATGGAAGAAAAACAAATGCCTGTACGTGTCGATCGAATCCAACAAGGCGGCAGCGCGCTGGTGCTGGTGGCGGCAAAAGGCAGAAGCATCTTCTGGAGGCGCAGCGCATGGCCAACGCCACACGCATCCATCAGATCTGTCCCCCGGAGGAGTAAACTCTAAAATCGATCTTATAAAAATGCAATCGAGATCCCGCACTAAAAAATTGAGGTTCAAAAATCAGCTCCCCACCGGCATGCTGGATCTTGCTGTTGCATGGATGGAACTCTCCCATCGAGCTTCGTGCCACCAAGTTTATGGTTCCCGCTACAAAATCGATCTCCTCGATCCTCATGTCATGAACTCATGATGAATCCAGACGAACAGTTTCGAGCAGAGGAGAAGGGAATGGATAGGATGGTAACGGGTGACTGATCGACGAGCCTTTTTGGTGGCGTTGGCCGTGGAAAAAAATTTAGAGGGCCCGAGCTCCTAGATGCCTTCCACGTATCTAGGGACACGGATGGAGACATGCAAAGGAGACAGGCAAGCTGCAACAGAAGGCCCAAGTCGAGACCTTCCAGTCGACTGCAAGCTTAACATTGCGTTTCTGTTCTTGGAGCTATTCAACTGTGAGTTAAAATAAAAAATATATTTTAGATTAAGAAATACACTAATTCTTTCTTAGCAAATTTGAACTACAAGTCTTAGGGTCCCTTTGTCTGTACTTTTGGTGCTATTTTTCTTTTAAAAAAGTCAAAAGCCAACGGAAGGGATACAATACAACATATAGGCCCCGTTCGTTTGGCTGGTGGTTGGTGGCTGGCGCTGATTTTCGCTGAGAAAAAACACTGTTAGCTCGCTGGAAACATTCCAAACGAACAGGGCGATAGAAGCTTTAGGACAAAAGCAGCTTTTACGTGTTGCTTTGTCTGGCCGTGGAAACGGTAAGTTCGAATAGATTACCCACCTGCCACTGCTTAGGATAGATACATTGCTACACCTCAGCGGTTTGATAAATCATCTCATGCAGTTTCACATAGGATTTTTGCCGATATGGAGGAGAGAGAACGAGGTGAGAAAATAAAGTCGTTGTTTCGCGAAACAACCGCCTCATGAGTTAAATTTTAGAACTATGAGACAACTTCATTAACATTGTACGAGTTTTAACCAATAATATCTCTCTGTTTTCCCATAAATTAAGGGATATTAGATTACTACGAGACAACCAATAAAACAACAACCTATTGTAAAGATTGTCTAATGGGTCGTCTTAAAATTACGTGTCACTACATGAGACCGGCTGTTAAACAGCACTAATGTACTGTCCTAAGTGGTAAGCCAGCAACAAACTGTCTCTCCATGCTCATGGCGCCGAGCGTCAACCCCGTCCCCAGCACCAGCAGCGTCCTATATCCTCGCCGCCAACGACGACGGCCAGCGTCCTCCTCCACTTGTCCCGGCCCGTAGCGGAGGCCACCCATCCCATCCGTCGGCTCCGACCTGGGCCTGGCAGCGCGCTACGTACCCTCGGGCCGGGCGGTCCTCACCTCGTCGTGGTGCGCGGCTTCCACCGGTGCTCGTCCCCGGCCTGCAGCTCGAGCGCAAACGCGTGGGCCGAGAGAGGTGTGCTGGGCTACGTGGACTGGCCTCCCGCACGACGACTTGGACTTGAACAACGCATACATATGGCGGCCCCGCTGATTCAAGTCTACGGTGCGTGGGCGCGATCAAATTAAACCCCCAAAGAAGTGGAGATAAGCCATGTAGCACACGGCCCATCATGGCCCATCTTTCTAGTAGCACATAATCCACCAACCAATCCATCATTTTTTTCAGCATACCAGCAGTACGGTGCATAATAGAGAAGAAAAAAGTCCACTTTACTCCCCTCAAGTATAGCAAAGGTCCAAATAACCCCCTAACGTATGAATTGGTCTATTTAACCCCCTAACTTTGCTAAACCGGATCAAAACACACCTTTGGACAAATTGTTAAAACCGATGGCTGGTTTTTGATCGGGTTTTGCTGACTGGATTGACATGTTGACGGTCTACGTGGCAAAAAACATTGAAGTCCAAAACACCCCCTGCTGCTCAGGTGCCGACCCCGCCTCGTTGGACTCCGCCGACCCGCTGCCGGCGAGGTCGGAGAGCGCCCTGACGGCGATGAACGGCGCGCCCTGCTGCGTCGCCACCAGCGCCACGGCGGCCGTCTCCATGTCGACGGCGGTGACGCCGAACCTGCCCCTGAGGAACTCCCGGTACGCGGCGTTGTCGACGAACACGCTGGCGCTGCAGCCGCGCTCGACCCTCGCCACCGCCGGCCGCCGCGGCAGGCACGCGGTGCCGGTGCCGTTGCTGACGCAGCGCTCGAGCTCGAGCCCCTCCAGCTTCCCCGAGAGCTCGTAGTAGCCGTCGTCGACGGGGCCCAGAACGCGTGCTCGCGCACCTCCGGCGTGCCGCTCGCCGCCGGGAACACCTCCTCCGGCTGGTACCAGACCCGTTGAGCGGGTTGCTGCTGGCGGCGGCGGCGTTCTTGCCGGTGGTGGTGACGGTGTAGGATGAAATGTTGAGGCTGCCGAACTTCCTGGTGTAGTCGCCGTTGGGCTCCAGGGCGAGCTCGTCGTCCGGGCCGTCGCCGTAGCGCTGCCAGTTCCCAGAGGCCGGTGTGCGCCCAGTAGCGTGGGATGGCTTCCAGAGAAAAAAGTCCAAAACACCCCCTGTTGCTCAGGTGCCGACCCCACCCTTCAATGTCTTTTTGCCACGTAGGCTGCTAACGTGTCAATCCAGTCAGCAAAACCCGATCAAAAACCAGTCATTGGTTTTAATAATTTATCCAAAGGTGTGTTTTGATCCGGTTTAGCAGCAAAGTTAGAGGGTTAAATAGACCAATTCATACGTTAGGGGGTTATTTGGACGTTTGTTATATTTGAGAGGAGTAAAGTGGACTTTTTTCCAATCACGCATGGATCTCGTTTCCATTTGCCAGGGAAAAACACTAGTGAGCAGTTATTACTATCTATCTAGCTAGATAGTGAGACGTACACTGACGTATAATATAGCAATCCGGCCGAGATTTAGAAGCTCTGATCGTGAACGGTGAAAGATATGGGAGACGCCTTTTTTCTTCAATTGGATCGATCGAGCTCGCTACTGGCTGCGGCCTGTGCCGGGGCCATGTATCGTACGCGTGGGCCGCGTGGCATATATATCTCTGATCAGCTCGTTTATTAGCCCTAAACATGTGAATGCCGTCGGGCCTGCTGGCCATGTGTCTATGTTCTCTGTGTGTCTTTTTCCCTTGAGCGCAAAAGTACGCCTGCTAATTTTCCCTCCGTTCTCCGGCGCATGCGTCCAAGCACAAGAGTGCAAGCTCTAGGCGGGAGAGGGAGTCAAGATAAAAGGAGGGTGACAGAATCTTTCCCCTGCCTGACCTGCTGAATCAGGCAGCGAATTGAATTAAGGCCTCGTTTAGATGTTGAATTTGAGAGCTCGAATTTGGGAGTTTGATGTCACTTCGTAATCGTTGCGTTATTTTAGCATTTTTTGTATTTGTGAAAAATTATCTAAAAATTAATTAATTAGGCTCAAAATGTTCGTCTCGCATAGTACAATAAAACTGTGCAATTAGTTTTTGATTTCATCTATATTTAGTACTCCATGCATGTTACGATATTTTGATGTAATAAGGAATCTTCTTTTTTATAGTGAATTTGGGAGTTGAAACAAGGCCCTAATAATATTGACGAATCGAAACACTATAGCTAGCCAGGCAATTACCGTGTGCGTGCAGGTGGTACTGCCGTACTATATATAGCCTATAGTAATGCGTCTCCCATAATACGACTGCATGGCAATTCTTTCTACATAATATCGATCACGTCTTGTCATAAGTGCACTGATCATATTGTTCTCCAAATATGTATCTCTCTCTCTATATATATAGCTATATATGGTAACGGACAATTTAATGAATGATAACTGACCGGCGCCGATCGACGATGGTTGAGAAGTAGCGGAGCGCGCAACCAAAACCGTACCTCTTCTTCCGCATTAATACCACACACCAAGATCACACAACAGGACTAATAACACACGTTCCTGCTTTGATTGGGGATTATGCATGGATGCTTCATTATTTTGCTAGCAATGCAAGTAGTGTCCAAGGTCGGCCAGGAGGACTACGCACTAGCTAGCTTCTATCTCACTCCAAACTGACAAGAGAGGGACCTTTTAAAGAGTCATGTGCTTGTACGTTTTCCATTCTTAAATATATGATGTTTAGGACAAGAAAATTTTATTTTGTAACTGAACAGCTTTTCCTAGACAACATATTAGAATGGAGGTAGTATTCCGATTGAGCTGGCATTTTATATAAAAAGGGCGTGTGCAGTTTGCTAGTGAAATTTAGCATAAGAGCCATCTCACTTTTCGATCAAGTTTATAGGAAAAAGTACCAACAATAACATCTAATTAATTTCATTAAATCTAATGATGTGTGGTATTATATTAATATATTTTTCAAAAATTTGGGCAAAGTTAGAGAAATTTGATTTAGGACAAAACTAAACTTGCCAATGATTTAAAACGGGAGGAAGTCTACTTTATGCCCTCCAACTAGTATGATAATCCAATTTTCAACCCTGAAGCACAAAACCAGATAGGAAGGACCATTCACTGTTGAAAACGAACAAATTTGATCCTTTAAGTGGTTTCAGAGGTGATTTTCCATTTTATAAAAATATGGCTTAATCTAAAAATCATAACTAATTTATTTTAAATCATAAAATGTGAAAATTGTACCAAAAATTTATATAGATGTACCTATCTATTAGTGCTCTGTTGGGATTTTTTTTCAACCTTATCCAATACAGTGCAGAAATGGCAATTTAAATAAAATAAAATGCATAACTAAAAGGAACAAAAACCTAGGACACATAAACATATATGATATGGGTACATCCAAGAAGAGAACCAATAGGTTACATTATTTTTAGAAAATTTTTGTTACCTTTTCAATTTTTTATGATTTAAAATGAATTAGTTATGGATTTTCAAATTATATCAGAATTTTTAATTTCTAAAAAAAATAGAAAGCCACATTTGAAACCACCAGAAGTACCAAAAATGTTTGACAATTAGATGTCCTATGATGTTTGGTTTCGTACTTCAGGGTTGAAGAAAAGGACTATCATGCTAGCTAGTTGGAGAGTATAAACCGGACCTTTCTCTAAAACAAAGGTAGTAGTAAGTATTTGATCATCAAGCTTTATTTCAAAAACATGTTACTCCAACAGTACTACTTTCTGAAAACACATGCATACAGATGCAACCTGGAGTAAATCTCGTGAGCTTGCAATGAAAGGTCAATCTGGCTTCTGGTAGAGGGTAAGATCCCATCGGATGATGCGGACGGAAGGAAAGCGTCATATTTTTATGTAGTACTAAGTAGGACATTTGTGCGAAGTTGCATGCATGCATGCATGGTCCCTGCGACAACATCATCAAGTGACGATCTTTTTGGTTATTGGATTTAGCAGCAGATGCCAGCAACGTCGGCCGCCGTGGTCCGCTGCGAGCAGCCGAGCGACACCCAAGCAACGACCCTTGATCACAGAAGACGCCTCAACGTGTGGTAGTCAGCAGCAGTTGTACTGCTCCCAGGGGAGCAACTGGCCTGAATCGCACAACAAAATAGTCAGAACGGAACCACCTGAGTGGAATAAGGTGACGAGATCCGGCCAGGGCGCCCTCTCGTGCTTTCTAAGCAGCATCTCATCTCTGTGCATATCTAGACTGTAAGGTTCCGGATCATCGAAGATCCTTTTTTTTTAAAAAAAAAAGTTATCAAGATCATTGGAATTTCATTTTTTTATTTGACCGTCATTACCTAAAACTGGCAAATCCTCCTCCTAAAGGTTATATCAAAGAAAAAATGTAATTAATACATTGATTGAGAGCAGAATTTGTTCTGACTTCCGTGTCGATCTTACAAAAGAAAAAAGATAAATATCTCAGAAAAATACTTCATGATCAGCTGTGGATATATTACTGATGATATTTTCGAAGTCTAATTTATCCTTGTCTAAATGGTTTGGATCAACAAATAATAAATCAGCTCCAAGTACAACACAGTTTTTCCATCCTGTTGTTTTCTTTTTGAAACAAAAAGAACACGTATAAAAATATGTTTTTGAAAAGCACACGTATGCAAACATGACATGCACCTCTCCTGGCATGATATATATTCCGATGAGTTGGACTGTATGAAAATACTAGCTAGCTAGTAGGGGACCAAATTTATTTTTTTTATTTTTTTTTTGAACGAACCGCACAAGACAGTGCGTGTTTCATTGATATAGCAGAAAAAAATACAAGTCCATGACCCTGGAAGGTCGTAGCCAGGGAAACAGAAAAGAAAAGAAAAAATAACAACTGTACTCGCCCGGTTGGATTGGGACATCAACACGGGGTACCACTCACCACCGCACATCGGCCTCCGCCCTACACATGAAGATGACAGCGGAGAGAAACGAACCGCAGCTCCGACCCTCATACCACACCCTTGCAGCCATCGAAACTCCGACGTGATCCGGCGCCGATGAAGAAACAATGGAGTCAGACGCTTTCATTGGGCGTTGCAGCAAAGCAGGACCTATCCGACGGGATGAAAAATACC
The DNA here is from genome assembly GCA_900205405.1 of Echinochloa crus-galli. Classification (NCBI taxonomy): domain Eukaryota; kingdom Viridiplantae; phylum Streptophyta; class Magnoliopsida; order Poales; family Poaceae; genus Echinochloa; species Echinochloa crus-galli. Next base: position 1,494,993 of record OAMR01000082.1, read on the forward strand.
GAGTCCGAAGAAACCAAACGCGCAGGTGCCTCGCCTCACCCGCCGTTGGACGCCTCCTCTCTCTCGTGCGCGGGGGCCTCGCCACGTCCGCCACACCTCCATGCTCCGAACTCGTTCCTTATGTTGCCGTCGAGATAGCGAGCTTAGTCGCCCTGCCTCCAAGGAACTTCCCCAATGCAACAAACCGTCGCCGTGGCCTCAACTTCAACACGTAACCCCCTCCCGCACAAGCCGCCGCAGAACCAAAGGTTGTCACCTGTGCCGTCTTCCGACGTTGTACCGCACCGAATAGGCTCAGCCAAGCTGACCTACCCGCCGCGACCCGCTACAGGCCGAGTCGTCTCCCGATGCCGTTGCCGCCGCCGCAGAACAAGGTTGTCACCTGTGCCGTCTTCCGACGTTGTACCGCACCGAATAGGCTCAGCCAAGCTGACCTACCCGCCGCGACCAGCTACAGGCCGAGTCGTCTCCCGATGCCGTTGCCGCAAGCGCCGTCTTCCAACGCTGTCCCACACCGAACCGACAATTGCCAGCAACGTCGGCCGCCGTGGTCCGCTGCTAGCAGCCGAGCGACACCCAAGCAACGACCCTTGATCACAGAAGACGCCTCAACGTGTGGTAGTCACACCCTTTCGCTTGCCTCACGGTAGAGTTGCCAGCACCGGCTGAGGCTGCCAAAAACGGTGGGCCGGCCATGCTGCAAACCGAGCGGGTCTCAAAAGACAACGCCTCCAAGGAAGTTACGATGCCAAAGGCGCCGCCGCTGCTCGTCTAAAAACTAGACAGGATTTTCATCCAGAGACCCCGTGCAGCAGTAAATGAAGCTCCACAAAGACGCCCCCAAGAGGGAAAGCGACGTCCGAGGACGCCGCCGTCGGACAGCTTTCGCCCGGAGCATTCATCCACGTTGCACGCGCGCGGTGCCACATTGATTGAGAGCAGAATTTGTTCTGACTTCCGTGTCGATCTTACAAAAGAAAAAAGATAAATATCTCAGAAAAATACTTCATGATCAGCTGTGGATATATTACTGATGATATTTTCGAAGTCTAATTTATCCTTGTCTAAATGGTTTGGATCAACAAATAATAAATCAGCTCCAAGTACAACACAGTTTTTCCATCCTGTTGTTTTCTTTTTGAAACAAAAAGAACACGTATAAAAATATGTTTTTGAAAAGCACACGTATGCAAACATGACATGCACCTCTCCTGGCATGATATATATTCCGATGAGTTGGACTGTATGAAAATACTAGCTAGCTAGTAGGGGACCAAATTTATTTTTTTTATTTTTTTTTTGAACGAACCGCACAAGACAGTGCGTGTTTCATTGATATAGCAGAAAAAAATACAAGTCCATGACCCTGGAAGGTCGTAGCCAGGGAAACAGAAAAGAAAAGAAAAAATAACAACTGTACTCGCCCGGTTGGATTGGGACATCAACACGGGGTACCACTCACCACCGCACATCGGCCTCCGCCCTACACATGAAGATGACAGCGGAGAGAAACGAACCGCAGCTCCGACCCTCATACCACACCCTTGCAGCCATCGAAACTCCGACGTGATCCGGCGCCGATGAAGAAACAATGGAGTCAGACGCTTTCATTGGGCGTTGCAGCAAAGCAGGACCTATCCGACGGGATGAAAAATACCGAGTCCGAAGAAACCAAACGCGCAGGTGCCTCGCCTCACCCGCCGTTGGACGCCTCCTCTCTCTCGTGCGCGGGGGCCTCGCCACGTCCGCCACACCTCCATGCTCCGAACTCGTTCCTTATGTTGCCGTCGAGATAGCGAGCTTAGTCGCCCTGCCTCCAAGGAACTTCCCCAATGCAACAAACCGTCGCCGTGGCCTCAACTTCAACACGTAACCCCCTCCCGCACAAGCCGCCGCAGAACCAAAGGTTGTCACCTGTGCCGTCTTCCGACGTTGTACCGCACCGAATAGGCTTTTCTGAATTCCAACGTGGGATTCAAAATCTGTCTGGAGCAATAACATACATGAGCTACCTTATTCTGTGATTGCTTGCAATCTTTTAGCTCTCATACTTGTTTGGAATGAGAAAGCTTTGTATCGCACTATCAAAATTTGTGATTTAGCCCCGAATATGTCTAATATTCAAAATCAACGGTACTATTTCTCTTTTAGTTTCTTTATTGTGCCATTTTCTTGTTGACTATTTGGCTCCACTGACTCTCTTTCCTACAATTTCTTCAGGGTTATGTTGACAAGTATGTGAAGCTATAGTTAGATGAGTAAATGAGATTATGCGCTGAACCGATCAGAACTGCAAAGGTTCCAGAGTTTGTGTTGCGTACTAAATGAGGCTACAAATTGGGTGGTGTATTTGCATGAGACGGCCATTCCACAGTAAGGTATTCTGCTCTAGTTCCGCGAAATGCTGTATTTTATTGGAATATCACGTGTCTAGGTTTGCTTCCAGTTTTGATAATTTGCAGCCTGGTCTCTTGTACCTTGTAAGGCATGTCCTTGCTGTTCTGTTAATATGGTATTTCCATTCTTCCACAACATGGGATAATAGTATGACCTACTGCAGTGTGTGCTATTTCCTCAAACATGCTGCTGAAAGAACTTTGTTTCTTAATGGTAAATGTACATGCTGAGAGCTGGATGATTTAACAAATTACTCACTTCCCGCGTTCTTCAACGTTGCTCATGTTTTTAGAGTGGATATTGTCCAGGGTCCCTCCCTCCCCCACCGCCTCGGCCACCCAACTTTGCTCCAGAGAACGCACTGCCTCCGCCACCTCCACCACCACATCCCCCATCGCCTCCCCCTCCTTTGCCGACTGCACCTCTCACCCCTGTAGTTGCACAGTCATGGGATGCTGAGGCAGAGGGAAAAGAAGGCGGCGGTGATGGTGGTCGTGATGCCAAAACTCTGAAAGAGGCTACTCAGCTAATTGTTTCTGATGACTCAGATATGGATATGGATGGTTAGCACTCCGTTTCCCGACCTCCCCCATCTCTGTACGATGACTCTGTTTGGAACTCACTTTATTCATGCTGCTGCATTTTGCGCTACAGCAATAAAAAAGTATTGTTTATTTTGATGTACAAACATCTCTGTGCATGAATATCAACCTGACTTTGGTGTTTCAGATTAATTTTCACTTTATTGTCTCTAAACATTTACTTCATCATGACAAATTTCAGGGGATGAGGACTCTCCATCAAGGCAACCTCCTACCCCAGAGAATTCTTCTCTTGTGGCTGCTGAGTGTACTGGAGATGTTAATGTGTCAAAGTCAGTCAGTGATGTTTCAAGCCTAGGCAAGGATTTGCCACCTGGCAGTGGTGAGAATGCTGAATCTACACGTGTTACTGTGGATGGTGGGAGCCCATTCCGACTAATACAAGGTTATGCCTCAGATGACAGTGCAAATGAGGTCAATGCTGGTCCGGGTGGTGCCTGCACCCTCATGACATTGCCTGAAGATAACAAGCGCAATCATCTAAATGATAGAAATACTGAAATCGGTTATCAGAAGCATACTATTGCAAAAGTACATGTGAATTCCCTTCCTGGCGCTGAGCAAAATTGTGAGGCTGGAAAGTATCATCTCAAGGATGAGAGCAACCCAGTGAAGTGCACAGAGGTACTTGAGCATGTAGCCAAAGAAGATTTAAGTGACAGTGAATTTGATGGAAGCCATGGGAGGAGACAAAGGAAACGAACCCAGAGCAAGTCACCTCAGGGTAGAAGCCAGAGTCCAATGGGGTCAAACAAGGGCAGTCTACCCCAGAGGTACAGCACCTTGTACCTCTCCATGAACTTTAAATCATCAATTGATGTGCATAGTGTTACATTTCTGTTTATGACATTGAATTTGTATAAATTGTTGCTTTGGAAGTCTAAAAGTATTAAATTTCTTTCAGTTCCTCACCTGGAAAGCAAAG
>OAMR01000082.1:1522446-1540734 GCA_900205405.1 Echinochloa crus-galli
CTGAAGATGACGAAGAGAGAAAGGTACGAGATAGTTGAGAAATATATGGATGGATATATATTTTATTTTAAATGCGTACTAGTATATAAATAGTCGAAATAGGATGGTATGCCATCCCGGATACTTTTTTTTTAGAATCATCCCGGATACTTTCGGATTTGGAGCTGAAGAAAAATTCTGGAGCTCGCGCAGCCAGTCTGTACGGCTCGACTCGGCACGTACACCCCACGGGCTCAGCTCCAGCCGAGCCCACCGAGCCCACCGCATCTCCCGCTCGGCTCCCGCCGCGGCGGCGCGAGTTCGGCCCACGCGTCGGCCGCCGCATCGACACGCGTCGTGACGGAGGCAGGCCTTGCCCGTCTCCGCCATCGCCAGCGGAACCGCATGCCTCAGAAACCAACCAGCCCAAAAAGGAGCAGAAAGCTTTGCCTCCTCCCTCCCCCCTCTCTATCTCTTCCCCGCGAGAGGCGCTCGAGGCCGCGGCGAGGAGAAGCAGCAGCGCGTCACCTCACCAATGGCAGCCCCGTCCCTGCTCGTCGGCGTAAGTCGCCTCTCTTCCCGTCTCACCTGCTCCGGCCCGGCGCCCCCGCTTGCGCCGGCCGCCGGGAATCGTTGCTCCTGCGGCGGAGCTCAGCTCTTGCCTTATCCTGCTTGCCCCTGGCTCCGTCTCCTGCAGGCGCTCCTCGGATGCGGGCGCTTCCTGTGACAAGCTTGCGCGCGAGAAGCGAGATGGAGGGCTACTCGAGGGACTTGCTGGGCGGGATCGGTTGGGGAGACGCGCCGCCGCAGGAACGGGAGCGGAGGCCGGGGCCGCCGCCGCCGGCGCGGGTGGAGATGGAGGATGTCGAGCTTAGCCTCGGGCTGTCGCTCGGCGGCCGGTTCGGGGTCGATAGGAAAGGGGGGAAGCTCGCCCGGTCGTCGTCCGTGGCGGCCGTCTTGACGGCGCCCGTCGAGGTGGCGGCGCCGCCCGCGCTCGTGAGGACGAGCTCCCTGCCGGTCCAGGCGGAGGCGTCGCAGGTGGTGAGGGAGGAGGGGCTGGACGGATGGGGTTCCTGCCGTGAGATCGGTGGTCTCGCCGTCGACCCGGCGGCGAGACTGCAGTCGAGCGGGAGCCCTTCCTCTGGCTCGTCGGATGGCGAAGGCCTGAGGTTGCAAGGTGCGTGTGGCTTCTCTCCGTGGGGGGTTTATACTATCTTTATTAGTATTTCTCCACCCATAGGAGGTAATTTAGCTTTTAATTCCATGCTGAGCAGTGCCGATTGCGGCTGCTTTGGTAGATGGCGATTACTGTCCAACTGTGAATCCTTCAGTAAAACGGCGTTAATTAGGCATCATATTTTACTGCATAGGGGAAAACATGATAGTTAGAGACAGGATCTTTTAGAAAATTGATTTGTGATTTGCAGTATTCTTGATGTTAACCGGGAAATTGTTGAAGTGTCTGCCAACTATGCTAGTTGAAAGTATGATGTATAAAGTACTCCGTAGAAATGTAGCATACTTGTGTGTGGAGGCCAGATTAAGCTCTGAGCTTTGGCAAGCTAATGAGATCTGTCATTGCTGGAGCTACATTGTACGCATTTGGTACACGCTTCCCGTACTTATACCAAGTACCGTGAACAGTGTGCTTTTATTAAGCATGCTACAGTTTGATGGCTGGATGGTAAGCAAAATAGTTTCAGGATATTATACAATGCTGTTGTAGCTTTTGAAGTCACATGATATGAACAAAGCAATTTACTCAGTTTGGTGAGAAATCAACTCATATCCATGTGTGCCTTTTCTAATTCATATTATGTACTATTTTTAAGTGATTCGTGTGAGTTGGAGAAAATTTTAACTACTATTTTTTTAGTACTAACTACTGAATTTTGCAGACACCCTCGTAAGGACTACTTCACTCCCTGCCAACATTGAGGCTGCTGACACTGAGGAGTGGAGGAAGCGGAAGGCAGCTCAGAGTTTGAAGAGGCTCGAGTTGAAGAAGAAGAGGGTTGAGAGGAGGAACTCTCTAACTTGCAGCAGCTCAAAAGAAACGGCTGGGCAGATCCTAGAAGAGGCGAAGGCGCACACTGACAAACCGGAAAGTTGTGATGACAAGTACCTGATGAAGGGGCTTCCTCCGAAGCATCAGGCAACAAGTACATCACAAGATCGTTTGTCAGCTGTGCAAAGGAAACAAAATTCAGCCTTCAAAGGTATTCCTTTTGTCTTTGTTTTTTATATATGCCATTTAGTTTTCCTCAGTACCAGTTTCCCATGTTTTCAAGAACATGAATCTTACCTGCCACCACCATATCAACCAAAATACGCCATAAGTGTCATAAATGAATGAAGTGGATTGATCTGGCACTTAATGACGATTTCGGGCCCCAAGGACCAAAGCTACTTGCCTATGATTTTCTTTCACGAGCTAAGAACTTCTATATCTGTGGTGTACTCCGTATGTTTTACTTTTGATGACAGTAGTTATTAGCTGAACAAAAGCAACTCTCACTTATGTTAATATTTTTGCTGCCTCCTGTTTCGTGGTCACTGCTTTGACATTTCAGCATTACTGACATATATCTCCTTGGCTTTGACATCAAGATTCGACATTATATCTATGTTCAGCTCTTGTAGACATGAGGTGTTTGTTTGTCTATGATTGGAACACTTTTCTAGTTCTTCTTCCTTTCACTTATCTTTTTTGTCGTTAAACGCTCTCTTATATTCATGTCTGATCTTCCAGGAACAGCCACTGCTGAGGAGCCGCCATCAGCTGTTACACCCCCTGGTGAAGCTGCAAGTAGCACAACGGTAGAACGTGCACGTTCACCATGGTCCTGTTCACCTTCATCGTTGGCAGGAAGAGGAGCCCAACAAAGCACTTCAGGCACAACTGCAGCAAGGGCAAGGAGCATGGGGGACGTGGAGAGTGCCATGATGCGGGAGATGCCTAGCGTATTCACCAAGGGTCTCGCCAACGGCAACAGGGTTGAAGGGTTCCTGTACAAGTACAGGAAAGGCGAAGAGGTCCGTATAGTTTGCATTTGCCATGGGAGCTTCCACACTCCTGCAGGGTTCGTGGAGCATGCTGGGGGCGGCAACGTGGCTAACCCGCTGCGGCATATTGTCGTCAACCCTCTTGAGAACCTGTGAACCTTAGCAGCAGACCCATGCAATGTTCTGTATCTTCAGCCTAGCATCAGAGTAGATGTCGTCGACAGATTGTGTAGTACAGTGCTTATTATGCTGATGAAATTGGGGGCCATTGCTCCCAGTCCTGCCGACATTTTTGTGGTAACTGTTGATAATTGCCTTGATCCTTCCGGGGCGTGGTCTAGTTCTGTAGCGTCAGCCTTCAACTTAGCATCAGGATAGGTGTCATCGACAGATTGTGTAGTACAGTGCTTATTATGCTGATGAATCTTGGTGGTAACATGACCGGTTGACAATTGTCTTGATCCTTATCCGAGTGTTGGTTAGCCCTGCAACTTCGGTTTCATTTTAAGTTTGACTTGACGAAAAGATACGGAGTACACTATAGCGAATGTTGGTAGCCATGAGAGTATGAGACCATTAAACTTCTTTACTAAAAGAAGAGACCCTTAAACTTTTGTGACTCGAGGAAAAGAGTATCTGGCGGTGTTTTTTTCCCTTGAAAAGGAAAATTCTCTCTCCAGACTTCATTATTCATCATTCACATCAAATCTCTCTCCTCATGCATGGAACACTAAACGTAGGTAAATAAAAAACTAAGTATGCATGGAACACTAAACGTAGGTAAATAAAAAACTAAGTACATAGTTGTGATGTACATGACGAGACGATTTTTTTAGCCTAGTTAGATCATGATAGGACAATGTTTACCACAAACAAACGAAAAATGCTACAATACACTACAGTGTCCGATGTGACTTTTCGTCCAAATTTTTACCCCTCTTCAAGGGAGCTAAACACCGCCTCTAAAAGGCTATGAATCCTACAGTAAGAACAGTGGCAATTCTCGAGAACCCCGTCAGAAAAGAGGCTTAGGCACTGTTTAGTCTAAAAAGTTACTCCCAAATTCTTCAAGAAGATTTCCCATCACATTAAAGAGTCATAACATGTATGAAGTATTAAATGTAGATAAAATCAAAAACTAATTGTACAATTTTGTTGTATTCTGCGAGATGAATATTTTGAGCCTAATTAATCAATTTTTAGACAATTTTTCGCATATACAAACAAAATAGTACAGTATACGGGACAGTACGATGTGACCCGCACAGTCCCAATTCGGCATCTAAACACCGCCTTAAATGGAGAACACTGATGATTGGTGAGTAGCAAAGGTTGCCTCTACATCTGATTGCTGATAGAAACTAAACTGTAGCAAATGAGCAGCGGCGAAGCTTATCGATTAGCCCTAATAATCTTTACTATTTTAAAAATATGAGAGCAGATAAGACGAAATTAGAATTAATACAGTTGGAACATGGTTCCAGTTGTACAAACAGGCTTCATACTGAACTGTCTTGCATCTTGTTACTTGGAACTCAAGCTCAACAAACATCTACATATCTTACAGAAGCGCTAGAATCAAGGAGCACCTACTTAGCACAGAATAACTTAAAAGAGTTACTACATCTCAAAAGCCTGCCTTGTGATAGGAACAAGGCATGTTCTAGCAAGCAGTAAGCTTCGCAATCTCCTCGAGCAGGTACTTGGATTCAGCTGCGTAATCGACCGGCGCCTCAGACCTCACGGTGATCCTTTGCCTCCTCTCATTCATGTACTCGTGCTGCACGACGCTGACGCGGAACAAATGGGGAACCCAGGTGGCTTCCTTGAGCTTGAGAATGTAGCTGTCGTCGCCCTCCTGCAACAATGGTGAGCACACTATCAGACACAGGAAAGAAGGAAAGAGCTGTTGCATTTTGAAAACTTAAGGCCAAGCTGACAAGGCTAGTATTAAGCCGGAAAGTTTACCTCTTTCCTGATCCGATCAAGCTCATCAGCACTGCAGCCAATGATCTTCTCTGCATGCTCATTGAAGACGGAAATCCATGCCTCTCCAGTGGGATCAGAGACCTTGATGACCATGATATACCTGAAAGAGGCAGGGAAATATCCAGAATTTCAGATTTAGCACCTAATAGATAACACTAGCAGGTATGGACATATTCTGGCCATGATTTTACCTCAGTGAGCACTCAGCATCATTCTTGTTGCATCCTTCACACCAGTATCCACCTTCAAGGGCTTCAGTTACCTTCTTGTTGCAGGTCTTGCAAGCACGGTACCACATGTTCTGATCAGGCTTGATGTGGCTTATGATGGCATTCAAACTGAAGAAAACAGGCTGCAAAACAAAACAAGGTCAAATTGGGATAGCTGCCAAATGGCAATTCACACGGTTCAAGATAGGTAGTTTCATAATTTGATAGAGGTTCAAGATTGTACCTTCTCCTGACCCATATTAGGATCACTAGTAATGTGAGACAGAAAAACTCTATCAGAATACATGGATCTCAGGCCACCAGCCCGTGCAGCACCCATGTCTGCACCAATCGGTGCCATTGAAGCACCTTTGCCTTCGGAGTCATACCTGTTTGACAAAATATGGACGGCAATTTCAGCACAATGAATGAAAGCCTAATAAACTTATAGCGTTCAGGAGATAAAATTTACCATGATTTAAGGTTCTGGGCCTCAGGAAGGTCTGGATTGACCAAAAGTGTACTTTTACCTACAGTTGAAAGAGACACACCTGGAAAACAAATTTCAGTAACAGGGTTTAATACTGCATACTTTGCAAACCAACTTATCATCAGTAACAGCAGAATTCGAGCCAGTAGATTGAAGAGAGATTTGATTAGACCTTGGAAGTCAGACACTCTTAAGCTCCTTATCGCAATGACAGGTGAGCTGTCGACCATGTCCAAGAGCTCTTGGCCAGTGGTAGTAGCAAGATCGTTCCAAAGAGAAACAGAAACAGTTTTGCCCCTGAAATCAAATTATAGATAAACCATCATACACGATGTCAACAAATGATAGTGTTATGAACTGTCAACAAGATAGAGACCAGGTGATACTTACGAGTCATCTGCAACAACAATGTCACGCTTTGGAATTGTCTCATTGTCAATCTTTCTCCTAACACTCAGTGTGGGTGATACACTCTGAACAACCCCAACAATATCTGAAATAATATATATGGAGATTAGACATGTTATTCAGACAATGCAGAGTGGAAAGACAGCTGAATTTCAATAATTCTGACTTACCTACAAGCTCCCTGCCATTGACATATGATCCTAGCTGATCAATCTTGACAAAATTGTATTGCACCTGTGGAATGAAAGTTTCCCCCTCTGCTTCTTCAACAACAGCATTCTCATTCAGTGTCATCTCGTAGTCATTCTGGACAGTCTTGAACTGCTTGTTGGCAATCCTAAGTGACCCCTTGGAGACATAGTAGACTTTCCCCAGCTCAAACATCGGATAGAACTTCTTTGCAGCCTCATTGAACATGGTGGCCTGGATCTGAGTGCCCTGTACATACAAGTTCACATCAACATGAGCCATTGACAAAACAGTGCACAGTCTACCCTTAAACATGAGAACATTTGTCATCAGAGCACTTACATCCTCATCAGTGAGCTCTACATTGAAGACACAGCCTTCTCCGCGGGCATTCTTGTAGGTTCTCAAGTTGCCTTTGTTCGTGACCCGCACCTTGATGACCCAGTTACCCTGGTAGGGGTTCAGAGAGATCAAAGGATGGACCCTCCTTGACATGGCCATACGCGCCGCTGGAGCAGCACTGCATGCACAGAAGGACAAGAACAAAACGTAAATCTAAATCCTCGACAGACAATAACAAAAATGTAAATCTAAATCTAAATCTTCCACTAACTTAATCAGAACATGAGAAAAAAGCGGCTGCAACCGCAAGCACTTACTTTCCACGCTGCTCGTTCACGATCTGGGACGCGGATTTCACCTCCTGCTTCGGCTTCAGCACAACCGGGGCAGCATTTACGGGCTTGGACACAACCAAGCCATCGTCCTTGGGCTTGAGGACAATCGCAGGCTCCTCTTCTTTCTTGGACTCGCTCTTGATCTCGGCGTCAAGAGATTGGGACGCAACCTCGCACTTGCTGATAATCAAGGCCCTGAAGTACCACATTCACAGGGATTCAGGAACCGAGAGGAACACTGAATACGGGAACAATTCCCAAGATTATACCGTTCGCAAGGAAGGATGCTGGGGCTTACTTTTCGTTGTTGGGGACGGTGTTGCAGGTGTAGTCGAGGACGCGGATGAGGCCGAGGTTCTGCAGGTTGCCGGAGCGGACCTCTGCCGCGAATTGGGTGGGGAGAATCGCCTTCATCTTGTCCTTCCCGTCGCTCGCCATGAAGCTGCATAGGCAAAACCAGATCCCAACACAGGGGGAGGCTCGTCAGATGTCTCCCGACCAAATCCAGACGAACCGCGCCAAGAATAGAACAGATCCGCCGTTCTACGGAGCCAAAAAGCTAGCAGGAGACTAGATCCAGACACAACGAGGGAGGGATGGAGTGAGAGCTCACCTGAACCGGCTGCCGATGGGCTTGAGGTCGACGACCTGGACGATGAGCTCCGGCACCTCGGCGGCGTCGCCCGGCGACGGGTTCGCCAGGATGTGGGACACGGCGCCCGGCGTCACGGACTTGGCGGCGTCCATGCCTGCTCTCGGTCTGCTGGAATCGCCTCGCGGAGGGAGGGAGGAAGGTTTCGCGTGGATCGGTGGGTGAGCGCTAGGCGGCGGCGGCGGCGAAAATGCGTCGAGCTGCCAAGGCGGATGGATGTGGACATCTAGATGTGTATAAGAGACAGCTTATAAGGTGGATTTGGGGGGGAAATGGCGGGAGGCGGGCAGCGCTTGGTGGGTTTTGCTCGTTTGGGCGTTTGCCGCCGCGGGGTTCGCGGCTGATTTCGTTTTCGCACTGGGTTTTGCGCTCGCGCGGGAGAAAATTCGAGATGTTTTGGCGCCACGGGCGGAGGGGCGGCTGGGGCCTGAGGTGTGTAGCGCGTACGCTTCCTTTTCACATTTTTTTAGTCTAGTGGGTCTGGGCTGGGCTGGGCCGAAATTGCTAGGCAAATTTGGGCCCGATCGCGAGCTCTGCTAAGCGGTGGGCGGGACCTACCAAGTTAGGGTTTTGGGTATTGATAGGAGGAGGTTGTGGATTCAGTGGCGGCGGAAAGTCCTACAAGTCTTTTTCCAGAAAAAGCAAGTCTTAAAATCATATTGTATTTTGTTGGCCATATTTAAATATGACCTATTTTAAACCAGCAATACTATCAAGGTCGAGGGTGGCTGATGAGCCCGTAAAAAACACTAAAAAATGTTATCCCATATACAAAAAATATTTTAAACTAAAAAAATCATTTCAAACTAAAAATATTCTAAGAATGACAAGGTGTTTAACTTGATAAAACATTATTTTAATGTAAAATGACATGTTTCATTAAAAAATGGTGCAAACTAAGAAAAAATATAGCAAGAATGTAGCAAAATTATTCCGCTATTAAGTCAATAAAAAATGTTTCGCGGAAAAATGAAAATGTTCTCGACAAATTGTCCCAACCAGAAAGAACATGCTCCAAAAAAAAACTAGCACATTGTTCCACATTTTCTATACCAAAAGGAAAAAGGGTAAATAAAAATAAAAAAATGCCCTCTAAACTAACGTTACCATCGACAGCGATTTTAGACGTGCTCATAGCGGTAAGGTTTACATACTCTGTGTTTATAGGGATAAGTGTTCGTGGCCGTTTACATCTGTACCATAATCTTTCGTATAAAAGAAGAGCTAAAACTATTTTCCTTGAAATCCATGCCGATTAGAGCAAAAATACAACAGTTTTCATATTGAACCCTCGCGACACGTGTGTATTGCAGGGTTTTAACATTACAATGTTTCCAAACGTGGCTTGAAGTATGGATGGATGATCACCGCCCAGTGTAAGCACCTGGGACTGTGGGGGCCAACTATGATCTACCCACCTCATGGCGCATGGCCCTGTTCAAGGTGACAAGGTTAATCATTGCTATAAAATTTTTACGTCTTTTTTTCGAAAGTAAACAATTCTTACTTTTTGCCTGAATTTACCACATATAAACAATTTTTACATGTAGGTGGCAGCATGTTTGGCTACATTCCAATTTCCAAGAGGAGATGCAGTTTTGCTGAAGGTCTGTTTTCTTACTTCTCTACAAAGAATCATTTTCCGGCGTGAAGAGGAGTGCGCCAACATCATGAAGAACTGCCACACAAGGCGCAAGCCACGTTCTACCTCGACGTCGTGACATCTGCGTTTGTATACATTCTCGCCTCTGTGGTTGCTTTAAAGGAAACGCATTGAGGACTTTTATTTCTTTTCTCTTTCCTAAAAAAGGAGAGCAAAACTCTTTCATCCAAAACAAGGGACAAATTAGTTCCTGAGATCTGCAATGGGCAGTGTATCTACCAAACTTCAAAGGGCAGGAATAAATCGAATGAATCGGCATGGATTCTAAGACGCCAAGGTGGTGCTCGGGCAGTTGTCGACGCCGCAGGCCAGGACGTCGCGGTAGTCGCGGGTCACGGTGAAGTGGTCGTACACGCTGCCGTCCCGGCTCTTCTTGTACTCGAACAGCAGCGTCGTGTGGTTGAACGCCGTCAGCTTGGCGAAGCCGTAGTCGCGGTCCTGCGCGTGGCTCCACCTTGCCCGGGTGGCCGTGTAGTCGGCCAGGCTCGCGCCGCCGCCGCCGACCACGACGTGCGTCGTCGCCGTGAAGGCGCCGGTGTAGTGGTCCGACCCCTTGGCCACGCACACGTTCTGCGTTCCACACAACGATTAAGAGATAATCTTCAGCAAATTGAGCATTGACTAGCTAGTGGCACGAGACAGATCGAAGGGAAGCACACACCTCATATATTGGGCAGGTTCGTTCGTAGCCGTGGACGTGGCCGTACATAGCAATGTCGACCTTGTACTTCTGCCAGAGTGACTGGAGGCTCTCCCGCCCCATGGGCTCCTCGCTTGTCCCTTCGTCCGCGTAGAAGGTGGCGGATGAGTAGCCGAGGACGCGGTGCGCGAGGAAAATGAGCCACGGCTGTTTCTGCCGATCAACAGACGACAGGCAGTGCTCGATGAACTTGTACTGCTCTGTACCTGGCCTCCAGTCCAACTCGGTGTTGGCTATGCAGAAACGGAACATTCCATAATCCATCGAGTACCTAAAAGGATGAAGTGATGTGTGTTGAGAGCTTCTTGGAGAGAATAATAGAAAATACAGCACCTTTTTACAGGATATTCAGACTGACGATGATGCAGCTATGTGCCATGAACTAATAGCTTCAATAATCATTTGATAATTTCTGCCAATGAAGAAGCTGCCTATTGCTGGCTACTGCTTACCAGAACATGAACCATACTATTGAAGCCCGTTTGTTCTATGTTCTGAATGTTTCATGTTCAGAAATTATACAATAGCCCAATTGTTCTATGTTCTGAACGGTTGCTCTTCTGTTTAGTCTTTTATTAGTGAAAAAGAACTTTATATTTGACCATGTTTCATATTTCGTTCTGGCAAATTTAGAGAGAAAAATGTCATACCAGAACTGCTCACGGTTTTCTGCTGGCACGTAGAACATGTTCTGAGCTGGTACACCACATTCGCCACCAGAGTCCAGGTTCCCATAGAACGATCCTGATCCAGGCCAATCTCTTTCGTGGTTGCCACTGCAACCACCAATTAGTAGCATTAGAAACGCAGAAAGAACTGTATCATCTTGTTATCATTTGTTTCTATTGTCAAGTTGGAATACTGGACCAACCTCCCAACCATGTAAGGCACAGTAGAAGCGATGGGTTCAACCTGTGCAGTGAATTGATCCCACTGTGAAAGATAGCCATTGGCGTATGTGATGTCCCCAATATGGAAAACCATGTCAATATTCTTCAAGTCTTTGATTAGCTGGTTTGTTGTGTTAAGCGAACCAGGCTCAAAGTCATTGAACTCATTTGAACCATCAACTTCAGCCTGATCAAAGAGTTTAAGTGCCAATTTTAGTGTCAAGCAGGAAAAAATACCTCATCTACTTCTTGCAAGGAAATACTTCCTCCCGCACTAAGCAAACAAAATCAATATAGTAGCGGGCAACCAAGTCTCCTCGTTTTTGTTTTTTAAAAGTCTCCTTGTTTTTCCCCTTGTTTGTCAGTTTGATTTGAGACGATAACACTTATAATTAAGCTAACTTTGCAATGAAAAGGCATTAGATCGAGAATATATTAGAGAAAAAGCTATAATATTTCCGACACCAAAAAAATTTGCAATGAAGCATCTTGGTGGCTAGATTCCCAGGTAACAAGAAAGCAGAAAAAGGCAGATGCTGAAGGTCAAGAGATGCTAGCTCCATAACAGAGCAGAGACATAGATAATAATAAAAAAGGAAAGTATCTCACAGATTTAACATCGAATTCTCACCTTTCCCATATCCCCAAAAATCACAACGCGTTGCAAAGAGTCTTCCCCAGGATAAGGAGGTGCTTTGAAGCTATATTGATGTCCCCAAACAATAGAACCGTCAAATAGCCGATGCCCAATCTGGTATGTATACCTAAGATTCAAACTCATTGTAAAACTTGTCGCCCCTTGCATTATTAGCACAATGGAATGCTAACAATAGGAACCAATGAAGATGAAGAAAGGTTACAGGAAATTTAATTACATGGAATTAGGCCACAAGTCCCTGAGAAAACCTGTGTGTATGAAACCAGGATCACGCCAACCAACTGTCCTTGCAGGAGGACCTGGCATAAAACCATCAGGATACATAGTGATGTTAATGCTCTTATTGGGTTTCATATAAAGTGGGAACATCAGTCACACTTTTCTTTGGAACACTGAAACAATAAATCCAAATGCATAAAACATAGGAATTGCTGGATAGTATAATCTTATCCTAAAATAGATCCCTACATTTCAGATAAAACATTGAGGATATGACCTTTTATTTTTGCAGGAGACACGGTACAAAAACTACTAACCACACATGGTGTTGCGACTAAAAGTAAGGGTGCCTGCAGGAGAGAGGATTTGGATTTGCCCTTGTATGCCCCATCTGACAAATGGTGTAGCCTCATTGGTAGCATAGCCACTTGTCCATGTCACTGTCATCTAGAGTCGCTAAGAAACAGTTAAAGTCTTGAAGATATGGTGAAATTTCATTCATGGAATAAGTCATGTACACTTTTCCTTAAAAACCTCAACAACAAAGAACAAATTATAAAGGTAAAACTTAGAAGTACTCATCTCAATGACAACTGTATCAAATATCCCATGTTCTTTATTTGTGAATCATGATTTTGATCAAAAGAGAATGCCTATGAAAAGTGCATAAGAGAAATAAGAAAAATCTATCATCTTTGTGCATTTAATATCTTTTCTTCGATGGGTCATATAAGTCCACTTGATGTTCCCTTCACTACTCACCAAAAATAATAATGAAAATGATACTTACTTCATTCCAGGATTTTCCTTGTGCTAGGCGTGGGTACACGGGAGCCTTTGGGTTGATGAAAGTAACACTCTTTGAGTGCGCAATGAGCTTCGGCTGTAGTATTACACATAAAAAGCACATGGTTATCTGTTGTGGTATACAGAGAAACTGAGAATGGTAAAAAGTTTGGCAGCATAACTAGGGATATACAAATGATAAAACACAATCTAAACTCGAAAGCAAGAAGATTCTCTTTTGTTTTGAAGAGAAGAATGCGCCATTTCTAAGAATCTAGGTTAGAGACCATGTTTAGTGGTGTGTGACATCTAAAAGTCTAAAACCATTATAGTTAGAATTTGATAGTAGAGGCTGTGCTCAAGAGCACCTTCATTAGCAACAAATGCTATTAAAAGGGAGGTAATATCAACCTTTTGTGACCTTCAATTTACCTTGTAGTCTTACGGTGAGGATGGCTATTATGATTTCAGCAAGCAACATGGCTCATCATGTATTGGGACAACAAGTGACAGGAAAACTACTATACTATCTATTAACAAAAGCATAGCAAATGTGGTGTCCATCAATGAAAACACACATCTCATACTTGATTTAGTTAATAATTGGGTTCAAAGTTGGCTAAAATTGTCTGTTACTATAAAAGATAAAATTGATAGGATCAATGGTACTGATAGTTATGCACAACATGAAAAGGCTCTGACACCCCGCAGTTCAATAGATTCAGTAACAAAAAAAGGAGCAATGTGTATGTACATTCGAGAGGCCCCCAGAGAATAACGCAAATGAGAAATCCTCTCTCTGATTTATCAACTGAAGCCTCAAGGATCCCTTTCCACTGTTTTCGTAGTCACGACTCGTGTGGTTTGCAAATTGGAACTGCCAAAATATGAGGCCTCCTTCAGCATATGCTATCTGAAGTCACCTAAACTTCACATGGGGAAGGCTCAAAGGAAACAAACCGACCTTAATAGGAGCTGTGCATAAAAGAGGGGGCGCCACCCATTGGTTCCCTGATGGACAAATGGAATCACTGACAAATCCAAGGAAACGAAATACACAAGTTTGAGACCAGTTTTCAGTTCAGCAGGAAGAAGCACATTAGTATGCCAAAGAAAAAAAATCAGATTTATGGATCAGTTTATACTTGAAATTAGCAGGAGAGAAGACTCCAATCCAGTCATCCTTCGAAGGTTTGGGGTTTGTGTATGTGACGGTCACCCATTCTCTGTCCTTCCCCTGCAAGAAATAAGGCATCCATAAACTGATTGCAGCAGAGCAAGCCATCAGAGAGGGCCAATATGAGAGCCCTATGATGCAATTATGCAAATCTCGGTCCTATTTGGACATTGGGGTATTGTAGACGTACATTGCTAATCAATTCCAAAATTAAGCCTAGAGCCCTGGAGTGCGACATAAAATCTCAACCTACGGTGCACGCCTACTTGGAAGAGCTCGCAGCACCTCAAGCTTAAAGCCATGAACTCATCACGGCGGCGGCTGCGGAACGATGCGCCACCCAAGCGTCGCTACAGGCGCAATTGTTCCAGAAGGCTCACCTCCAGGCCGAGAAGGGCCGGCGACGCGTCGACGAAGGCGCCCGGCTGGGGCGCGACGGTGGCGCGGTGGATGGCGATCCTCGACAGCGGCTGCTCGCCTCCTGCCGCAGTGGCGGCACCGGCGGCGATAAGGGCGACCAGCGCATACACCGTCACCGTTCTGGGCAGCGATTGCATCATGCTTGCTTGCTCCAAGCAGGAGTCCTCCCGCTTCCTGTATACCATTGTAGAATAAAGCGAGGCAATAGATTATGCAACAGTTGTCAATCAAGGAGTGACGTCTAAGCTACAAATAGAGGAGAGCCTGACGTGCGACCTGCAAAAATACAACTTGTACAAAAAAATCGTTGGTATTTCACAAGATATAAGAATCAATTTTAGAAAGAGAGCAGTACAAAGAAAATCATATTCATACTAGGTTCATCAGTTTTTTGTATTTGGGACGGGAATCCTCCCGGGTTAAGCTAATATCCGGTGCAGTGGATCTGATCTAGACCATCTAGTGATCAGCTGATTACAGTAGGTTCTAATCACTAATAGACCTGATCTTGACCTCTGACTTCCAGAATTTTTAACCTCAGAACGTGATCATGTTGAGAAGCAGAATCTTCTGACCTCACTTCTACGGAAAATACCATAGCAACAGTCCGCGTCCTCGAAAGAAAAAGGCCCATATGCCTCACCTTAGCCTGATATTGGATGACAGCAGATCCGAAAATGGCATAAGCTGGAAAGGTTACTGTAACCAGCAACCCATTATCACATCTAATCCAAACAACAAATCATCATGTTTACAGAAAAACAGCCATGATTCGACAATGTCTGGATTGGAAACAAGTTACAAGCAAATCTCTTGGTCTGTCAGCATTACACTACTGAAAAAAGAATAAGCTCTGTCGCCTCTTTGATTGGGAAATACACCAGGGCAGGGAACATCCTTATCTGCCATTCCTATTTCATGCTAGACTACATTAACAGACTCAGTTTTAAACCGCCCAAAATGGTTTCTGCTCTGAACAAGGGGTTGGATTGCCCTTAGGTATGCTGTCTGTGACATCAACATCGTCGTCATCGTCATCTCCATAATCCATGAGCTTCAGCAAAGTATCTAGAAATTAATGTCAAGCATGCAAATTAGTTTAGTTAAATCATATTCAGAGAATCAAACAATATTCTAGTGCATAACATTACCAGACACTGGTGCGTCTTTTGGTTTTTCCTCCTTAGGTCCCTTCAGTGGTAGCTGAGATGGCGAGACTGATCTTGTATCCAAGGGCCTTGGAGGTGCCATCGGCTCCTTTGAAGCGAAAGCCTTGTTCTCATTTCTTGACAATATCTCATTTGAAGGAAATTTGGGTGGCGGTGGAGGCATGCTCCTGGGTGGTGGTGGTGACATGGTTTTGGGTGGAGGCGGCAGCATGCTATTTGGGGGTGGCTGTGGCATCGTATTGGATATAGAGAAATGTGATGACATATTCGCTTGGTCTGGCGGAAGCATTCCATTTGATCCAGGCTGAACTTTCTTTGGCGGTGCCATTGATAAACCGTTAATGTCACCTAAACTATCTAAACCTGTCTTAACAAATTTGGACCCCTGTTGTAAGTTCTGGAAAGATGAAACAAAACAAAAACACTCATCCATCAAATTCCAGTGCATTAGAATATATAATGCATAATGGCATGCACAAAAATCATAAAATCAACAACAATTTTGCTTAAGCGGCACATATATGAGCATATTTTATATGGCAGCACAATACTAATTATCACGACTCTTAGCAAGTTCAGAACATAATCTTGTAAATTTGAAAGACAAGCAAATAGGCTATAGATATAATTTTCATCTCAGGAAAGTTTGTATTACTTAGAACATACAAAAACATACACAAGTTTATGATAGCGCAAGAAATGCACATCATCTCAGCTTAACAAAGCCAAGAACTTTCATATGAAAGTACTTTTTGTAATTTGCATGTTTATATTGTTTGAAACTTCAACCTAATGCAGAAAATTGCAAATGCAAAACTTTCTTCAGAGAGGAAGTAAATAAATTATACCAAAACCTACTAAAAATACTATATTAACCGATTAACTAATAACACAACTACAACCAATTTCAAAACTTAAGGAATGCTAGCAATGTTAATCTAGACTAGTGTAAGTGAACTAACAGATCAAATGGAAAGGTTTAATTTCTATTTTCTGTAAAAAAAGAGCAGCAAGATATTCAAAGAGGTCTGCATCTCGTCAATTAAACTCCGCCGCTAATGCAAGCGCCATCTTGTCACAAAGCCTGTGAAAATCCCACATATTTATCTATTACCACCTGTGAGCTTCAGACAAGGTCAGAGAAAATACCTGGAATGAAATGAAATGTCAGAAGCAGATAAAAGAATACAATAAAAAAACAAACATGCCAATCTGGCAATCGACTATTGTTTTTAATAGTGTTGTGAAATTTGTATTCGTAGCCTTATTAAGAGAACTGCAAGAACTTCAGTAGAAACCAAGGATCATTTATCTTTTGGGGGCTAGTTCAAAGCATGTCAGATAGAATAATAAAGTAGTTATGCTCTAAACAGGGACAAAATAATCAGATCATTATGTTCTTTCAAGTATATATGCATAAATCATATGAATATATGATCATGAATTGCAGGGGGAACATCTGCTGTTGCATCAGAGATCCCGGATATCAAAAGCATCTCCCATGCTTAAAGGCATCATGAACAAAATAAAAGCATTATTTTGCAGGCAACGATTTTGAAGTCACATTCGTGAATAGATGTCACAATGTCATACAGCGTCTTTTCTGTAGTTGACATAGCAACAATTTACATCAAGGTTATATATCGGATTCCCGACACTGAAATTGCCTTAGAATTTGTGTGGATAAGCATCAATGAACATGGAATCATCAAAGATGGCACAAGAGTACAAGACAAACTGAGAAAGGTGACAAAGAGAGATGAGAAGGGATGATGTCATCAAATCAGGATAGGCATCTACTGAACACCATAAGGAAGGAAGCAGCCATGGTCTTTAGGACAATGAATTACATGGGAGGTAATACAGAGAAAAAGAGGTTGATAGGGACAGCAGAAAAGTTACAAAAGAATAGCTTAGAAAGTACTGTTGTAGCTCCTGTAGTTAAGATGTCAAGACTATCAGTAAAAACAATACAACTAATTGTACCTGACTTTCTGTTGTTGGACCCTTGGAAACTGGTAGCTCCTGGAATTTCCTTCTGGAACGTTTATCCGTTTCCACATCTGAGCTTGAGTTCACCTTTGTCACCGTGCTTGTTAAAGTGGACGTCACTGGAACAACCTGAGTTGTCGATGATGAGGCATGCTTGAGTGTGAATGCCACCTGCTGCAATGGAGTCGCTTGGGGATAAATGTCCCCGTAGCCACTGTAAAATGTCCCACCATTTACTGGTGGAATAGGACACATGTTACTGGGTGGTGGAACCCCAGAATATGTTGGAGCCCCAGATTGCAGTGTCACTGCAGGAGCAACAGCGGAAGCAATAACTCCAGTAGATGCAAAGGAATGTGATGCTCCTGCTAACACATTAGGCCCTAAAGTAGCATAGACATCTGATCTTGCTCCTGAGGTATCAACACCAGCTAATTGCTGAGGTGGTGGAACAGCACCATATACTTTTGAAGAAGAAATTCTATCACACAAAAAAGATAAAAGAATGAGAACGGTAAGACTTCTATTGTAGGATACAATATCCAAAATAAGAATATGTACATGCTTCGCTGTTGGGGAGAAGGAAAAACAGACAAGACACATGAAAGCAATGGACTGACTTTTTGAACATCTGACCCTAATATTCAGTGAGCTTTATACAATAATTTCGAAGGGAATAAGTATACAAAGGACGTAGCAAAAGAAGGTATGCACATCAAGATGAGTTACTGGCTATAAGCAAAGGAAAGTATTTTTAACTTAATCAAGAAGGTATGCACATGAATGCAAAGGTTGTATTTTCTATTAACGGGGATGTAAAAGCAAAATAATTCGTCATTTAATTCAACAATAGCAAATTTGCATACCTGGAAGCACCGAATTCTGCTGCTATAGTATCCAGGAGGTTCTCTGCCAAAACCTTAGCAGCTTCGAGACTCTTTAATTATTTGTGAATCATGATTTTGATCAAAAGAGAATGCCTATGAAAAGTGCATAAGAGAAATAAGAAAATGTT
>OAMR01000082.1:1542684-1565807 GCA_900205405.1 Echinochloa crus-galli
AGATATTGGGTCTCATGCCTGTCTCTTATACACATCTGATGTAGCTCCTGTAGTTAGGATGTCAAGATTATTAGTAAAATCAATACAACTAATTGTACCTGACTTTCTGTTGTTGGACCCTTGGAAACTGGTAGCTCCTGGAATTTCCTTCTGGAACGTTTATCCGTTTCCACATCTGAGCTTGAGTTCACCTTTGTCACCGTGCTTGTTGAACTGGACGTCACTGGAACAACCTGAGTTGTCGATGATGAGGCATGCTTGAGTGTGAATGCCACCTGCTGCAATGGAGTCGCTTGGGGATAAATGTCCCCGTAGCCACTGTAAAATGTCCCACCATTTACTGGTGGAATAGGACACATGTTACTGGGTGGTGGAACCCCAGAATATGTTGGAGCCCCAGATTGCAGTGTCACTGCAGGAGCAACAGCGGAAGCAATAACTCCAGTAGATGCAAAGGAATGTGATGCTCCTGCTAACACATTAGGCCCTAAAGTAGCATAGACATCTGATCTTGCTCCTGAGGTATCAACACCAGCTAATTGCTGAGGTGGTGGAACAGCACCATATACTTTTGAAGAAGAAATTCTATCACACAAAAAAGATAAAAGAATGAGAACGGTAAGACTTCTATTGTAGGATACAATATCCAAAATAAGAATATGTACATGCTTCGCTGTTGGGGAGAAGGAAAAACAGACAAGACACATGAAAGCAATGGACTGACTTTTTGAACATCTGACCCTAATATTCAGTGAGCTTTATACAATAATTTCGAAGGGAATAAGTATACAAAGGACGTAGCAAAAGAAGGTATGCACATCAAGATGAGTTACTGGCTATAAGCAAAGGAAAGTATTTTTAACTTAATCAAGAAGGTATGCACATGAATGCAAAGGTTGTATTTTCTATTAACGGGGATGTAAAAGCAAAATAATTCGTCATTTAATTCAACAATAGCAAATTTGCATACCTGGAAGCACCGAATTCTGCTGCTATAGTATCCAGGAGGTTCTCTGCCAAAACCTTAGCAGCTTCGAGACTCTTTAAATGCATACTTGTAAGGTTTAGGTGTAGAGGTTGTTGTAAGGCTGTAGAGGTTTAGATGTTATCGAATAAAACAAACATCCAAATCAGAAGTTTCCAATAGGTACCAAAATAAATCACCAACCTTCACCAGGACAACTGCCAAGATTCTCTGATCCTTTTCCTCTTAGTACAACAGTGACCCCTGTTTCTTTTATGATATGATTTATGTACTGATCCTACAATAACAAAAAAAAGCACAAGCACCAACAGCACAAAAGCAGTTTCTCCCATCCAAGTTGGGATGTCAGAGAAAGCTTTACGATTAGATCTTTCAAAAGAATGAAAGAAAACAGAGAGATGAAGTTATTCAGAGAGATGCTAATAATGGAAGGATCAAATATTCAAATCAAACCGGCAACATGTATAGTCTACAAGAACATACATTTGGACCACGAATTCGAGCTGCTATGTTCAACGATGGATCTGCATCAAAACCCAAATATATCGAGGCACTAAAAGGTCGAACAGCCTGTGAAAGAGGAATAGAGATGAAGTTATTCTCAAGCAGAATTTCTTAGGTAGTAGTACAGAAAATATACTGCACCAGCCACCATTCACCTCCCAAAACATGGTTACGTTTCCTCACGATGTGGATATATGGAGGATTACCTGTCCACTGGTAGAAGAGAAAGGGACCGATGTAGACTCTGAGACTGCACCTTGTTTCAATATTTCCTCAATCATCGAAGCTGCACGATCAACTGCCTTAATGCGCTCGGCAGTATCTTTCAACTATTGAGGTTGAAAAGGCAATATATTGTTATTTTACTATTAGTACAAGGAATCTTTATACTGGATTGAATACAGAATAGATATATAAAGAAAAAATAGTTCTTCGCCAAAAATAATAAAAAATAGTTCTGGGCTACAATTTATACAAATGACATTGGCATTGATATCAATATTTTTTTTATAATATAGATGGATGATACAAGAATAAAAAGCACTAGGAATATTGCACAATTAAATTGCATTACGCCTGACAAGCAGACATGTTGAATCCCACCCAGTTCCCACATAACTAGGTTAGCAAAACTAGTGTATGGCCTGCTAATCAGCATTAACACAATCACTGCTTTACGACAGTTAGACATGAAACCCACTCTCCATTTAAGCCTCTCTGTGAACTAGGAAACTTTAGTCATGGGTCAAATCTTGAAGATCTTCAAAGGTAGTTTTAGAATTCATGATCCCAAAAGTCATCAGCTCACAGTTTCACACGCTTATGAGCAGCCATGGTTAAACAATCTAATAGTCAAGCCAGACCACAACTTTAACATAGTGATCAAGTCAGTAATCAATATCCGATTAGTGTTACAAGCGAAACAAGAATAAGATAATTGGCATCATCATCATTGCAAGAAAAATGAAAGAGAAAAACAGAACAAGATGGAAACTCTATGGCACCTTCCAGTAAAAGTTAATGCATGCAGATAGCCCATCAAAATGGTCAATTATAGTATTATACAATTATTACAACTGACTAAATAACTGTTGCAGTACAGAAACACAGATAAATTCACTAAATAGAAGTACTAAAGTTATTATAGGTACAGAAAAAGGGGGAAATAGAATTCGTCGGAAAGAAGAATATTTACCTGAGATCCAGAAGAGATATGTAGATAGAGTGGCTTCTCACCATCAGGCTGTCCGTTTGGAGGGTGATATTTTCCCCTGACCAGGTCAAAACAAGCACAGTCTCAGGAATCAACCGTCAAAACCAAGAATGCGTGTCAAATATACCTGGTAATGATGATAGTGCTTGTGCATCTCTGAATCTGTTTAAGTATCAGGAAAATTATAAGTACCTTCTTCCACTGTAAAGTATGTGAAGAAACAAGGTTCACCAAAGTAATATGGACTTGTCTCACTAAAGGTTTACCTCATCTTGTGTTTGTCGTTTTGTAAGCTTATATCGCACAGATGGATCAGCGTAATTTATAACAATTTCTCGTGCTATGACCTCATCTGGTATTTTTGCCTACCGGGGGGAAAAGCACATAAGTAGGGACATAGATGCACCCAGATAACCCTAGATTATATTATTGTACACATAGCACATCGGGCTAAAAGAAAAGAAAAGGAGACAGAGTATATTATGAGAAACTATATCACACAGCAGGTACCTGGCTCAATTTCTGAAGTGCAGCAGAAGCATTTTGGAGCACCGATGGTGCAATATGCGGCGGCAACGAATAAGGTAGAGGGACTGCGTTCGGCAATGTAGCAGCTCCATACGCGGTGACGCCCGGCAGTGCAGCGCCAGGAAGAGCACCGATGTTCATCACGGGCATCCCCGCCACGGCAGCAGCCGTCATCGCCGCGGAGACCAAGTCCTCCGCGGGCTGATCCCACTTCCTCTTCTTCCTACAGAAGAGGCGCCCATGTTTCCACGGCTCAGAATTCCAAATCCCTATCTCATCCGCGAGGGCGGTGCGCAGGGTAGTAGTTTTCGCAATCAATTGTGAAACCGCGAGCGATGACGGATCGGAGTGCGAGGGAGAGGAGAGGGGGTACCTTTCAGGCCTTTGCCTGCTCGCGGCGGCGGGCTCGTCGGCGACCTTGTGGGCCCGGTCCTCCGTCATGGTGCTCGCCGGCGGGTGGGTTCGCGGACGAATTGGGGAAGGAGACGAGCACGGGGCGGCGGAGTCGGCGGTGAGGCTTGGTCGCTTGGATGTGAACGGCGACAGGCTGGGTGCGTAGCCTAGGTGTGCCCGCGGTGGTGTATGGTGGACTCGTTTCATCGTGCGTTACACCTTGCCCGCCCGTGCGTTACATCCCAGAGTTAGGTCCGCTCAGAGGCGGTAATTTGGGAAACCCTCCTGTTTCGTGATTTGGCCTCGGCCTCATGCTTTGCAAGATGCTCCTTTTAGATTTTAGAATATACATAAGCAACAGTTTTCTGTTAGGCGAGAACTATGAGGCTCTTTTCCTGGATGGTTTCTGATTTCTCATCACATAACTGTAAAAAAATAAAAACAAAAACCTAAAATCTCAAATAGCCTAAATAAAAACCCTAAGAGCTTTACATGTCTACAGAGATTTATGAAACTACTGTCTACTAATAATCAACTAATCATGAAATCGGATTGTCAATTGGAGTTGGGGGTTACCTCCTGACGAACGAGTTGTCTCTGGTGACTGGTGTAGAGCGATTGGCGTCTGGGCAAGTCGGCGGTGCAAGGTGAAGAGTCGGAGAGAAGAGGATGTCGATGGACGACGGATAATTGATTTTTCCAAGTCGTGATCCATTTCTTGTGTGGGCCATGGGCTGCCGGCATGACCTGGTGGCCGGCTACTAATTTGTCTCCTGTGTGGGTCAAGCGCCCAAGCTATATGGACGTGTGCTTACTTGTTGTACATCTTGTGCTAATCTGTGCTACGTGCAAGCAGCTGGGCTGGGCTGCTGGGGTCTCGTAGAATTTTTACCGGGGTCCGAGCTGGTGGAAAATCGGTGGGTACAAAGGTGCCGCAGAAATCGTCGGGGTCGGCCGACCCCTACGACGACACGTAGCTCCGCCCCTGACTCCTGCTTCTTCACGGCGCTCCCGGCCGTTCTTGCCGCCGCGTCGCACTCCGCCGCCGTTCCCGGCCCACCGGGCTGCTTCTCGATCATTGTTGGATTAGAGCGCAGTCGATCGAGCGAAGCAGAGCAGAGGAGCGTGCGGTGCGACCTGCACACGCGATGCTCATCACCTGCGCCGAGGTCGTGGCCGGCAACCGCCGCCCCGTCACGGCGGAGCTGCTGCGGCAGATCCGGCGCGACTCCTCGCCGACGGGGACCGGCGCGCAGCGGCTGGCGCACTGCTTGGCCGGCGCGCTGAAGGCGCGTCTCGCCGGCACGGGGATCCACCTCTACCGGTCGCTCTCCGCTAGGCGCACCTCCGCCGCGGGCGTCCTCAAGGCCACCTCGTCGGAGAGGTCCGTTGGGCGCTCCATTGCGACGGGTTCACGAGGTTTTGTCTGGTTCGAAACCGCGTGCAAACTAACCCAGTCAAGGTATCACGGGCTCAACCTGAAAACCAGCTAACCCAGTCAATACTACTACTACTGGTTTAGTCTGGGTTGGTTTCACGGTTTAAACGGGTTGGACCCAAACCGTGAACAGGGTGAACAGTCTGTTAGCGATAAAATTCTTTTTGGCAAGTGCGATTTGACAATTTCCCAAGCGCCTCGGTGCTTATATATTCTATTAAGTCCAAACCCTCCAGCATGTCGAGAGAAAAGCAGCAGCAGAAAAGCGAAGTTAAATTTAGCTATTGTTGGAAAAAAAAACTTTTTTAAATTAACTATCATATTTATAGAAAATGTTGTTGAATTACTCTGTTATGTTATTTGTTAGTTAAATCTATTATTTTTTTAAGAGTAGCTAAATCTATAAATTTATCTAGTCTTTTTAGCTAATCTCCTGGAGATGCTCCAAGGTTGTCGAACTGAAAACCACCCTCTAGTAATAAAGGCGTCACACATATCAGATATCGCTCAAACTGGCAGGAGCTACGGCATCAATTAAGTTCAAACACAACACGAACTTGCTAATCGTGTGCAGCAATACAATATTGATCGTCACCATTTATGCAAACCAGCCATTCCTCAGTAGCTGTTCAACATTCTTTCACCATACATCACCATCATTATCGTTCGAGGATTATTGCAACTTAGCATGACAATTCGTTTCTCAACGAGAAGTGAAACAGAAAGGATTAAAACAGCCTCCAGAGGAAACAAGCCTTCTTGGGAGTAAAAAAAGGGGGGGAAAGGAAATTGTCCATATAGTAGTTTCTTCACTATCCTTCAAGGGCGGATGCACCAGATATAATCTCAATGAGCTCAGTAGTGATAGATGCTTGGCGTGTCCTGGATATAGAAAATGAAGCATCAGCCTATCTTCTCTAATGCAGGCATTTCAGTTGGACATGTATATCGCAATATGCTTGGCATGAAAAGATGGTAGTTAGCAAAAACAAACCTGTTGTAAGTGAGAGTGAGACGGTCAAGCATATCACCAGCATTTCTGCTAGAGCTGTCCATTGCAGACATGCGGGCTCCAAGCTCACTGCATGCATTCTCTAGGGCACCATTATACAGGACCTGCCATAAGCCAGAGATTGCAATATATTATCATAAGAGAGACCGGCATTATCTAGTCTTAAACAAAAATAAAATTCATGGAAGTGTTATACACGTTTTCCTGTATATTTACACAATACACACTACCGATACTGCTAAGGTATCATAAAATCAGTTGCTTTGAAGGATAACCATATTTAATTCTCCCCCGATAAAACTACATCAAAATGCTCGTCCTTAGTGATCACCAAAGACTTACACAAGAAAATTGGAACTCGGAAAGATTCAGCAATATCTCTGATTTTGTCTCGCCACCTTCAATTTCATAAGAATCCAGGTCACCAATCTTCCCACCAGCTTCTGATTCTTTTTCTGCAACCTGCAAAGGAAAGAACAAGTCAGTAATAAAAATGAAGATAGAATGTGATGTTTTGGATGGTTTTGCTGATTAGAGCACTAATTCACAGGGTTACTTACCTCAGGAGACAGTATTGTCACAATTGTGGGCTTAAATGATATGACAGATTGGAACTTGTTGAAAATAACCCTCAGAGCATCATATTCCACGTTTTTCAAGATATCATCCGCGAGCACAGCAATCTGTAATTTGTTGAACTGTTAGTAATTAACTTTGGAGCAACAAGGGAGTATGATTATAAAATTAGGGATAGTAATAAACTTTGGAGCAACAAGGGAAGTATGATTATAAAATTAGGTACTTATGTGAACATATTCTAAGTTCTTCAAAGTAAAAAAGCACTTTTACAAAAACAGTATGTTCCTGAGCCTAAGGAAGCTAGAGAGCGTTAACCGCACAACATGCCAATACATGTTTTGAAAATTCAAGTTATTGGTCAATTTTTCCTAGAAGTAGCATATAGTATACTCAATAATTTGATGCCACAAAGAACAAGCTGCTTCACAAAGGGGATACATTATTTTAATACTTTGATACTTGAAATTTGATGCTGATATAAAGTAGAAACACACTCCCTCCGTCCCAAAATAAGTGTCCATATAGCATTCAAATTTTGTCCCACAAAGAGTGTCCATTTAGCTTTCAAGGATGCACACATTAATACAAAAGTGCATAGAGAAACGCATAGAGCCAATCAAATAGTCAGTTAATGCTACTTTTATAGTTTCAGTGAGGGGTAACATGGTCATTTGTCATGACTAATAATCTGTCTTAAATTTTCTAAATGAACACTTATTTTGGGATGGATGGAGTAAGCAACTAATTCGCAGCTCTTTCACGTGAGCAAAAGCAAACAATAAAATAGGTAAAGAAACTGTTAGGTTAAAAAAAGCTGAAACAGTACATTCATGAGCTGTTTGTGGCCATGACTGTTACAGCCGGCAATCTAGACAGCATTTGGACCCAGAAGAGCTCAGAACTACACTAAATAGTTAGTCAGTAACTAGACTAGATATCCTTTTCTGTGCATTCAGGTTAGCTTTCTTGCAAATTAGCCAAACAGGAGCATTCATTAAGATTTACAGCCAGAAACCAAAAGCAACAGCATGATGCTATGAAAACCATCAGATATCAATCAAGAAAATAAACAAATCCAGAAATTAACATAACCCCCACAATCTTAATTTGCAAATTAAAAATAGAGTGGCAAAGTTGAAAAACAGACCTGTGTGTAGTTTATAGGGTTCTTCTGTAGTTCACTTGCAGTCATTTCGATGTTGTTTCTTGAGTCACGCACCAACTGAACTTTGCCCTTTTCTCCTAATATCACATACTTGCTTTCTTTCTCTGGACCTGGTAGCAGGAGCATAGGCGTTAAACTACAAACTTAGAAAACATTGAAGGATTATATTCATGCCAACCACGTGAACAAGGTACCAGATGTCAATTTGTGAAGGGCCCTGCTAACTTTCACTGATGTTGAATTAATACCACCACAGAGTCCCTTGTCAGAGGTAATGGCCACGATGACATTTTTCTTGACATCCACGCCTGTCAAGTGAAAGCAGACAGTTTGAACAGTAACATGAGGAAGCTTTTAACTAAAACACAAACATATACAGAGTATCCACCCAGAAATAACCAAAAGAAGTTCAAAGAATCTACAAGTAGAAGCAATCTGTGTCACACACTCAAACTGATTTTTTTTCTTGAAGTGGAAATTTGAAATATGCATCACAGAAACATGAAAAGAACACATTGGTATATTTACCAATTTGATGAAATGCTACATCTCCAACAAAGTAAGTTTATAAGGATCTAAAGAAGTATCACACTGACTAGGGCGTACCTAGTGCCGTAGGCTTCCCGCACCGTGCGGGGTCTGGGGAAGGGTTGTAATAGCGCCCAAACCTTACCCGCACAAATGTGCAGAGGCTGGGGCTCGAACCCGGGACCTTCCGGTTACAGACGGTAGGCTCTACCGCTGCACCAAGCCCGCCCTTCCCCAGTTTAGTTTTTTTTACTAATGCATTCATGGAACATGATACCGGATCTCAGTTACTTATGAGGCTCCTGGCACCGAGATTTCAACTGGATCAACTTAAAATAAACTTTCAATGGAATGTCATTGCAGGAAAGATGCCACTTAGAGGTAGAAAAAACTCTTCAAAGAAGCATAACTTGAATATTTCATGATACTAGCAAGCATATTAGTAGACAGACCAAACCCAATTGAAGAAATCTAGCTTGAATCTTACAGTATGTTACTGAGCACTAAGGGTGACAGATCGAACCCCGCTAATCCGCTATATAAGCATTGCATCATACCAAATGTATAAAGGACAGAACAGATCGAATAAATTAGAGAAGAGGGTATCCGGTGGCTTTGGGAACTCCATATATATATACATACTGGGAGCATCCCCAAGAAGGGCGGTG
The DNA here is from genome assembly GCA_900205405.1 of Echinochloa crus-galli. Lineage (NCBI taxonomy): Eukaryota > Viridiplantae > Streptophyta > Magnoliopsida > Poales > Poaceae > Echinochloa > Echinochloa crus-galli. The sequence goes on from OAMR01000082.1 coordinate 1,551,698, forward strand.
AACGGCTGCCAGAGGCCACGTGAATTTTCAGTCCTCGTCTGCACAGCACGAAGCTTTGATGCTGCAACCATCTTCATAGCCTTTGTGATCTTCTGAATATTCCTGATACTCTTCATCCGATTCCTAACTGCATTCGGTAACAGAGAAAATACTGGTGATTAGGAACCTTGGTCAATTCATTGAAGTGAGCAAACCAACCATAAATTGAAAGAACCCTTACCAACTTGAGTTGAAATAGACCGCGCACCAAGTGGAGCCATCTCCCTATAAATGTATTATATGCAGTCAGCAGAAAGCCATATAGACTAAAGTTCTATAACGGTGTGGAGTGCAAGGCTTCTTGAGATTGTTAGAATATAACTCAAGAAATACACACTTGTAGATGAGAGGTGTTATAGAGAGAATAAATCGTTCCACGCATCAACATTTCCAGCTCCTGAGTACACGTTAAAAAAAATACATATATACACCGGCACTGAACCTACGGGATTTCATCAAGGAAGGAAATTTTAAGCGACAAATTACATATGAAATGTGTTTCCTATGCCTTTGATCTACGTATGAAATAACTGTGCGCTTGCACTTATCATCTATACACAGATCAAGCGTGCGCATAATAATGCTTCTAGAATGTTCCCGAATCCACGAACAGATCCGTTCCCCCCGGATCTACCAGGGTGGGGGCGGACGAGGGGGAGCGGGGATGGAAGGTCGTCGGCTTACGGAGGAGAGACGACGGACGATCGCGCGGCCGCGGCCGTTGCGGCGGGGTTGGGGACGGTGGGGGAGAGGAGGAAGCGCTTCCCCTCGCGTCGCAGCGCCGCCATCGCCATCGCCGTCGCAGCGCCTCAGATGCCCTCGCTTTCTCTCGCAGAGGCAGGCCTGGTTTTTTGCCCTTTCTCACTCTCTGTCTCTCCGTGAGTCTGTGACCCGGCCTTGGAACGTGTTAAGAAGGAGTGTCGACGACAGAAATGGGCTACGAGTCCTGCAAACACGCGGGCCTTGTGCCTTCTGGGCTTCTTATGGGCCTGTGTTCCCAATTTTCTCTCGAAGTTCGGCAGCTTTTGGAATGAGAGAGAACTGGTTTGAGGCCTTCTGTAATTTGTTGCTTGAAATGACTTCCAATGATTTTGAATTCAGTTGCAACGAAACATCTCTAAGATAGAAAGCAGCGCCGTCTCTGTTTGTTTGGACGGAATTTAACAGGAAATCTGCACCAAAGCGTCATTTCTAGTTTTCTACTACGAAAGAGGAGAGAAGAACGATAGTTTCATAATCTGGCGGTTTCGATCTTCAGAATGAGCAGCTGGTATCAAGAGGATGGATTGTCCTTTTGGCCATAGCCTATATCACGACGAAGACAAGAAATGTGTGTCACGTATAACTAATCTCGCAGTCCGGTTTGATGTAGACGTGGTGGGTCTGTGTTACATTTCCTCTAAATTTCCGTACGAGAAAAACAGAGACCTCTTATCGGGCTCGATTTGTACCTCTCGATCGATATCGCACGGTTCACACCGGCCCTGCAACCGCGGCGAGACGGTCACAGCCCAGATTGCCGCGACCGTGAGCAGCCCAGCCGCCCCAGCGGCCCGCACCGTCCATCGAACCAGATCAACACAGCGTCCATGGCGCGCCGTTCAAAACCCTAAACCCCCGAGGAATCTCCTCGAGAAATCGCACGCGTCGCGGTGACCATGGAGGCGTCTTCGTCCTCTCTCCCTGCCCCCGGCGCCGCAGCCGCAGCCGCCGCTGGAGTCGGTGGTCGCAGCCCAACCCCGCTAGCGCCGTCTCCTAACCTCACCAACTTCTTCGGTAAGTGCGCCCATTTCCCCCTTGTAATTAAATTCGGATCACCAGCTTCCCCGAGTTATGCTTTTGTGTTGCGAATTCACAGGATCTCTTGTAGTAGATTCAGAGAAAACCCGACATTGAGATTTGGGGGACTATGATACGTTGTGGAATGGAGGGTTCTCAATGTGTGAGTCTGAGGCTTAGGATTTTCGATCTGGTTAATGTTAAACGGTGATTCAGTAGGACCAGGTTCTTCCCAGGTTACGCGATTAGTGAAGAAATAGACCATTCTTTCGTTTATTTGTTTGCTTTGTATTGGGTGGTTACATCGTGGAATGCTTTTAGTGAAGAGATTAGTTAAGAGATTTTGATATGAAAATTGATGTGTCATATCAATTTAGCCAACTCTGTTAATTTAATGGACGCTTTGTATTTTGAAGATATATTATATATTTCATTCTAAAAAGTAAGGATGAAATTGTGGTCATTCATTTTCCATTTCACCAAAATTTTACTGCCATTCAACAACATAGTAGACTGCACAATGGGAACTGTTATTTCATTAGTTCTGTACAACTTTCATTTGCACTTTCCAAAACATGCACTAAAACTCTACCTTCCACGTTTACGCTTTTCTCTCCCAACTGTTGGGTTGGTGGGAAGATTCGGCTGACCAACATTGCATGGGTGATGACAAGGTATATTGAGAAATTGAGGGTTCTCACATTGTGAAGTTGAGGCATACGGGCATAGGATTTTGATCTGGCAAGCTTTAATGGCAATTGAGATGAACCTGATTCATCTCCTCTAGTGGAGTATTATTGATGCAAAAGAGATTACCTGTGGATCTTTTATATGTTCTATTTTGCGTTGGGTGGTTATTCAGTGAAACACTCTTCAACAAGTACATTGGAGATTTCTGTTTTGATATTGGATTATCTGTTTCATTCTCGAACGATGAGGACAAAAATTGTTTATATTTTCCATTATTAGTTTTGCTTTTACCAGACATTAGCAACGCAGGCCATGCAATGTGATCTGCATTTGTATTAGTTATCCGGAAGGATAACATGCACTTTCGAAGATATGCACTGAAATATTACTGACATAAAACTTATGATGCAGTATGGAGGGAATTTGTATGGGGAGGAATTGCAGGCGCATTTGGGGAAGGAATGATGCATCCAGTTGACACTCTGAAAACAAGGCTTCAGAGTCAGGCTATAATGACAGGGGCTAAGGTGGGTTTTGAACTCTTCGTCATCACGTAAACCTAATAATACATATAATTATAATGCATGATTTGATACATGAGTGCTGCATCTTTCTTCATTTCTGCTAAAAGGCCCAGAAGAATATATTCCAGATGGTCAGGACAGTTTGGGCTTCCGATGGTCTGAGAGGTTAGTGAATATTAACAACGGAAGGTTGATAGAACCAACTAAATATTTTTAATGTCATCAGCAATATAACATTCCTGTTGACCTCTGGAATTGCCAACACTCACAAGCATCAATATAATCCCGATAAACATTGCTGTTGACCTCTTTTCAGGTTTTTACAGAGGAATCAGCCCAGGTGTTACTGGATCACTTGCGACTGGTGCAACATATTTTGGAGTTATTGAATCAACTAAGACATGGTTGGAGAATGCTAATCCTAATCTAAGTGGGCACTGGTCACATTTTATTGCTGGAGCAATCGGTAAGCATTTCCATTTTCATTTGTCTGCATTCTACTTTCTGAAAATCTTTATGGTGCTGCATAATACAGTTAAATTTACACTTGGGTTTTACCAACCATGGGGACTTTATATCTGCTGAAAATCTTTATGGAGCTGCATAATACAGTTAAACTTACACTTGGGTTTTACCAACTGTGGGGACTTTATATCTGCACTAAAAGGCTTTTGACATCCTCTTTTTGTCGGGTGTAATACTTTATTGGTGCAGTTTCTGTTGTAATACATGATGTCAAAAGATAATTTCTTGTGCTGCTTCCTTGATACGACATATGTCTCATTCTTTATTCCAGGTGATACACTTGGTTCCTTTGTATATGTGCCTTGCGAAGTCATGAAACAAAGAATGCAAGTCCAAGGCACCCAAAAATCTTGGGCATCAGCTGCAGCTAAAGGAAGTGTTTCTCAAGCTCATGGGACTCAGATGTATGGGTACTACAATGGAATGCTCCATGCTGGTTGTTCTATCTGGAGAGATCATGGTCTGAAGGGGCTTTATGCAGGGTATTGGCACTGACTAGCTCCTTGTTGGTAACCTGGCTATCATTATCAATAGATTGTGCCTTTCATATGTTCTTTTAATTGGATGACATAGTCATGTTGTTGACGTAAAATCTGCAGTTTCACGCCAAGCACATAGCAAGCCGAATTAGCTGGCTTCACACGTGGTCCTGGCTTTCGAATTCCGGAGGCGTGGGGTGCCAAATTTTGGTGTTAACACATGCCCCTTCAATTTCGGGATAAAAGATAATTTATCTCGGAATTGACTAGAAATCCGCAACTGTATTGAATCTTTTTAGCATCCACCTTCTCCGCTCAAATCTTCAGAGCTCCGCTTGGATCCAAACCCTAGCTCGCTAGCTTCTTCAAGCTTTCAATCTTCAAATGGCGCACCAAGATAAAGCTCTTCAGGTAATTCTTTAATCTTCCTCAAGTGCATTCGGCATCATTCTTTTGAATCGCATCCTAAATTTTCCTTTTTCGCCCTTTTTGTTCTTGGTAGGCTCTAGCGGCTGAACTCTTGATTCCTACTGAGGCGAAAGCACCCACTTATTTTCTTGGGCCCGTAGGAGATTCAGACCCTTTTGAACTGATTGTTGTTGAATCTCAGCGAATTCCCTTTAAATCCTCACTGACAAAGCCTCATGAATGGCAAGATGCCTTTAAGAACTGGCCTCTGCCTCCAATTGCTGGTTGGAGGAATTGGTATAGGAGGATTCTCAATGATAAAAGCCCTCAAACCAAGAACTGGGACAAACTCTGCATTTCCCATTGTCTGGAATTATCTCTAGCCGAAACTCCCAGAAATGAAAACCTCCTGATTGCAGCTTGCCACTTTTGGTCCAATGGAGTAAATGCCTTCTTCTTTGGTCATGGTCCAATGTCTCCAACTTTGGCCGATGTTTACCTGATGACCGGCCTGAATATCACAGAAGCTGTGCATCCATACAAGTACAAGGGCTCCTCCAAACAGACAGGAGTTGGATACAAGAAGTATATTCAGAATTACATGTCTGATGGTCCCTTGTCTGATGTTGAGTACAGGGCCTTTCTGAATATGTGGCTGTGCAGATTCATCTTTTGTGGCAAAGCTAATGAGCCAACTCTGAACCACATCGTGATGGCTGAAGACCTGGCTGCTGGCACACTCATCCCTCTGGGAAAATATTTGCTGGGAAGTGTTTACCATATGCTTCATCAAACCACTCGCCTGATGCATACCAATAAGAAAATTTCTTGTGTTAATGGTCCCTGGTGGTTTGTTCAGATGTGGCTGCAGCTGTATATGCATCAAATTGTTTCAGTTGATATCAACAGCCTGTCTTTTCCTTCAGTCAACTATAAGGAAGGGGAATCCCAAAGCACTAAAGGCTGTCAAACCTATGGAGAAGCTGCCTCTACTGTATCTGTAGATAAGAACATTGGTGAACTCTTTGAGCTTTTCTCCAAAGGCTTTGCTGATCCTCTTTGGTTCCCTTATTCTGACAATGACAATCTTACTCTCCCTTGTGAGTTTAGTTTTGAAATTGGATGTACAGATGCACAATCCACAGCCATTTTTAATTCTTTCATTCGGCCCTGTATTCTGCCAGCCGAATTTTGTGGAGGAAGGTTGGTTCAGAGTACCTTTGAGTACTATCAGCCGAATATGATGGCTAGGCAATTAGGCTGTGGCCAAGTGCCACCAAGATTATTTCTCCATGAATTCCTTAAGCCTAGGGAGGTTGTCACAGACTCCACTGAGACAAGAAGGATTTTTGACTACAGATGCTGCACATCCATATATAAACCTGAACCTTTTGTGCCAATAACATCTGCTCATCCTTCTTTCACTGTCTGGTGGCAAGAATTTCACGATCATATCTTCAATATGCCAATTCATCCTCTTTGTCTTGAGTTGATGCCTGACTTCAAGCCAAATTCAGAGGTAATGTTGTTCAATCATTATCTGGCTTCAACAACATTTCTTCTTTTATTATAATTCTGTTGTTTTTGTAGGACATAGCACCTGCCCCTCTTGCCAGGGCTATTCAATACAAGATTGCAGGCCCAATATCTGCTTTAGGGTGTCAATCCCTTTCCTTGGCTCAGTTGATGTCCAGACAGGCCAATCTAGATCCAATTATTACCAGGCCATCTTTTGCCAAGAGAAAAACTCCTTCTTTGCCTGCTCCTTCAGCTCCTAAGAAGAAAAGAACAACCAACAGAAAACTCATTCAGGTTATAGTCTCTTCCCTTAAATACAATGCTTCTTTTGTCATGCTCATCCCTTTTTTCATGATTTCAGGTTCGGACACAGCAGACAGTGGCCACTACAGATTCTGCCGATGTTCCATCAACTGGTAAAAAATCTTACTATCTCATTCATTCCTTTCATCGGCATTTATACTCTTTTCAGTTGCAGAACAAATTTCTGTGGATCAAGTCCTGGAAAGCCCCTCCTCTCAGCATGATCCAACTCCAACTTCACCTCTTCCTCAATTAGAAGCTGCTTCTTCACCAAGGGGTTCCCTAATTCCTTCTCAGCATGATATGCAGGGCCCCTCTACTGTTCCTGAGAGATCTCCTTCTCCCACTCAAGAAATCAGAATAGAGGTAAATAAAGTCATCCAATCTTTTCAATTCTCTAACAAATCATTATTAATTCATCAAGAAATTTTTTCTTTCCAGGAGAAATCTTCTTCAACACCCAGTTATTCATTTGCCTTGGATGATTTGATTGTTGAACAAGGAGAAGAAACATCTTCTTGTCAAGCTCTGTCAGAAGAAAACCAGGCAAAATTGAAAGAAATCTTCTCCTTTCTGCAGAAAGACATTCGAGATCAAGTTAATAATGCTGATCTTTTAAGAGATACTTTTATCTCGGAATTGACTAGAAATCCGCAACTGTATTGAATCTTTTTAGCATCCACCTTCTCCGCTCAAATCTTCAGAGCTCCGCTTGGATCCAAACCCTAGCTCGCTAGCTTCTTCAAGCTTTCAATCTTCAAATGGCGCACCAAGATAAAGCTCTTCAGGTAATTCTTTAATCTTCCTCAAGTGCATTCGGCATCATTCTTTTGAATCGCATCCTAAATTTTCCTTTTTCGCCCTTTTTGTTCTTGGTAGGCTCTAGCGGCTGAACTCTTGATTCCTACTGAGGCGAAAGCACCCACTTATTTTCTTGGGCCCGTAGGAGATTCAGACCCTTTTGAACTGATTGTTGTTGAATCTCAGCGAATTCCCTTTAAATCCTCACTGACAAAGCCTCATGAATGGCAAGATGCCTTTAAGAACTGGCCTCTGCCTCCAATTGCTGGTTGGAGGAATTGGTATAGGAGGATTCTCAATGATAAAAGCCCTCAAACCAAGAACTGGGACAAACTCTGCATTTCCCATTGTCTGGAATTATCTCTAGCCGAAACTCCCAGAAATGAAAACCTCTTGATTGCAGCTTGCCACTTTTGGTCCAATGGAGTAAATGCCTTCTTCTTTGGTCATGGTCCAATGTCTCCAACTTTGGCCGATGTTTACCTGATGACCGGCCTGAATATCACAGAAGCTGTGCATCCATACAAGTACAAGGGCTCCTCCAAACAGACAGGAGTAAAGACAGGAGTTGGATACAAGAAGTATATTCAGAATTACATGTCTGATGGTCCCTTGTCTGATGTTGAGTACAGGGCCTTTCTGAATATGTGGCTGTGCAGATTCATCTTTTGTGGCAAAGCTAATGAGCCAACTCTGAACCACATCGTGATGGCTGAAGACCTGGCTGCTGGCACACTCATCCCTCTGGGAAAATATTTGCTGGGAAGTGTTTACCATATGCTTCATCAAACCACTCGCCTGATGCATACCAATAAGAAAATTTCTTGTGTTAATGGTCCCTGGTGGTTTGTTCAGATGTGGCTGCAGCTGTACATGCATCAAATCGTTTCAGTTGATATCAACAGCCTGTCTTTTCCTTCAGTCAACTATAGGGAAGGGGAACCCCAAAGCACTAAAGGCTGTCAAACCTATGGAGAAGCTGCCTCTACTGTATCTGTGGATAAGAACATTGGTGAACTCTTTGAGCTTTTCTCCAAAGGCTTTGCTGATCCTCTTTGGTTCCCTTATTCTGACAATGACAATCTTACTCTCCCTTGTGAGTTTAGTTTTGAAATTGGATGTACAGATGCACAATCCATAGCCATTTTTAATTCTTTCATTCGGCCCTGTATTCTGCCAGCCGAATTTTGTGGAGGAAGGCTGGTTCAGAGTACCTTTGGGTACTATCAGCCGAATATGATGGCTAGGCAATTAGGCTGTGGCCAAGTGCCACCAAGATTATTTCTCCATGAATTCCTCAAGCCTAGGGAGATTGTCACAGACTCCACTGAGACAAGAAGGATTTTTGACTACAGATGTTGCACATCCATTTATAGACCTGAACCTTTTGTGCCAATAACATCTGCTCATCCTTCTTTCACTGTCTGGTGGCAAGAATTCCATGATCACATCTTCAACATGCCAATTCATCCCTTCTGCCTTGAGTTGATGCCTGACCAGCAGCCAAATTCAGAGGTAATGTTGTTCAATCATTATCTGGCTTTAATAACAATTCTGCTTTTATTATAACTCTGTTATTTTGTAGGACATAGCACCTGCCCCTTTTGCCAGGACAATTCAATATAATATTGTTGGTCCAATATCAGATCGATCTCGAGCTCTAATCCACCGGATGATTAGTTCTAAAACGACCCAAAAACCTGCATCTACCGCATGATACCCGGCTCTGTCAAGATCATTAATGGAATGAGAATTTCTGTCATGAAATCCACAATACTTCTTGTCTTTCACTCCTTCAGGCCGAAGCATAGAATGCCCCTCTGGTAATTTGATTCGGCCTTCTTTCACAAGGAAATCAAATAATTTGTCCGCCTTAGTCACATCAAAATCATATGTGCCCTTGGTCTGCTTAATCCACTTCTGATTCAATGTAATCGGCTCTTTGCCCCACACTATTTCTGTTCCAGCTACCTCTTCATTGTCCTCATACTCATCTTCTTGATCTGCTCTTTCGAGGAATTGGTTGTAAATATCGGCTACATCATTTTGCTTGGCAAATCTACCATATTTCTTGAGGCCATATGCTTGGTTACTCATCAATGCCAATTTCTTTGACAACTGACCCAGATCTTCAAACTCCATACCGAACAGCTTTTCACGAATTGCAGGTAGCATCCCAGTCACAGCCATACTAGCCAACTGATCATCTGGAATATTTAGAGAAAAGCACATATTCTTTGTCTCCCTGAATCTTCTGAGGAATTCTGTCGGTGTTTCATTAAATCTTTGCCTCATGCTAGTCAAATCAACCAATTTCTTCTCAGTGCTGCCAGTGTAGTAATGAGCATGAAATTTCTGCTCCAGATCCTTCCAGGTGCAAATTGACTGAGCGGGCAAAGAGGCAAACCATGTAAATGCTGAACCCGTCAATGACAAAGGAAAGTATCTGATTCTAAAAGCTTCATCTGCTGACGCCTCACCAAGCTGCATCAAATACCGTGCTATATGCTCCACAGTACTAGTGTCATCCTGTCCTGAAAATTTAGTAAATTCTGTAGGCACTTTAACTCTGTTAGGCAATGACACCCTTTGATACCATTCTGGGAAAGGCGATGAGTACATGTATCCCTGATTTTTAGGCTTCAGACCGAACTGATTTTGCAATACAGTTCTTCTCAAGATTCTTTTCTCTTTCTTGACGAATCTCTTTGTTCTTTCAGGGTAATCCAATGGATTGCCGGCGTTGGTGTGCCAGTTGCAGCTCCAGCCGTTGCTCCTGCGGCACCCAACTCCTCGAGTTCGTCCAATCGATCTCTCGAATCGGATGACTACCGCTACACGGACGGCGATGCTCGCCGATTCAAGGCGGAGCGTGACGGCACTCGCCGCGAGTTGGAGGTCATCTCCAAACAAGCCGGGATTGCTGACCTTGAATGGCAGCACGAGCGCAAGCAGCTGCTCGAAGTCATTGATGGTGAGTCCTGCAATCTGCTCAATCTCAATCTCGTCCTCCAAATGATATTAATCTGTTATCCCCTTGTAACCTTGCAGCGCGTGATGCTGAACTTGATCGACTGAAGGCGCTGGTGGACTACCGCATGATACCCGGTTCTGTCAAGATCTACACGATACCAACAAATTCGAACCCGCGACACGTGGCAACCTAGACTGTTTCGAATTCGGCTATATGGACGCCGCGGTTCTTTCATCGTTTTGCGGTCTAGAACCGAACCCGACCAGTCTAGATTGGGCAAAGGTGTGTTGCATGAATTAAGCACAGAGTAAAAACGAAGCAACACGGGGTAACTTAATGAATCTGCTAGATCTTGCCGAAATCTAACAGAGCCGATAACTTGGTCCATACTAGATCTTAGCCCACCGCATGGCTCATGACCTAACAGAGGAACCTTCTTGAAACCACAACCTAAATATCGCATCGTGAAGCAAAGCCGATTCTAGCCAATACAGATGGGAAGTATCTTATTCTGAAAGCCTCATCTGCTGCAGCCTCACCAAGTTGCATCAAATACCGTGCTATATGCTCCACAGTACTAGTGTCATCCTGTCCTGAAAATTTAGTAAATTCTGTAGGCACTTTAACCCTGTTAGGCCATGACACCCTTTGATACCATTCTGGGAAAGGCGATGAGTACATGTATCCCTGATTTTTAGGCTTCAGACCGAACTGATTTTTGCAATATTCGGTCATTTTTTGTACCATGATATCAACATTGGTATCTTGATTCTCTGGCCTTCCAGTAGGCATTCCTGCAGCACCATGATATCCAGGATTGGGTAGAGCATCAATAGCATTATAATCCATGAATTCTGAATATCCATTCCCATATATATCCCTTTGCAGCCTGTTTCTTAAAGGAGATATTTTGTAAGCAGAAGCAGGTGGATTCCCTGTAGTACCGAATGCCGCTTCACCAAATGTGCGAGGTTTTGGCACTGCTTGCTGAGGATCTTGCTGAATTGGGCGACCATTCGCATCTTTTGTCCCAGAAGCTCCAGTTTCTCCAACATTGTCTTTTCCATGCGGCTTTTGAGTTGTTGTGTGTGGCCCGAAGTACGTTGGTCCACCAGGTGGCCCATATTCCCGCTCAAAAGTTTTATCCACGCTCTGACCAAAAATACTGATCATTATCAATCGAAAACTGTTCAAGAATGCAGTATTGTGATTGGTCATTGTTTCTCCCAGAGCCTTGTACAACAAGCAAGAAAAATGCTCTCTTTCTTCATCTGAGCTCATGTCTGACTGTCCAGGCAGCAAGACTCTTGGCAGTTCTGTCTTGAGAAAAGGTGCACCACTCCTGTTTTTGCCGAAAGACAGCAAGCACTTTTTAGTGAACTGCTCTACAGCAGCTTTCACCATCTGTTGTTGCTCTTCAGTCAGTTCTTCAAGAGTGACATCCAACAATTCTTTTAATTCAGAGTGACTCTAGGCTTGGAGGATTTCCCAATTTCAAATTGATCATTCGGGAAGCGAGAGTCTTTTTTGCGAATCTGTTCAATTGTGACTTGCCGAGTAGGATCAACTGAGCCACTTTGTTTTGCCTTCTCTGAAGTTAAAACTTTCATCTTCCCCTTTTCTTCAGGTGCAACAGCATTCACCATGTTGATTGAAAACCCAATCATATTCTGAGGGAAGGGATTGCTATCCAATTTCATTCTGTTGTCAAACTTCAGGTGCCCCTCTTGAATAGCTTACTATATCTTCCAATGCCATAAAAATCTGATTGTATCCTGCATTACCATCCATGAAACTGAGCACCTTGTATCCAGCAGCAGCATCAACTAATGAATCAGCAATAGGCATTGGATATCCATCCATGGGTGTAGCCTTGTTTAGATCTCTAAAATCTATGCAAACCCTCATTTTTCCATTTTTCTTATAGACAGGAACGATATTAGAGATCCAATCCGCGTATTTACAGGGCCGAATGAAATTTGCATCTAGTAATCTTTCAATCTCCTTTTTCACATCGGCCAACACTTCTTCCTTGTAGATTTTTCGGGGTGATTGCTTGTAAGGCCTGTAACCAGGTTTGATTGGCAACCGATGCTCAACAATAGAACGGTCTAGACCAGGCATCTCCGAATAATCCCAAGCAAAGCAGTTCTGCTTAACTTTCACCTTCTTATTGTAATACTTAGCAACTCGCATTTTGTTCTTCTCAATATTCTCCAAAGCCCTGAGACGAATCATATGCAAATCTTCCAATTCGTCCATCATCAAGTTACTGTAATCTTTAGAACTTAAATCTTTCTGCAACTGTATTCTCCTCGACTCTGTTTGTAATTCCCATGGCAAAATGGCATGATGCCCATACACCAATTCATAAGGAGACGTTTTTGTAGACCCATGAGGGGCCATTCGGTAAGCCCACAATGCTTCATTGAGTACCGAATGCCACCTCCTTGGCTTTTGATCAATTTTCTTCTGTATGATTTTAATCATGATCTTGTTGGAAGCATGTGCCTGTCCATTGGCTTGAGCATAATAAGGAGAAGAATTCAGTAATTTTATCCCCATACTTTCAGCAAAATCTCTGAACTCTGAAGATGTAAATTGAGACCCTTGATCTGTGGTAATTGTCTGAGGAATTCCAAATCTGTAAATGATGTGCTCTTTGACAAATTCAATCATATCTTCTGATGCTACCTTTCTCAATGGAATCGCCTCAACCCACTTGGTAAAATAATCTGTTGCTAAAAGTACAAACTTATGCCCCTTGCTCGATGGAGGATTTATTTGGCCAATCAAATCTATTCCCCATCCTCTGAATGGCCATGGCTTGACAATGGGATTCAAAACCGATGCCGGAACTCTCTGAATATTTCCAAATTTCTGACAGTCCTGACATCCCTTGTAATATTCAAAGCAATCTTCCAACATTGTCGGCCAGTAATATCCAGTTCTTCTAATAACCCACTTCATTCGGTAGGCCGATTGATGTGCTCCACACAACCCATCATGTACTTCACTCATCAGCCTTTTTGCTTCTTCATGATTTAGGCAATGTAACAGCACTCCATCCAGGGATTTATAATACAAATTATCATCAAGAAGAACAAACTTTAAAGCTTTATACCTGAGCTTTCTAGAAACCTTTCGGGACGGATTCTCCAGATAATCGGCAATCTCTTTTCTCCAATCATCTTCTGCCAGATTACTCCCGAATGCATATACATCATTAGCAAAAACTTCTCGAAGCTCTTTATAACCTGATGCACTTTGGGCCAATCTATTTGCCTCTCCATTATCCCCTCTAGGAATGTGTTGTAGAATTACTGACCGAAAGCTCTTCAATATTTCTTTGCAGGTTTTGGTAGATTAACCATAGTAACAGATCCCTAACATTTTTTCTTCCTTTGTCAGTTTTCAGGAAAATTGACTGGCACGCTTCCAGGAACCGAACGCTCGAGCCAAGTGTGAAGCCAGCTGATTCGGCTTGCTGTGTGCTTGGCGTGAACTGCAGATTTTGCGTCAACACACTTTTTGGCACGCCCAGTGGGACACTCAAGCTTTGACGATGCCTGAATTAAAATCACCATCTATTGTTGCTCTTCAGTCAGTTCTTCAAGAGTGACATCCAACAATTCTTTTAATTCAGGCATCTTCACAGTTTGAGTGTCCCACTGGGCGTGCCAAAAAGTGTGTTGACGCAAAATCGGCTTCTCACGCCAAGCACACAGCAAGCCGAATCAGCTAGCTTCAACACGTGGCCCTGCGTTCGATTCCTGGAAGCGTGCCAGTCAATTTTCCCTGAAACTGACAAAGGAAGAAAAAATGTTTAGATAAAAAAACCTGGAACATGCCGGATCATACCAGACAGTTCCATCTCTACGGCTTGCAAGGCCAATCTTGATCGGCATATAGCTATGAACAAGCTATCTGTCGGCAACACAGGCACTCACAGCATATTCGGCAGAGCGCGTAAGAAAGCATACTGCCGACCGCATGACGTCATCATGATGAAAGATCGGTATTTAATTAGATGATATCATCAATCCGATGTTCAACAATAAAATCAGCTA
>OAMR01000082.1:1566318-1592591 GCA_900205405.1 Echinochloa crus-galli
TGTCTCATTCTTTATTCCAGGTGATACACTTGGGTCCTTTGTATATGTGCCTTGCGAAGTCATGAAACAAAGAATGCAAGTCCAAGGCACCCAAAAATCTTGGGCATCAGCTGCAGCTAAAGGAAGTGTTTCTCAAGCTCATGGGACTCAGATGTATGGGTACTACAATGGAATGCTCCATGCTGGTTGTTCTATCTGGAGAGATCATGGTCTGAAGGGGCTTTATGCAGGGTATTGGCACTGACTAGCTCCTTGTTGGTAACCTGGCTATCATTATCAATAGATTGTGCCTTTCATATGTTCTTTTAATTGGATGACATAGTCATGTCAAAGGAAGTAACCTAGTTCTATAATGCTTTTATATTTGATATTGCACGATCCTTACCTCTGTTCCTTTTGCATCCTGTAAAGCTTATCTCTATTACTAGTCTATAAAAAAAGCTTATCTCTATTTTTAGGCCAGAAATAAACTTTTATCATATGAAACAGTTGTTTATGTGCATGTTATGGATGCATAATGTATTTGTTTTGATGGAACAAACATGCATCTGCCAATTTCTATGTGAAAACAAAATCGATACTATTACTCATGTAATCATAGTCTAATTGTCACACTATGGTGACAGTCTAGTTGTCAGTTGAACATTATTGTTTCGATCTAACAGAGTCTTTTCTTTCTTGCAGATACTGGTCTACACTTGCCAGAGATGTCCCTTTTGCTGGTCTAATGGTAAGCTAAAATCAGCTTATACTCTTCTTTTCTCTATCCTAGCAATTGTTTAGTAATCTTGCTCACTTTTCACAAGCACAAGCATAGTGGTTTGGGTTAATCTAGCTCCTATAGGAAGTGGATACTGCTATGTTTTGTCCATTCACTTAAACGGCAGCCTGGTAGTCATCTGCTAGTCATCACCACTGTCATTTTTTAGTTGATATGCTTTTGATAAACGGATAATTCCCAACTCAGGGGATAGCCTTTTATTCCTGGTCTCATGGTATATAACCATGAATTGCTAGAGGGCTTTCCTCAGTAGCGATAGCAATGTTTATTGCCTTATTGGATCCAGGAGATAAAGCTTAGTACCTTTATGCATACCTTCAGTTTCGAAGTAGCCCTTGTACATGATTAATATACCAAGAACACATTTCTTGTTGAATATTGAGTTTATTTGCTAGATTCATGTCTTTATCAGATCCGTTTGATACGTTGAGTAATATTCTGTGTTTTATAAGCTTACTTGAATGTTTTCTGAGAATCTTTTATTGACCAAATATGTGGCTTTCTAGGTCACTTTCTATGAAGCAATGAAGGAATTGACAGAGTATGGGAAAACAAAGTATTTGCCAAACAGTGATCTGGATGTCAGCAACTCCTTTGAAGGCCTTATTCTAGGAGGATTGGCAGGCGGTATGTGTGTGTGGTCCATTATATATGATAACTAATAAGCCATATACTTGTTACTGTGTCACATGAAAATCTGAAGTGTTCTGCCTCTTGATTACTCCTGAGTGCAGGCTGTAGTGCATACTTGACAACCCCCTTGGATGTGATCAAGACAAGATTGCAAGTACAAGGATCGACATCTAGGTAATTGTGACTGATCTGTCTCTCTGGCTGGTTCACATTTCCCAGAGATGGTTGACCTTCTCTCCTAATTCCTTCTCTGTGCAAGCAGGTATAATGGGTGGCTGGATGCTATAACAAAGACATGGACTACTGAGGGGGTGCATGGCTTGTTCAAGGGAAGCGTTCCTAGAATAATCTGGTATATCCCTGCATCAGCATTCACATTCATGGCAGTGGAATTCCTAAGGGACCATTTCAACGACAAGGTCGACACAGATGCCCGTGACCTAGCCACCCTGTCAATCGACGCAAGATCGGAACTTGAGAAAGCAGCTTAATGCTTCCCCCCATGAAGCGGCCTAATATTCCTGTCTGGTGGAATTTATCTAGTGGAATCATTGTCTTGGGCAACATAATAGGATTTTTAGATAAGGGAATACTCTTTATTCCACAACGAAATAGGTTTCAGTCGTGTAAATGTGGAGGGCATACATTGTCAGCTAGGCAAACGGTTGTATGTATCAGAGAGTAACCTCGTGATCCTTTATTAGGTCAGCAAATTTTGAGTTGGGAATCTGGCTAGAGTACCTATGGAATGAGATAAGTGAACATGTAACATTTCTGCAGAGACCAATGCACACACACGGGTCTGGTTCCTCTTAGTCTTTGTCGCAAACGTTGTTGCCATTCGTGCGTTTTTTGAAACCTTGAGCATTGATAACATAGCACGACTTGGAGCGGTGTCATACCATGCTATCGTATTCATACCTTTGCTAAAAGCTAAAGGTACCTTGTGCTTGGTTCTCGCTGGTGTACGTTGCTGCTCTAGGGGCTCTCCATATACATCCAACATGCGTGCAATGTTCTCTACACAAGTAAGCTTTGCTGTTCTCCTTTAACAACCTCTCGAGTCGCTCTGTATCTCTACACAAGTAAGCTTTGCTGTTCTCCTTTAACAACCTCTCGACTCGCTCTGTATACATATGTGTCTTGTTTTGGTTGTGCATCTCTAAATGCACTGTCGTCTGAGAATGAACTGTCCCAGGCTCTATTAGACTACCCACAGCCTAACCGGTGTTTGCAATCTGCTACCGTGTACAAATCATATAGGTTATGGTTGCTTGGGCCTGGCCCATTTGAATCCGATAGCGAGGTAGGGGACCGAGTCGGATTGGGATCCCAATCGGATCGTTAAGTCTAACGCGCGGGCGGGCGCGACCCCGCGCGGCCCACGGCCCACGAAGCGCGCCGCCGCCTCCTCGTCGCCGCCGGCCAGGTTAGTGTTCCGGGGTTAGGGGGTGGGGTTGCCGGGGGAGATCCGTCCCCGGCGGACCTAGAAAGGGGGTCGGGGGGCGGCGGAGGACCGGCGGCGGAGGCGAGGCGGCGCGGGAGCGCCACCAGCCGGGCAGGGTAGGACGGACGGTGGGTGGTGATCCGGCGGCGGGGGCGGAGCCGAGGAAGATGAGACGGTGGCGATGGCGGATTAGCGAGGCGGTGGTCGGCGGCGGCGCGGAGGCGGCGGGACGCCGCCGGAGCCGAGGGCGGCGGAGGCTGCGGGGGCGGAGGAGGCTAAGGGGTTAGCGTGGCGGCGGTCGCCGGGCGGCGGCGGAGGCGGCCGAGGACGCCGGAGCAGGGCGGCGGAGGCTGCTGGCGGGGGAGGAAGGATGTGCGGCGCGGCGGGGGTCGCACGATCCCCTGTCGCGCGACCCGTGGCGCAATAGCGCCCTTTTTTTTGAAAGACAGTTGTACGTACACCGAGCAGGTGGGCCCAGTAGGCGCACGGCGGTCGAGTGGTCGGGTGCAGGTGGGGCCCCCTCCCCCGGATTGGTTACTGTACGCCGATCGAGGATGTTTCGATTGCTGAAAGATGCCGCGTCTTCCGCATGTGGAGTGGCGCGCTCCATCTCCACTTCTCGAGTTCTCGAGAACGTATCCCGTACCTTCCACGTGCTCTCCTGCTCTTTTTTTTAGTAATCAAAATATGGATGAGAAAAACCATCAAAAATTCGGTGTGGGTACATGAAGCAAAGTTACATGTCCCATGTACGTACGTATTTTTTTGACTAGCAACCATACCCGTGCGTTTCAACGAAAAAGAAATTATTTTAAGTAATAAAACTTTTATAAAATTGTATGTATGTATATGTATTCATGATTCATATAAATTTGATATCTCCCGATCAATCAATTTATTTATTTTACATGAATCACTCTTTTATTACTATTAGATCTACATCCAACAACTCGGATCCACTCTTATCTCTCCCTTATTTCTTGTTTCTTCTTCATCTTCGTGTCTTCCTCATGGCACCCCATAGCGGACTAAGATATATTTTATAATTTATCGAATTGTGCTTATTTGAAGTTTTAAAAAATTATGTCTTTATTATCATAAATGCTATTATTACTCTGTTTCTTTTCTGAAACTTAATCAAATTTTAAATAGTTTGAGTTATGATAAACTTAAAAATGTAGTCATTTAACGTGGAAGAAAGAAACCATCAACAATTAATCTTAGCCCACGATGCATACCTTTCTCTTTTGCACTTTATTTATTTCTAGCATTCTATCTCCAACAAGAAACCAACCCTCTCAAGGTCGGTTGGAAAGAAAACTATTCATCGTAGCTTGTCAATGGCCATCACGCAAAGCAGCTCCAATGGCTGTAGATAGTTAAATACCTATAACTTGCCACCTCACTCCTCGTCACCTCTCGAGTCTCCATCTCCGTTATCATCTCCACACTCCAGAATCCAACTCGAAGATTCCCAACGGGCGAACGAGCTGAGACAGGGTGCGGGGAGAAGACCGAAGAAGGCGTCGTTCACGACGGACAGACTGATTTACGAAAGTGCCGGGGTCTATTTTGCAAACATAACACTGACACGTTGTTTGATTTAAATAGAGCGTGGGTTGATAAAAAAACATGAAGTTTTTTTTTAATATTATGATGTACCGCTGAATCAATTCTTGCTTTAGAATTATTAGGTAGAGATAGAGATTTCTTTTGTGCATATTTTTGTATATTTTCTAAACAAGGGCATGAGAGCACGTCAAGGCAGGGATGAGCACGTACTGGATATATATCCTCAGGTCATGTGGATAGGGTACCTCTGTCTTCGGAGACAAGAATGAAACAAGTCGCTGGTCCTTGGAATCGTGGCCTACTGGCCTCAAACCAGCGGCTGCGGGATTTGGCTTCGATCTTGGTGCTGATTTTGCTGCCTTTTTCACCCTCCATATGTCTGTAGGCTGTCTCTTATACACATCTAGATGTGTATAAGAGACAGGTGGTGGGCGGTGGCGGAGGCGGCGGGAGCCGCCGACGTCGGGGGAGGAGACGGCGGCGGGGGCGAAGGGGCCATCGGCGGCGGCGGACGGAGGAGGAAGAAGGAGGAGGGTCGCGCCCTGCGCTAAGCGCGACCCGCGCGCGATAACCCCCTCCCAATCGGATTTGGAACGGCTGGACCGCACCATATATTTCCGGGAAATCTTCCTCTTGCGATGGTACGAGACTGCGAGGGGGCTGAAACGGAAAGCCTAGACATGAACGACACGATGGCCGCTAACTTAGCCATCTGGTTGGCCACGACCACTAAGGCTTCTGTGCGAGCTACCGCATCGGAGGTGGGTGATAGTAATACACCGCTGAAGAAAGAGAGCCTGGAAGCGAGCGCATCGCAGGTGGATGATAGTAATACACTGAACAAGGAGGCGATGGCTTTTACGAAGCCCACGGTGGAGGAGGAGATACGGAGGCTGAAGGAGGAGGCAATGGCGCTCATGGATGCGGCAAGCGAGGCCTTGAAGAAGAGGAAGAGAGTGGCGGAGCCTGTCGGGCCCTTGAAGAAGAGGAAGAAAGTCATTAAGCAGAGGTTGTCGCAGGCGGGTATCGAATATCTGATGGCAAGACGCTTTAGACCGATCCATCTGATCCCTCCTGAGAGCCTGGTCAATCGTTCTCAGAGATTCCTCGAACGCTATGCCACCAATAAGGCTATTGCTGACAAGATACTGGAGTACGAGCAGGCCCTTATCAACATGTATCTAGCCAAGGGGTATGCTGAGAACGAAATTGAGGTCACTGATGACGAGGAGAACTGGGCAGGAAGCAAAAGGCGTTAATAGTTTGCAAGTAGCCTGTGTGTGCAAATAGCTCGTTACTAGTATGGTGTAATCATCATCATTGTGTAATCTTAATGTTTATTTTTCACATCTTTTCGCTACCGATTGGATTTACTCCAGTATGTTACTCTCACATTTGAGCTTTATTTTTGTTTGCGTGATGAAAGTATGAATTAAGTGCCGATCCATAGATTTGGAAAGAAAGAATGGCGAGCCTTTTCTCTATACTGAAATTTGCCGACCCAGTCCACTGCAGGATTTGCCTTCATATCCTTTGTTTCCACATCAAGCCAGCAACAGTTGCACTGGTGTCCTGCTCCACCAGACCGGCAGCAGTTGCACGGTTCAGCGCCACATCCCAATGGCTTCGCGGCTTCATTTGCACTTCTTCAACCATTGCAACCAGATTCTGCGCTATTTCCATCTTGCCAAGGTTCGACTCAACTGGAGCTTGTCGATTTGATGATTCTATCGATGGGGTAACTAGGTCAGCAGGGTGTGCACTTCCAGTTTGTTCACATTGCTCCATTGCTTTGTGTTGTTGACACGTTTCAGGAACATCTGTGAGACTGTGAGGGAGATCCGTAATGCAGTTTATATGCAGTTAAAGAGAGGAGAACCGATGGAAATATACGATCTCTCTATCTGTCATACCTTTTGCAAATGTTAGATGGTTTCGGAATAAAGACATGAGTTAGTTGTGTTTTTTTTTGAAACGATTGTGCCCTTAGCTGTCTGACTATTTTAGCTTCGTCTGATTCATCTATTTAGTGACTCAAAAGCGAAAACATAGATGATAACTAAAATGAATAACCTCATTGTTCTAAGTAAGAAGCATAAAGTGATATGTGTTGATTCTTTTGTTTCTGTCGTCAATAGAAATGAACAACTCTCGCTGCTGTTAGATTTTCACCTTCTAGAGGACTTCTGTTACCTGAGTGAACTGCTGTCGTCGATTTTTTTTTTTGCGAGAAAAATTGTTGTCGTCGATGTCCTATTATTCATATAGGTTTTGTTCACTGCAACAAAATCGATATACAGGTACAGCCAATGGATTGAAAGTTGTTCTCTTGAGATGCATGATTTCAAATTTCAAGACTTGATTATTTGAAGATTTATATTTTTTCTTCATAAAACTTTTTCAACGCCAGTGTTATATACCCTACCCGTATCAACAACTTATTTCCAACCGCCTGCCTGCTCAACCAAACCGTTACAAACGAGCCCGCACGCGCGCGACACCGACTCGGACACACGGCCCAGTCCATCCTGGCCCACCCTTGCTCCCGCCGGCGGGTCATGACTCATGAGCCGTCGGACGCCGCCAAATCCGCCTGACCCGGCTTTCTCCCAAGTCAGCTCAGCTCAGCTCCGCCGGCCGCCTGTGCTGCTTTGCCGAGTGCCTGGGTGCGATACTGCGATCAGATCGGCCGCCGCGTGTGATTCACGGAAGCCAGCCAGCCAACCCACCCGCCCGATCCAGCCGGCGATCCCGGCGCCGGCAGCACACCAGAGGAAAAATGGACGCGTCGCGCCCGCAGGGCGATGCCGCGGCGGGGTGGGTGACGGTCGAGGAGTGGAGCGGCTCGTCCGCCACCGCGCTCTCCCGCACCGCCGTCCTCACCGCCTCCGCCTCCTCTCTCACCGCCCACAGGTGCCCTTCCTTCCCCTCCGCTTCGTCTCGGATTTCATTTCGATTCCCGTGGCCAAGTCATCTGACGTGACCGCGCGCTTGCGTTGCGGCTTGGTGACCGCAGGTTCGGCGGCCGGTGGGGGCGGATCGGCGGCCGCATGCTAGCCGCCTTCGTGCCCGAGGTGAGTGACGGAACCCGCGGCCTCCCAATCCCCACTTCGTGTTGTCGACTGCAGCGACTTTTATCTACTAGAATGAACTTCGTTGCTCGGGGCTCTTCCCAATTGATTTCTTGTGCACTGGCCAGTAAGGCTGATGAGCGAGCCTTTGTATTGCCAGGGCTTTCCTGGAAGCTTGACTCCGGATTATGTCCCGTTCCAGATGTGGGATACGTTGCAGGTTAGTTTTTACCTGCATGACTTGGAGCTTTGTCTGAAACCATGCTGTCACTGTTGGATTCATTATACCCTATGGTTAAAACTAATGCTACCTTGTGCTTGGTTCTCGCCTGTGTTGTTGTTCTAGGGGCTCTCGACATACATCCGTGCAATGCTGTCTACACAAGTAAGCTTTGCTGTTCTGCTTTTACATCCTCTTGACTCACTCTGTATCTAAACGTGTCTTATTTTGTTTTTGCATTTCTAAATATGCTGTCATCTGAAATGAACTTGTACAGGCTCTTTTAGGTGCAATCGGAGTGGGAGAACAATCTGCTACTGTCATAGGCGCTACTTTTCAGGTGGACTTTAGCAGTAGCACAACTACATTTGTTTGAGTCTACGCCTCTACGGATGCTTATTTATTTCAGGACAGATGAGACTAGTTTATTGAACACACAATAACTTCCTTTTTATTTGTTTTTTCTGAGTGATATGCAACACGATAAGGACTAGTTGTTTGTGTTGCCATTTTGATTGGGAACAACCTTCCAAGGAATCATGTATATACCTTAAAGAAATATTGCCACTTCTCTCTTCATCTTTGCAAACGGTGGGGTGTGGGCTACTTGGCATAAACTTTAGTGTAGAATTTCCCTTCCCTTTGCCAAAGTTCTTCTCTTTTTGTTAGGCTACTGTTGTAATTTGAATTCATTTCCTCATTGTTTCCCCTAATGAATGCAATTTTGGCAGTGGTTTTTGAGGGATTTGACAGGAATGCTTGGAGGGATATTGTTCACCTTCTATCAGGTACCAAGTTTTCTGAGTTATCACTGTGATCTCATTACAGAAACTTAAATCCGCTGTTGTTGCTCCTTAAGGCATTCTTGTGAATATTGGTTCTGTTAATACTTTGTGTTGCCAACATGTCATTATCTATATTCATTTTCCGTACCTTCTTTTCCACCAGGGATCTAATCTTGATAGCAATGCGAAAATGTGGCGTCTAGTTGCAGACTTTATGAATGACCTTGGTAATGTTCAGCTAAAACCACTTAATTCAGTTACTTAGCGTCCTATTTATCTCCATCTCAGCTTTCCTCCATGACACAATTATTATTAGGTTCATGCCAAAGTACAAGTTAGATTGTTCTCTCTTACTAATATTGTACTGTATTAATTATTCTTGAAAATTTTCCGCTTCCATATAATCTGGGTTATGAGGAGAATTTCTCTCCCTTGGTTTGCCTAGTGTCTAAAGGTTATTTACATTCTTCTTGTTCCTTGTCCAGGAATGTTGATGGATCTCTTAAGCCCTTTGTTTCCTTCATCGTTGATAGTTATAATGTGCTTAGGCAGCCTATCTAGGTCATTCAGTAAGTTATTTACGTGTTGAACTTCAGAACTTATTAAGAGGAACTTTTTGAGTGGATCTTTTGGGCTAATTTATTGTTTCTGTGTCCTAGCTGGTGTTGCTAGTGGAGCAACTAGAGCGGCACTAACACAGCATTTTGCACTTGCAAATAATGCAGCTGACATTTCTGCAAAGGTGACATTGATTATCCTTTAGATTTTTAGATTCCATTTTGGTATCAAATTATTTCTAAAATGTAGCAGCAGAAGCATACTCAACTTTTCAGGAGGGCAGTCAGGAGACACTTGCTACAATGTTAGGGATGGGACTGGGAATGCTGCTGGCTCACATTACCAGAGGGCATGCTCTGAGCATATGGGCATCATTCCTTTCTCTCACAATATTCCATATGTATGGTGAGTGTTCTTTCATTGTTCTTCATGTTTTAAATCCAAACAGCTTCTAAACTTTCCATATTTCTCAACTGCTTGTTTTACTTCTAATCGTGCTGAAGATGTAACCTATTTGCTACCCGGAGAATGTAGTTTTTAAACTAACACTGCCATATTGGCATGGTCTAAATTTGTCCCTGCACAGAAATAATAGGAAAATGCATTAGAAAATGCTGCAAAAGAATGTGGAAAACAACCGTCCAATATTTTTCCAGAGTGCATGAATTTTAAAGTGAAAATGTTCACTGGTTCTTAGTTAAAATGCAAGAAATTTGACTGAGATACTAGTTTGAAGTTAGCATGTTGTAGTCTGAACCTAGACCACCAGTCCTAACTATTTCGCTGGGTTCTGGTTTCATTAAAATTTTGAACTCCATATCCAGAACAAATCTTCATCCCCTGGTTATACTATTCCTATGCCATCTTTTATTATGAAGTTTCTTCTTCATTAGCATACAAAGGCATCTGTTTACACTAACTTCTACTTGTTTTGTTTGTGACAATCCAGCAAATTACAAAGCAGTGCAGTCACTTTCACTCACTACACTAAACTATGAGAGGACTTCCATCCTGCTACAGCACTTCAAGGAATGCGGTGAAGGTGAGTGAGTCCCTTGTCTTGTAGTCATTAGGAACTACCGCTATGGGTCAGTACCTATCTAGCATGTGATGTATGTGTTAAATGATCTAGGTTTTGTGCCGATCTGTTAGAATAACCACATAAGATGCTCCATAATTTGACCAAATTTTATTGTTTTCCCTTTTCCTAGTTCTTGCACCACAGCAGATTTCTCAGCTGGAACATATTATTCCTTTTTGGTCAAGCTGGAGGAAATTAATCAGAATTAAACTGCCACATGAGCGTGTGCACTTAGGTGCTAAAGCCTCAATGCTTGAACACAATGACATGTATGTTCGAAGAGGCAGTGTTCACATTTTCATCCACAAGCAGGCAACGCCAGCTGATGTTTTGAAGTCCTTCATACACGGGCTGGTGCTAGCAAATTTGGCGCAGAATAGCAAATCTCAGCATGCAGAGGCTAGTCAATGGATGGATGAGAATTATACCACTTTTATCTCCAAGGTAAGCATTACGTGTCCTAGATGTTCCTGTTCTGCCCAGTTAGCATTTTTCTCTTGCATGCTGTTTGCCGCGAAAGAAATAATCCCTTCTCTTGTTATAGCTGCAGATGAAGGGTTACTCAACAGAACGCCTTCTCTCGCATTCGATTGTTTGGAGGGCACACTGGCTTCACGGCGAGCTGGATGCAAAGCTCAAATAGGAGGAACGCACCCAAGTCTCGGTTAACTTGGGTGAGATCGTGGTAATATGATGAAAGACAGACGAATGAGCTTCACCAAGACTAGCAAATCTCATCTGCCATTTCGAGACTGTAGCAAGCACTTCACTACAAAGTGCGGGCCAGCATGCTACGTTTAATGATTAACATTAGGTACAGCCTTACAGGAAATATCCAAAGCAGCATTAGTCACCTACACAGGGTGTATTTGCTAAGTACTGGATCACTCTAGTCCACCATTTATTTCTTGATGCAATCCTACAAATTACTGTGCTGGGAATTCCTCGCCACATACTACGCACCTACAGGATATGTTCTCGCTATCTAGATGACCGCCTGATGATGCTAGCGACGACAACCCTGGTGCTCTGGTAGGCAGCACCGCGCGACCTTCAAAGGATGCGCAGACGCATCTCACCTTACCATTCTCTTGAGACGTGCCATTGTTCAAGGCAGTTCGGCCATTCACATTCGGCCTTTTGGTAGTATCTGCAGGAGAAGGCTCGGGTGATTCTTGCTGGCCTCTCTGTCTCTTATACATCTGTTTCTCAGGTGCCTGCTCCTGAAACTTGTCGGGCAAGTGTGCGGACACAGGCTGGGAAAATTCAGTGATGTCCGAAGGTCCACAATACAGATCTGAAAGCCGCCTGATCTTTGGGAACTCTCGCTCCTCGGAGTTTTCATCTTGTTCAACTTTTACCTGTACATACGAAATTGCAAGTCTCATTTAAGTAGATAAAAATGTATGGTTGGGAGGTTTGACTGTACAAGCATTGCATTGCCCAAGCACAAAGCACTATTCCAATACATAGACACCATGCATTTTCCACATGTACAGAAAAGGCACATATACTATCATGATCATAACAGATGTAAACCAATGGAAATATATTAGCAAGAAAACATAATATTTCTCGGAGATAAAAATCTGGCTATTTATTGAAAACACAGGAGAAACTTGTACCTCGTTGTCTGTGATTTCCATTTCATCTGCTTTCCCAGCCTTTCCCATTGAAGATGCAGCAGATGCCAAAGAATATTGTGTTTGATTATCTGTGGCCTTATCAACAGCAGACAGCCCAGGCTCCTTTTTCACTGCATGAAGTGCGGTAAATCCAGGTGGAACTTCCATTTTAACAGGCCTTACAACATTTAGAGAGAACCTAATGAGGGGCTTCGTTTCAGTGATAGGGGTAGAAGCAAAAGTTTCAGTTCTGGCAGAAGAAATTGCAGCAGGTAGTCGGCGATGAGCTTCAGTAAAGCCAGGAGGAATATCCATAGCAAATCCTGGAGGAGTGTCCAAAATCAGACTGGGAGGCGCATCAAAGCCAGGAGGAATATCCATAGCAAATCCTGGAGGAGTGTCCAAAATCAGACTGGGAGGCGCATCAAAGCCAGGAGGAATATCCATAGCAAATCCTGGAGGAGTGTCCAAAATCAGACTGGGAGGCGCATCGGCACAAGACATAGCAGCAGCTTTGATCTGAGGCTGACAGTGAGCTTGTGTAAATCCAGGAGGTACATCCAGAGAAAATCCAGGTGGTATGTCCAGCATAAGGTCTGAGCTAGCCGAAGATCTGTCAGCCGGCTGACAAGCTGAATCTGTTAAAAGTGTAAAGTCAGAAGCTTACGAAGAAAATGGACATCAGTCAAAACAAAATTTAGAGCAACCAGTGTGATAGAGTAACCTTCTAAGCTAAAAGTGCTCTTGTTTGCAGAGTCATCATGACTGCAACATCCGTTAGGAAGAGAAGGAGCAGGAGCTGAGTAACTGGATGCACGGTTTGAATCGGGAGATCCGAGCACTGCCATACAGTCATTGACCCCGTCAGTCTCTTTGCCTCCTGTTAAATCCAATACCTTGGCAATACCCTCACAAGTACCCCTCGCTATCTCTTTGTTTCCTGTGGCATCTGTTGGATTGCCTCTTGCTCCCAATGCCATGCCAATATCAGACTCAGTACTCTCTGTTTCTTTGCCTTTCATCACACCCAATTTTGCACCTACCTCCTTATATTTGTTGCAAGAGTCTTCATTTGTCCGACTGAGATTGCACAGGAAAAAATGGTGAATTATATTTTTCATATGACTGTTGGGTTGGCATCGCTTCTTCCTTAGATGTTTCCCAAAAATACCCCAAAAATATAATTCACCATTTTTTCCTGTTACAATATAATAATTTACAAGTTAGATGAGAAATTTATAGTTGCAAACCCAGTTTTTCAAAGATATTAGCTCTTTATCTTCTTCAATCATGGCCATGCAAACTCAATGCACTCTCTGACTCTTGGGGTGGAGGGGATTTGTAACAACATGCAAACGTACTCTGATAGTGTGGCGAAAGCAACTCCGAAGAAAATATCGCCAATTCAGTATCACCAATTTTGGTCAACAGGCCAGTATGTGAAGCAACTTTTTCAAGAAGATATTTGAAGCTCCTGTGAGGCCTGTAATAAAATGACTTACAGCTAATCAGAGAGAACATACATGCACAGTTAATTAGTGCGCAGGTGCAGAGACCCTATTTAATAACAAGGGCTTAAATACCTTGAACCATCTACATAATTCTAATACAGACAAAAAATTTTACCATTTATTGCGTATGTGATAGCAAGTCTTAGACACTGGTAGACACAAGCGTAATTGACATAGATGCAGCTTGCAAGTTACTTAACCAGAACCACTGCCAATGATTCTTACAACTTAGTAGAAGCTACACCCCATTAGAGTAAACTTACGTTGGGTGACTGCTCACAAACCATAGTCCAATATCCCCACCATCCGGGGGTTCCACCGTGAATATTTTCGGCCACAGCCAGGAAAGAGGTACAGCCTCCAGATTCAAAATTTCAGGCATATGCTTTGAAGCTTCATATGATCTGGCACAGATTTCAAAAGGGAAATGTGCTTCAAGCCCATCACAAGTATGTATCAGTTCCCCAGTAACACAAAAGTTGCCCCTAAAAGAAAAATGGAAGCTTAATGTTAGTGGTTAACTGAAGCACATGAATACTAAAATAGCAAAACAACTACAGACTACACAAAATAGCTTAGAGAAAGAAGTGCCACTTCCATATTACAGAAGAAGGCAACATTGTATCGCTTAAACATTCTATTTGCTTATTGCATTGCATAAATGATTACTATGATGTACACAAGTACCGTGCTAGGAATTAGATCTGCCACCTAGTAAAAAAACAAGGTTCATGGCTTATAGCACAGTCAGTCAGTACTGTTTTTATTGAACAGTTACAGTTCATATCATTGGCATATAATTTGGGAACATATTCTTCTGGTGTCTATGTGATTTGCATTTGAGACCAAAATCAACTTCTATTCAATATGGTGGGAACAATATTCCCGAAATAGGCAAACTACAGTGGCAGAGAAACAAGATCTGCACATCCTCAGGAGGAAGCTGATAAAATTCTTGTATTACCATCCCTAAAATAAGAAAGAAATTCAGAACAAGCCTACTGCTTACTTCCAGGGGGCATCTGGTTGATAGTGCTTCTTGTGCAGCTTTGTATGTAAAATCACTGGTGCACCTGTTTCCCAAATACCAACGTTATGGCAAAATGCTGTAAAGGAAATTTAGTAATAGGAAAAACAAAATCATTCAATGTTCTCCTGTTCACGCAAATATATGCACAAAACTCAAATGGCAAAATGTCTTTCTGTTCTGCACAATCTTCCTTTTCTTTTAATAAGAAGGAAAAGCAAGCAAGCCTTCCCACACTGCATTTCGTAAAGGCAGAAGAAGAAAACTAATACGAGTTACCGAACAAAAGGAGAAAACTCACAAAGAACTGTAGGAAAGATACTTAGGTGGCGAAACATCTAACATTGACAGGTATATTTCTGGGAAAAAACACTGATTTGAAAGGAAAGCAATCGAACAAAAACAGCCAAATAGTACTTTTGCAATGGCACTCATCATGCTTATGTTGCAGCCTGAGTTAGTGTCAACAACTGGCTGAATGGCAACAATATGTTTTGCCATATCTGATAGAGGAATTATTGCTGTGTATTCCTCCAACCTCTGCTTGTTTTACTTCTAATCGTGCTGAAGATGTAACCTATTTGCTACCCGGAGAATGTAGTTTTTAAACTAACACTGCCATATTGGCATGGTCTAAATTTGTCCCTGCACAGAAATAATAGGAAAATGCATTAGAAACAAAGAAAGGCAACACACTCCCCCGCAGTCTGAACGACCGGCGCAGCGGTGTTCGAGACTGGACAACAAAGAAACGCTCACAACATGACTCCCCCGCAGCCACAACTAGCCACCCGCTATGTTGAGGCTGGAGCGGAACTCCGAGAACGTCGAGGAGAGCAACCCCTTCGTGAAGATGTCGGCAAACTGGGAAGTGGTCGGTACATGGAGGACCCGAACATCGCCGATTGCAACCCGGTCGCGAACGAAGTGCAAGTCGATCTCGACATGCTTCGTCCGCTGATGCTGAACTGGGTTGGTGGAGAGGTACACGGCGCTGACGTTGTCGCAGTAGACGAGCGTACTCTTGGGGAGCGGGCTGTGAAGCTCCGCCAAGAGCTGTCGAAGCCAGGACGCCTCAGCCACGCCGTTAGCGACAGCCCGGTACTCCGCCTCAGCACTGGAGCGGGAGACGACCGGTTGCCGCTTGGACGACCAGGAGACAAGGTTGCCGCCCAAGAAGACGGCATACCCTGAGGTAGAGCGGCGAGTGTCCGGGCACCCAGCCCAGTCAGCGTCGGTGTAGACAACCAACTCAGCAGCAGGAGACCGGTGGAGAACCAGCCCGAAGTCAACAGTGCCACGGACATACCGAAGAAGGCGCTTCAAGGCAGTAAGGTGAGACTCCCGGGGATCATGCATGTGGAGGCAAACCTGCTGAACAGCATAAGCAATGTCCGGCCTGGTGAACGTGAGATACTGCAAGGCCCCCGCAAGGCTCCGGAAAGCAGTAGGATCAGCCACAGGAGCCCCCGAATCTGCAGACAGCTTCGACTGAGTATCAACAGGAGTAGAACAGGGCTTGCAATCTGACATGCCAGCCCGCTCCAAGATATCAAGAGCATACTGTCTCTGGTGAAGAAAGAGGCCAGAAGAGCGGGTCTCCACAGTGACCCCCAAGAAGTATGTCGATAGACAAACAGAGAGGTGTCGGACTTGGCCTCCGTGAACCCCAATGTCACCAAGAATGTGGCAAAGCGAGAGTACCAAGCCTGAGGAGCCTGCTTCAGTTCATAGAGAGACTTGTTGAGCCGACAGACCAGATCCGGACGACTGGAGTCCACAAACCCTGCTGGCTGGCTACAATAGACAGTCTCATAGTTCTGTGATATTATTTTGGATGTTGTTTTTCACATACTTGTAGGAAAAATGTAGGAAAAATTAACAAAAATACAAAACTTCCTATTGTCTATGTTCATATGATCTGATAGAACAGAAAGTATGGCACTTGGGCTAATTTTGAAGTATGTGGCATTAAGTGCTCATTGATTAATTATAATCACGTATGCAACTGTTATATTGAATATTGCTGGGAAAATTAGTCAATCGCACTGCAAGTGACATGTTCTTGGATAATACCATTGTCAGTGAGACTCAAATGCGGCTAAGGTCCACTTGTCAGTTGACACATAGTGGAGTTTTCACGAATACAAACTATTCAGCGGTAAATTGCTCAGCATCTAGGAGATCAGCTGTCTCTTCATCAATTCAGCACCCTTTTGTTTTCCTTTTAAATCCCACTGGACCTAGAAATGAACTTATTAGATGGAATTTATTTGTTGTTTTCAAATCAGCATCACAGCAGTTTAGCAACATAGATTTTGAGAGCTGTTTATCATTCAGTCTGTTCTCAATGCATTGATGTGGTATCTTCTATGTTGACAGGAACATGGCAAAGCGTTGAAACTCCAGTTTCTGACTAAACACTTCCTCTTGGCTTCGATAAACAGCTTTGGGCAGCTCCGCTACCAAGATGTGAGCACTGGTGAGATGATTGCAAATTACAGGACAGGTCTGGGGCGTACTGATGTTATGCGGGTCAATCCCTACAATGCTGTCATCGGCCTTGGTCATGCTGGTGGCAAAGTTACCATGTGGAAGCCAACCAGCGTGAAGCCTCTCGTCACTATGCTGTGCCATCATGGCCCAGTCACTGCTGTTGCATTCGACAGGAGTGGCCATCTTATGGCGACGGCAGGTGTTGACAGGAAGATAAAAATCTGGGACCTGAGGAAATACGAGCATCAATTCAGCACCCTTTTGTTTTCCTTTTAAATCCCACTGGACCTAGAAATGAACTTATTAGATGGAATTTATTTGTTGTTTTCAAATCAGCATCACAACAGTTTAGCAACATAGATTTTGAGAGCTGTTTATCATTCAGTCTGTTCTCAATGCATTGATGTGGTATCTTCTATGTTGACAGGAACATGGCAAAGCGTTGAAACTCCAGTTTCTGACTAAACACTTCCTCTTGGCTTCGATAAACAGCTTTGGGCAGCTCCACTACCAAGATGTGAGCACTGGTGAGATGATTGCAAATTACAGGACAGGTCTGGGGCGTACTGATGTTATGCGGGTCAATCCCTACAATGCTGTCATCGGCCTTGGTCATGCTGGTGGCAAAGTTACCATGTGGAAGCCAACCAGCGTGAAGCCTCTCGTCACTATGCTGTGCCATCATGGCCCAGTCACTGCTGTTGCATTCGACAGGAGTGGCCATCTTATGGCGACGGCAGGTGTTGACAGGAAGATAAAAATCTGGGACCTGAGGAAATACGAGGTTGTGAAGTCTTACGCCGCGCGGGCTCAATCCTTGGATTTTAGCCAGAAGGGGCTGTTGGCCTGCAGCAATGGATCCCAAGTAGAGATCTACAGGGATTTTGGTGGGCATGATTATAGGCTTTACATGAAGCACAGAATGATGAAGGGCTATCAGGTTGGGAAAGTTTTGTTCCGGCCCTACGAAGATATTCTGGGGATCGGGCATTCGATGGGCCTTTCTTCAATTCTTGTTCCAGGATCCGGTGAGCCGAACTTTGATACCGTCATTGCCAACCCCATGGAAACTACCAAGCAGAAGCGGGAGAAAGAGGTGCATGCTCTCCTCGATAAGCTTGCGCCGGACACTATCATGCTTAATCCAAATTTGATTGCCACTGTAAGAGCTCTGAAGAAGAAAGAGAAAAAGACGGCCCCGCGCTGTCACATCGGAGAAGAGGGCGTCGGGTAGCCAAATCCTTCACAGTAAGACCAGAAGTGTCAAATTCGATAGAACAAGAGTTGTCAGCAGTTAATTGGCGAATGGAAAGAAGATTATGAATCATTTGAGGGGCAACAAGAACACTAGAGAGGCGAAAAGGACCAGAAGAAGAACCCACGGAGGTGACGGGAAGACAAGAGCCATCACCGACCATGATGGAAGTGGGATAGGAAGGATGGGGGGGATGAATCGAAGAAAGTATACCAGCATCCGGAGTGGTGTGGTAAGAAGCTCCCGAGTCAGCGACCCACTCAGGGCCGACAGGAGGGACCAGACCCATGGTGCTGAAGGTCTGGGCCAGGGCCGCCTGATCCCACCCCGGAACGGTCTGAGGCTGCGGCTGCGGGGGTGGGGTCCAGGCCGGCCCAAGCAGTGACGGACCGGCGAGCATGGCCGGCTGCGGTCGTGGTCCTCCCCCCTGCCCCTGGAAAGGCCACATCGAGATACGCCCCGACCATGGGTTGGCGAAGGATGGCCAGGGCGCACCTCCAGGACCAGGGGCAGAAGCAGGAGCTGCCGGCGAGGGACTGGGCTGAGCTGCCGGCGAGGGAGTGGGCTGTCCACGGCGAGTGCTCAAAGGTTGTGAAGATTTGCAACTTGGTGAGCCAGGGTTATTCAGAGAAGTAATTCGGGGGGCAACAGAACTACTCATGTGCCCACCAGCAAATGAGTGCCTATTTTCAGCTGTCTCAAGTCTCTTACGAGATGAGCACGAGTCATAGGATGATGCTGATGCCATAGGTCTTTGAGTGTGTGATGTGGATCCCACAAGAGATATTTTACGTGAATTCGGAGGTGGTGTGACACTTCGTCTGCAATGATTTTTCTGTAACCCAGCTGAGCCAACAGTTCTACCATATGGTTTCCGGTGTTGCACATAAGTAATATCTTCCACAGGAATCAGTTTCACTCTTGCATCAGGTTTTGAATATGTACCACCAGAAAATCTCTAGGAATTAGATCTGCCACCTAGTAAAAAAACAAGGTTCATGGCTTATAGCACAGTCAGTCAGTACCGTTTTTGTTGAACAGTTACAGTTCATATCATTGGCATATAAAATTTGGGAACATATTCTTCTGGTGTCTATGTGATTTGCATTTGAGACCAAAATCAACTTCTATTCAATATGGAGGGAACAATATTCCCGAAATGGGCAAACTACAGTGGCAGAGAAACAAGATCTGCACATCCTCAGGAGGAAGCTGAGAAAATTCTTGTATTACCATCCCTAAAACAAGAAAGAAATTCAGAACAAGCCTACTGCTTACTTCCAGGGGGCATCTGGTTGATAGTGCTTCTTGTGCAGCTTTGTATGTAAAATCACTGGTGCACCTGTTTCCCAAATACCAACGTTATGGCAAAATGCTGTAAAGGAAATTTAGTAATAGGAAAAACAAAATCATTCAATGTTCTCCTGTTCACGCAAATATATGCACAAAACTCAAATGGCAAGCAAGCCTTCCCACACTGCATTTCGTAACGGCAGAAGAAGAAAACTAATACGAGTTACCGAACAAAAGGAGAAAACTCACAAAGAACTGTAGGAAAGATACTTAGGTGGCGAAACATCTAACACGGACAGGTATATTTCTGGGAAAAACACTGATTTGAAAGGAAAGCAATCGAACAAAAACAGCCAAATAGTACTTTTGCAATGGCACTCATCATTCTTATGTTGCAGCCTGAGTTAAAGTGTCAACAACTGGCTGAATGGCAACAATATGTTTTGACATATCCAATGACAGCATAGAAATAAATTCATCAACAGGGTAACACGTTAAAAATGAGCAAGTGAAAGTTCAGTTAGTACACATATCAAGAATTTTTCTGAGTTGCTATGACATATTAGATCCTCAACGTACCTGAAGATCTGCTGCAGCTAACGGATGCCCCTGAGTTTCTTTCTTGCAGTAATGCACCACGTTGCACAGAAGCTATGGACTGTGGGCTCTGTATTGGAAGAATATTGTTGCACTGCAGCATGACCAGGTTGAGTTTTTTTTTTATTTTTAATTAAAAAACAGTGCAAGGATTTGGGCTTGATCTAGTATTAGAACATACCTCCATGGAAGATTCATTGTGCACAGGTATTGGGCTCAACAATACAGGCTTCACACTTCTTTCTTGCGCGACAGTAACCGCAGTTCGTGTAACAGGATAAACCTCAATGGGCCTTTCACTAAGCACAGATGTTGGGCTTAGCAATGCAGGCTCCACAATAGGAGCTCGCAATCCAGGAGCTGTAGTACTTCTTGTAGTTAAATTGGTGTCTGTACTAAACTTTCCACTTTCTAGTGTGCACACACTCTTAGAAGGTCCTGCCTTTGTACAAAGAGGATCCTCACTTGGATGTGGAGCACGCATTTGCTTGGGACTAGGAGACACAGGATTTATCATTGCCCCTTTTGGCAAATCAGCTGATAGTTTTTGACTGCTCTGGCCTTGAGAATACAAAATACTAAAACTGGAGCTCCTTGCCAGTGCTTTTGCACCGTCCATTCTGTCTAGATTTCCAGGAGTAGCCTCGATATTCAAATTAGTGCTCAAAGGTTGTGAAGATTTGCAACTTGGTGAGATAGGGTTATTCAGAGAAGTATTTCGGGGGGTGACGGAACCACTCGTGTCCCCACCAGCAAATGAGTGCCTATTTTCAGCTGTCTCAAGTCTCTTGTGGGATGAACACGTGTCATAGGATGATGCTGATGCCATAGGTCTTTGAGTGTGTGATGTGGATCCCACAAGAGATACTTTACGTGAATTCGGAGGTGGTGTGACACTTCGCCTGCAATGCTTTTTCTGTAACCCAGCTGATCCAACAGTTCTACCATATGGTTTCCGGTGTTGCACATAAGTAATATCTTCCACAGGAATCAGTTTCACTCTTGCATCAGGTTTTGAATATGTACCACCAGAAAATCTAGGCGCCTTGAGCTTATTTGAAGAGTCCGGTTCTACATTTCCCTTGGTTCTGGATGATTCCTCATTAGCATGGTGAACTTGGTTATGCCTGTATTTAAAATAGAAAAAAAAATATCGATTAGCAAATCAATATGGCTAGAATCAAAATAAATATTGAAATTTGGAACAGAGCAATGCATGAAACTTTGACATAATTCAGGCCACTTAACTGTCTTAATAATGTGCCAATGATGCATATGATTACTAAATTCAGATATTGTAGTACAGTGTAACAAATACCCGATGGAACAAGCTAGTATACCACATGTCAATGCATCTTCCAAAATAATAAGGAATCAACCACAGCCAAAGGTTTGGAGCAAAAGGGAAAAATAGAAACATGTAGGTTTAGTACAACTAATCTGAACATGTTTTTATCTCAGAATGTCATTCTGATTCTTTTCAAAAGAACTCATTCTGACAAAGCAATATATTCCAAACATATAAGAGACCGGATATCAATTGTGTATCTTATTGTATACAACCATATTGAACTTCAGACATTTAAATATGATTCATTCACAGTTCTTTTAATTTTGGCCAAAACTGATTTATGCTTATTATTTAGCAGTAGTTCTATATTAACAAGTAGTTCTACATTTCTTTTCCCCAAAAAATATGTTACCTCACTTAACATGGATGAAAGAACAAACTTTTATGAGGATTGTTATATATGGCTTAATGGAGAACTGAAAACTCACTGGGACGATCAATGTAAAGTCAAGTTCTAGGCAGTTGAATATATGCTAAAATTGTAGAAAGTTTCACCACCAAAAGATAGCAGAGACATTAAGAAAGGAATACAACAGGACATCTTCAAAAAAATTTGCATGCTAAAATGCAAACAAGCACAAAAACTCATTTACAAATTTCTAGTGCAAAATACAGGCACGAAATTCAGTAAGCACTAAGAAGAAAGGGACCTAAGTGTACCTTAGATCTTGTTTGCACTGAGAGCGGGCACTATTTCTTGAAGCATGAGTGTATGTTGCACAAGGTGTGTCCTGAGAAGTAGAGCAAAGCAAATGAGAAGATGTTCCAAATACAGGATAAGGTTTATGCGTTCCAGTCTTCAGAGCATTGTAGAAGATTAAGGATAATTTCTTCAAAAAAAAGGTTAAGGATAACATAAATATTCACAAAGAATATTTATGTAAGGGGATATAATCTAATTTGACGAGGTGAAAAGTAGCCCAACATATTTTGTCAGTTAGATGCATCTAAAAATCATCTGATGGAGAAAGTGAAGCAGAGGTGCTCTGCAGGTAGCCCGCAAGACAATCATGTACCAAAGCATAACATGGACGTGAGAACAGAATCACATCACAGGCACTGTGCACCTATAATAGAATAAATGATGATGCACCAGTAGATTTAATGGCAGCAAAAGAAATCCACGAAATTACCAATAGAGAAAAAAAAACAAATTCCAGCATAAATTTGGTGAACTACTCTCCGCAAAACCCCCTTGGTAGCTGCTTAGTACACAGGACCGAGGACACCGCATTTCAAAGCTAGGTGATGTTGTGCGAAGCATTGTCGGGGGGTCATGACGAACAAGAAGATAAGCATATGCGCATAAAAAATGACGCTCTCCTAAAACTTGTTAAAGAATCCTCCATTTTCCTCATCACACAAAACCCGCACGCACGAGCAAGCAACACAAAACCCGCAGGCACGGGGCGCGGAAACCAAAAGCATCTCAACAAACCCCCACTTCATTTCACCCCCAAAAAAATCCAACAGGAAACAATCACGATCGCCGGGACGATTGTGGAGTAAAGAGGCGCCGGCGGGCCGATCACCTGCGCGGCCCTCCGTGGCGTGTCGGGGCGTCGAGCGGCCGGCGTCGTCGGAGACGGGGGCGGCGCCGGCCCCGGCGCCGACCGGAAGATGGGAGCGGGGCTAGGGTTCGGCGGGTGCCTCGCTGGTGGCCTCTCCCGGTGCGCCATTGGATTCCTCGATCGCCACGGGGAGGAGAGAGTGGTAGAGAGAGGGTTTTGCCGTTCTCGTGTCTGTGGACTGGTGGGCTGGTGGGTGGTGTGCTTACGGAGGAGGAAAGCACAAGACGCCAGAAGTTTGCCCGCAACAGAGAGCAGCGGGGGTCTCTTCACCTCCGGAGGTGGGGCCCACCGCAGATACTGCTCCGGAGAAAGCAAGCAGTCGTATCGTATCTCACGGTTCACGCCTCCAGCGCGAGTTGCCTTCTGGCTTACTGACAGATGGGCCCCAAACCAGTGGACCCAACCTGTCATGCACCGCGCGGGCGTTGTATATACGCATTTGCTTATCGAGAGGTGGGTCCCGTTTCCGTCGTGGGCTGGGCTCGCGTCGGCCGGGCGGCGTCGCTGGTGATTAGCAGATCCGACGGCTGGTGATTAGCATGCAACCGAGACAAAAAGAAATTAAAATACTCATCACACCAGGCGTCATCGCGGCTGCGACTCTGGATGCAGGTGGGACCGAGGCGTCATCGCGTCTGCTTGCTTGACCTTGACCGGTCCTGCCGCCTCCAGGTGACGCGCGTTCTCCTCCCCTGCCTCCATGGCAAATGTTTGTTGGGAGTCCTGTGTAACTCTCAACGGCCGTGCGATTTCGAAGTGGTGCTGCTAGCGCAATGCCTTCGCCATTTCATGACGTGAATTTGTGCACGTCCTGGATTCTGGGGTGTCTTATTCTTCTCCATTTGTGTTTGCATTATTGGTTTTGGCCGAAGTACACCGTCGAAAATATAGTTCCTCTGTCTGTTACCGCCGGAATCATGTTATAGGCTTATAGCACGTCGCCCTGGTACTTCAGGCCCTGTTTTAGTTTAAAAAGGAACTCCCAAATTTACTATGTAAAAGAAAGATTACTCATCACATCAAAATGCCATAACATGTATGGAGTACTAAATGTAGATGAAATCAAAAACTAATTGCACAGTTTTGTTGTACTCTACGAGACGAACATTTTGAGCCTAATTAATCAATAGGAATTGACCAAAACAGTTGAGATTGGGCTTTAAAGATCACAAATTCTATCCCAAAGTTCACTATGAAAAAAAATTCTCATCACATCAAAATGTTATAACATGCATGGAGTACTAAATATAGATGAAATCAAAAACTAATTGCACAGTTTTGTTGTACTCTACGAGACGAACATTTTAAGCCTAATTAATCAATTTTTGGATAATTTTTCACAAATACAGACGAAATGCTAGATTAGCGCAATGATTACGAAGTGACATCTTACTCCCAAATTCAACCTCCCAATTCTAACATCTAATAAATGTAGATGAAATCAAAAACTAATTGCACAGTTTTGTTGTACTTTGCGAGACGAACATTTTAAGCCTAATTAATCAATGTTTGGACAATTATTCACAAATGCAAACGAAAGTAACGCATTTATGACAAAATCCATAGTTTGGCATCCTAAACTTTGGATGAAACAACAAGGCCCTGGCAGTTGTAAGTTTCCACCGATGGTCCAGGGCATGACATGAGCACCAATGTGGATGTTAGCAGCAATGTGTTCCCACATCATTGTTGCTGCCGGGCATAGGCAGAAGAGATGATCGTCCGTCTCGAGCACCCTACTGCAGCATTCATGAGAGGATTCTTGTAGTGGTCGGATGTTTCTGTAATACTCCGTATAATTTTGCTCGCGTATTGAGTCGTTGGTAGTGAAGTAACCATCCGAAGAGCTTGAACTTGGTTGGTAGACGGTTGTTCCAGAAATTAACGCAGCGCGTCAGGCTGGCAGGCATTATGATGATGTAGCAAGGTGTAAGGACCCTGAGATGAGAAAGCTTCTTAGGTGGGGAGGCAAGGAACCTAGCGCCTTGTTTAGTTTCCAAATTTGAGAGTGCAAGTTTGGGACTTTGATGTCTGAGCGGGGCTAGGGTTCGGCGGGTGCCTCGCTGGTGGCCTCTCCCGGTGCGCCATTGGATTCCTCGATCGCCACGGCGAGGAGGAGCGGTAGGGAGAGGGTTTTGCCGTTCTCGTGTCTGTGGACTGGTGGGCTGGTGGGTGGTGTGCTTACGGAGGAGGAAAGCACAAGACGCCAGAAGTTTGCCCGCAACAGAGAGCAGCGGGGGTCTCTTCACCTCCGGAGGTGGGGCCCACCGCAGATACTGCTCCGGAGAAAGCAAGCAGTCGTATCGTATCTCACGGTTCACGCCTCCAGCGCGAGTTGCCTTCTGGCTTACTGACAGATGGGCCCCAAACCAGTGGACCCAACCTGTCATGCACCGCGCGGGCGTTGTATATACGCATTTGCTTATCGAGAGGTGGGTCCCGTTTCCGTCGTGGGCTGGGCTCGCGTCGGCCGGGCGGCGTCGCTGGTGATTAGCAGATCCGACGGCTGGTGATTAGCATGCAACCGAGACAAAAAGAAATTAAAATACTCATCACACCAGGCGTCATCGCGGCTCTGGATACAGGTGGGACCGAGGCGTCATCGCGTCTGCCTGCTTGACCTTGACCGGTCCTGCCGCCTCCGGGTGACGCGCGTTCTCCTCCCCTGCCTCCATGGCAAATGTTTGTTGGGAGTCCTGTGTAACTCTCAACGGCCGTGCGATTTCGAAGTGGTGCTGCTAGCGCAATGCCTTCGCCATTTCATGACGTGAATTTGTGCACGTCCTGGATTCTGGGGTGTCTTATTCTTCTCCATTTGTGTTTGCATTATTGGTTTTGGCCGAAGTACACCGTCGAAAATATAGTTCCTCTGTCTGTTACCGCCGGAATCATGTTATAGGCTTATAGCACGTCGCCCTGGTACTTCAGGCCCTGTTTTAGTTTAAAAAGGAACTCCCAAATTTACTATGTAAAAGAAAGATTACTCATCACATCAAAATGCCATAACATGTATGGAGTACTAAATGTAGATGAAATCAAAAACTAATTGCACAGTTTTGTTGTACTCTACGAGACGAACATTTTGAGCCTAATTAATCAATAGGAATTGACCAAAACAGTTGAGATTGGGCTTTAAAGATCACAAATTCTATCCCAAAGTTCACTATGAAAAAAAATTCTCATCACATCAAAATGTTATAACATGCATGGAGTACTAAATATAGATGAAATCAAAAACTAATTGCACAGTTTTGTTGTACTCTACGAGACGAACATTTTAAGCCTAATTA
The DNA here is from genome assembly GCA_900205405.1 of Echinochloa crus-galli. Lineage (NCBI taxonomy): Eukaryota > Viridiplantae > Streptophyta > Magnoliopsida > Poales > Poaceae > Echinochloa > Echinochloa crus-galli. The sequence continues at coordinate 1,592,483 of OAMR01000082.1, forward strand.
ATCAATTTTTGGATAATTTTTCACAAATACAGACGAAATGCTAGATTAGCGCAATGATTACGAAGTGACATCTTACTCCCAAATTCAACCTCCCAATTCTAACATCTAA
>OAMR01000082.1:1598345-1615309 GCA_900205405.1 Echinochloa crus-galli
CCCGCCGCTGGCCAGGCCGCGCGGCCGCGCGGGCCGGGTTGCGGGGCCCGTGCGTCGGCCGAGTCCAGAGATGGGACGGGACACGGGAGCGAGAGAAGAGGAGAGGAAGAGAAGAGAGGCTGCGGTGGGCCCACAAGGACAGAGGGGCAAAATCGTTTTTTCCTACGGGAGTTAACGGTTCACGGATGGAAAACGAGATGGAATGTCAAATAAGGGATGAGTAAGTTTTCTAGTGTTAAATAAGGAACGAAATTTTTTCCAGGGTTAAAAAAGGAACGAGTAATTTTTTCGGTGTCAAATAGGGAATTATCTCTTCTTCCAAGGTAGTAAGATGCGAAAGCAAGGTGTCTTCACTGAAGTCTCCAAGGTCGCTATAGGAGTGGCGTAGGAGCCAAGTTTTTCACGGGAGGGGAGAAGGGTCATGTAACTTGTGATTTGTGAACGAACTTCATAAGGCCTTCCACAGCGTGCTAGTGATGCCCAAAGGAAAATGGGTCCCACGGCAAATAAACGGGCATCGCTCCACCAAAGCTGTAGCGTGAGAAGAACGGGCACCGAAGCTATCTGCACGTTTATGGGCCCCATGTGAAATATTTTACTGCTTATCAACTCCCATGCTATGCTACCGCGGTGAGCAATAGTAGTATACAGGACAGCAAAATACTTATCTACTGAACGAGCGCAATGATTACGATGTGACATCGTACTCTCAAATTCACCCACCCAATTTCAGCATCTAAACACGGCCTAGTGTCCGGATCCTGGTGGCGGCAATCTGTAAGAATGTGTAGTTCAGACTTCAGAGGAAGCAACATGGGTGAGACATGAGCGTAGCTGCTGGTCGAGCGGGGTTAGCATGGCCTTACTTAGTTACTTATGGACGGATATTTTGGGTCTGACGGAGTGAGAGAACAGGGCAGGGAAGGTGTCCGATAGATAAGTTCCACGGAGCCACTGGTGAAACCAGAAGGCTGTGGATTACCATCCCAATCCTAACCGTCGTTACCGAATGTTAGGCAAGCAGTTCTTCCGATAGATAATTCCCTATTTGACACCAGAAAACCGTTAACTCTCGTGTGAAAAGATAATTTTGCCCCTCTATCCTCGTGGGCCCATTGCAGCCTCTCTTCTCCTTCCTCTGCTTCCCATCTCTCGCTCCCGTGTCCGGCCCCGTGGCATGGGAGTACCTCTACGAGGACAACCTCGTGGCCGCCAAGGGATGCCTCTGGCACTTCCGCAATGCGCCGGCGGGGCACCGGACGCCTTCTGCAACACCAGCCCTCGTCGCCGTATAGAATCACTCACAATCATACTTACAATTTACAAGAACACAACCTGACTCCTGAATGGAGATCGCTCGATGAAGCTAGCTAGCTGCAAGAGCAGCAGCACGCCTAGGAGCCCCACGGGGAACTCCACCAGCACGCGCAGCATGGAACCCCCCAGCTTCAGCGCGCTCAGCGCCGCCACGCACCCGCCGCTGCACCCGCCGAATTTGTACTGCCCCGCCAGCCCGCCGGCGCCGTGGCAGCACGGCATGGCGCCGAACCAGCACCCCACCAGGTTCATGGCGCCCATCATCACCGACACCGACATCGCCGACGCCGCTTCTCCAGGAACAAGTCGCGCGTCACCTTGCACATCGCCACCACCGAGTTGAGCACAGACAGCGGGATCTGCAACACCGCGCCCTTGAGGAAGCCTTGCTGCTAAGCTCCCCCTCTCTTGTCGCCGCCTCGCCCTGCCGGGCACCGGCGCCTGCACTTGCTGGTGGTGCTCAAACCTTTCTCTCTCCCTTTTGGGCATCACTCGGGAACACATTGTGGAGGGCCTAAGGCCTCGTTCGGTTGTTTTGGACCCATTCCCACCCGGAATGATTTCTAGACCTGGATCGAGTGAATCCATACGTGTCACTAGATCCTCTTTCGGTTTAATTCCAACAGATTTGAATCCACCCCATACAAATATTCATGTTCGGTTGTGCCTGGAACTTCTCCAACGGTATCTTCAGTTGCTTCCCTTTCACGCTTCCTGCTTCCTTCAGGTTTTCTCTGCTGCCTTCATGCCTTCAGGATTCAGGCCAAACATTGCCGTAACAAAAGAACTCCACAAGAAATTTCCAAATGGAGCTCAATCACACCATGACGCCATGATTAGTTGATTGCAGAGAAGGCCAAACCAGCCGTTCCACAACACCACCAGACAACTCAAGCAATAATCAGCAATAATCAAAAGACAACAAGCCAACGACTTCTCAACTCAAACAAGAAAACTTGACAGCAACCAACAGAAGAAATCATGGTCAGAGCAATAATCGACGGGAGCACGCCATTAGGCAACCGGTAGCACGCAAGTCAGAAACATGAAATGAGGTAACAATCTAGATCTGGAAATAAAGGGACTGGAAAATAAACAGTACAACATAAAGCACTATTTGACAGCAAGTATCGACACAGGCTATTGCTTAGACACCAGACTTGGCAATCTTCTTGACACTAGACTTGGCATTCTGCATGGCAAACAAAATGTAAATTAGAACATAGGAAGAAAGGGGCACTGAATGAATTAAGAATGAATAGAGTAGAACTGATGTAAAGCAGTGGGAAGAGAAGCCATTGCTGCTATCGTGGACTGATGTACAGATAATAAAATGATGATCAAAGCTAAATGTATCGATGCTGTAAAATATGCCTTTGCTGTCAGTCTGTCACCGATTGCATAGCTAAACCCCCCATCACCATAGTTCATGAATAAGCTATAGCAGCAAGTGATCCTTGACACATGGACAAGAGAAAATAAGAAACCCTTATAAGAGAAGGTTTTTCTCTTTTCCTTTGAAAAGAGAAAACCTTTGTTGCACCAGTAAAGCTAGGGATGACGTTCTGACTAGCACCAGAACATCATAGGAATGTATGCATGTCAAGTGATTAGACGCGATACCGCATTGGCAACTGATATGTTTCTACTTATCTTAAAAGCTGTGAGACGCTAAATCGGTGCAGCTTTTCATCACAGCTATAACGACCCAATAAAAATCACTGGCTAGAATGGCCGACAGAACACTAAAAGACAAATTACACATATAAATATAAGCATCAGAAGCTGATGAACGTGTTTAGCCACCAAGAACTACTGCATGATAGTACAGTGAGGACCTATCTAAAAGAATGAATAGCCCCAGTTCACAGGCATCATCCCAAAGGCTGATCAAAATGTTGAAACAAGAAAGTCCTTGAGTGTACTAGTCAAATCTCACTGCACCACTTGTTACAAAAAAAGAAGAAAAGGAAACTCTGGTTGGTATTACATGTTACTGATGGGTTTTCACTTGGTTACAGTTACAGCATGCAAAAAGTGCAAATGCCATCGGAACTGCAGGATGACTGCACCTAGAAGAATACCACTACCATGCCCAAAAAAAAAAATACTACTACCAACCCCATAATCTGTTTGCCAATTTTTACAAGAAAAGCTACCAGTTTGCTTATTGTTATAAAACTGCGATGAACTGCTGATTATTCAATTGAAACAACTGAAATTGTAAATGGGACCAGGGACAAACTTGTGCAAGTATGAAGCTGTTACGACCTGCCAAAGTTCTTACTGTTTATTACAGTAAATAAAAGAGGAATAAGAGTAGTGGTTGACACTTAAAATTTATACTACCCCAGTCAATTAGGCTTGACCCCAAACAAAAAGAACAGAACAAAATAAGTTTTTTTCCCCTCTGATCCCTTTTTTCCCTCACTGAAACCAATATTCAGAAATACTAAAGTACTACTAGCACTTGATGGAATTCAACAACACAAAAACACCACATAATTCGCCCAAATCATTTGCATAAGACAATGCATCGAGCCTACTTATCAGTCAACACAATATTGTGCTAAAGAAGTAAAGAGTGCATACAAAACTGAATCTGCAATGCATTCAGAAAGCAGCACGTGTCTCTCTTTGCACAGGAGGGAAAAAATAACATATATCAACCAAAGATAAACAAGCAGGTTCAGATGCAGCTGCACACATATATCATCAAGTGTGAAAACTACTATCAGCCTTCTACAGATTTTGCTATGAGACCTGAAACCGGCAAGTATCTATACTGTTCGTACTCAGCCACCGGATTCCGCTCTCTAAAATGGACCAGTGGTTAGGACTAAAGCAAAAAAAGGCACAGATTTTGCTAAGGTTTCATGTGCTTGTCCCGAGGAGTAACCAATATTCAGCTCATGGCAATTGACCACTGTCAGCAAACGAGTCACGCGGAACAACAACATCCCCTGGCTCCTTCCCCTGACCAGCTCACACGAAGCCTCACATCCATAAAGCTTAGTGCTCTCAGATCCAATCCCCTGTGCGTGTGAGCTCTAGAGCGATTGGAGATGGAGGTCACCGTGGATTGGACACACAACGCCTCGCGGTAGTCCTCCAACTCACGAGGCGGTGCGTCCACCTCCGGCCAGCCCCACCCATCCCGCCACCCCTTCCCCCGCCGCCTGCACGTCCGTGGCTCGAAGCCCAGCCCGCCGGGCCTCCTCAAGCCCAGCACCGGCACCAGGCCACCGCCGCGCCGCCTGCACGAGGCGAACCGCCGCCTCGGCGAGCGGGTCTCCTCAAGGACGCGCGCCGCATCGTCGACGACCATCGGACCAAGAACCGAAGGAGAGAAGAGGGCAAGGACGAGAAGCACGGCGCAATACCGGCGAGAACGCGGCGGAGACTGTGGACGTCGGATGGGAGAGGTCGCGCCGCCACTCCTTGACCTCGCGCCGCCAGTTCTTCCCCTCACGTCGGCCCCTCGCGTCCCCCGGTTCCGAGCCGGAGGGTTAGGGTTGTGGCTTCGTTCCGGGCCGTGGGAAGGCTGAAAAATTGATTCCGGGCCTGTTCGTTTTTCGGGCCAGCTCAAACCGAACAGTGATTTCATAATGGACCTGGTTGAAAAACGGGCCGCTTCAACCCATCCGGTTTTCCGGGCCAGCTCAAACCGAACAATGATTTCATAATGGACCTGGTTGAAAAACGGGCCGCTTCAACCCATCCGGTTTTCCGGGCCAGCTCAAACCGAACAATGATTTCATAATGGACCTGGTTGAAAAACGGGCCGCTTCAACCCATCCGGTTTTCCGGGCCAGCTCAAACCGAACAATGATTTCATAATGGACCTGGTTGAAAAACGGGCCGCTTCAACCCATCCGGTTTTCCGGGCCAGCTCAAACCGAACAATGATTTCATAATGGACCTGGTTGAAAAACGGGCCGCTTCAACCCATCCGGTTTTCCGGGCCAGCTCAAACCGAACAATGATTTCATAATGGACCTGGTTGAAAAACGGGCCGCTTCAACCCATCCGGTTTTCCGGGCCAGCTCAAACCGAACAATGATTTCATAATGGACCTGGTTGAAAAACGGGCCGCTTCAACCCATCCGGTTTTCCGGGCCAGCTCAAACCGAACAATGATTTCATAATGGACCTGGTTGAAAAACGGGCCGCTTCAACCCATCCGGTTTTCCGGGCCAGCTCAAACCGAACAATGATTTCATAATGGACCTGGTTGAAAAACGGGCCGCTTCAACCCATCCGGTTTTCCGGGCCAGCTCAAACCGAACAATGATTTCATAATGGACCTGGTTGAAAAACGGGCCGCTTCAACCCATCCGGTTTTCCGGGCCAGCTCAAACCGAACAATGATTTCATAATGGACCTGGTTGAAAAACGGGCCGCTTCAACCCATCCGGTTTTCCGGGCCAGCTCAAACCGAACAATGATTTCATAATGGACCTGGTTGAAAAACGGGCCGCTTCAACCCATCCGGTTTTCCGGGCCAGCTCAAACCGAACAATGATTTCATAATGGACCTGGTTGAAAAACGGGCCGCTTCAACCCATCCGGTTTTCCGGGCCAGCTCAAACCGAACAATGATTTCATAATGGACCTGGTTGAAAAACGGGCCGCTTCAACCCATCCGGTTTTCCGGGCCAGCTCAAACCGAACAATGATTTCATAATGGACCTGGTTGAAAAACGGGCCGCTTCAACCCATCCGGTTTTCCGGGCCAGCTCAAACCGAACAATGATTTCATAATGGACCTGGTTGAAAAACGGGCCGCTTCAACCCATCCGGTTTTCCGGGCCAGCTCAAACCGAACAATGATTTCATAATGGACCTGGTTGAAAAACGGGCCGCTTCAACCCATCCGGTTTTCCGGGCCAGCTCAAACCGAACAATGATTTCATAATGGACCTGGTTGAAAAACGGGCCGCTTCAACCCATCCGGTTTTCCGGGCCAGCTCAAACCGAACAATGATTTCATAATGGACCTGGTTGAAAAACGGGCCGCTTCAACCCATCCGGTTTTCCGGGCCAGCTCAAACCGAACAATGATTTCATAATGGACCTGGTTGAAAAACGGGCCGCTTCAACCCATCCGGTTTTCCGGGCCAGCTCAAACCGAACAATGATTTCATAATGGACCTGGTTGAAAAACGGGCCGCTTCAACCCATCCGGTTTTCCGGGCCAGCTCAAACCGAACAATGATTTCATAATGGACCTGGTTGAAAAACGGGCCGCTTCAACCCATCCGGTTTTCCGGGCCAGCTCAAACCGAACAATGATTTCATAATGGACCTGGTTGAAAAACGGGCCGCTTCAACCCATCCGGTTTTCCGGGCCAGCTCAAACCGAACAATGATTTCATAATGGACCTGGTTGAAAAACGGGCCGCTTCAACCCATCCGGTTTTCCGGGCCAGCTCAAACCGAACAATGATTTCATAATGGACCTGGTTGAAAAACGGGCCGCTTCAACCCATCCGGTTTTCCGGGCCAGCTCAAACCGAACAATGATTTCATAATGGACCTGGTTGAAAAACGGGCCGCTTCAACCCATCCGGTTTTCCGGGCCAGCTCAAACCGAACAATGATTTCATAATGGACCTGGTTGAAAAACGGGCCGCTTCAACCCATCCGGTTTTCCGGGCCAGCTCAAACCGAACAATGATTTCATAATGGCGGGGCGACGACAGGGATCGCGGTGGAGAGGCAACAGGGGCGCAGAGTGGCGGAGATTGCGGCGGCGGCGGCGGCGGCGCGCGCGGGAGGGCGGCGCAGCGTCGTGGGCCGCGCGCATGGCTGGGCTGAGCGGGCAGTCGGGGCGCATGCTCCGACGGCGGTGGTGGCGACGATGCTGGCGAGCATGCTGACTACAAGTCCACGCTGGCAGCGCCACGTAGGCGAAATCAGCCTCTATGGAAGCGTTTGGACCTCCACTGCTACGTTTAATTAGACCGTGGACTTAGATGGACGTTTTGAAAATTTACGGACCTAGATGGGACTTCGGCAATAGTTAAAGGACCCACAGTAGAATTCACTCAAAAAAGATTGCTATAACAAATCTAACCCAACTACTCAAAATAGATCTTGTGCTCTATAATTTAGCATGATTTACGTCTTTGCATCATCCAAAACAGGTGGAATCAGGTGAGAGTATGCGAAACGAGCGGTTTTCTTAACAAAAAAAGAAAATAATTAATAGGGAGAAATCTATGCTTATATAACAGAGTAAAGGGAGAAATCCCATGCTTGCTCCCGAAACTGTACGAGTTGTTCTTTTCAAAATTTTGCCTTAAATAAGTATCAGAAAAAGAATTCCCTTATATAAAAACAAAAGCATTCCGATGGAAAACAAAGCAAAATTAATCCGGCCACACACGGGCAGAAACGAACGGATGCGATCGAGTCCCTAACGTCCCGCAAAACTCCGCCGAGACTCCCAGCCTCCCGGGCGAGCAGGAAGCCAGAAACCCACCACCGTGCGCCGGCGCTTCCCGGCTTCCGTGCGGCGCAAGTCCGGCAACCGGGAAGGCGGGAAGCGATCCAAACAGAAGTCCAAGCCATCCAAGCACAGCCCGAAATCGCGCCGCCTTGGCCTCCCCACTCCAGCAGCATCGTCCCCTCCCTCCAAACACCCCGTCCCCCTCCGTCCGCCGCCGCGCCGCGCCGCGCCGCGATCCGACTCCGGGATGCTCGCGCCGCTCCCGCGCTTGACGAGCGCGCTCCGCGGCCACTACGACGCCGATCAGGCCTACCTCCTCCGCAAAACCGTCCTCCAGGCCCTCACCCTCCTCATCCGCCAATCTCTGTCGCTGGTGCCTCACCTGCACACCGCCCCCAACCCCAATCACTGCAGGGAAAAACCTGACGATTTCGTGTTGTCCGTTATCTTCGCAGGCCGCATGACGAGTGGGAGCTCGCCCGGAAGATCGTGCCCGGCTGGGACGACGGTAATGTTTCCAAACCCCTCTCTGCTCTCTTGTACGGGCTAGGTTGCTAGACCTGTGCTGTGATGCTTTGCTTTTGTTTTTTTCCCACCCCTTTTCATGGGTGCGCGCGTGTTTATGTGTGATTATTGTACGGGCTAGGTTGCTAGACCTGTGCTGTGATGCTTTGTTTTTGTTTTTTTTCCCACCCCTTTTCATGGGTGTGTGTGTGTGTGTTTGTGTGATTATGATTTTATTTTAACTAATCGAAATTGCAACTTGTGTTGCAGCGTCCAGCGAAGTGCGCCAGTCATATAAGCAATTTATCGGGGCCGTGGTGGAGTTGTTGAATGGAGAGGCAGTGTCTGAAGAACTCCATGAGGTTGCTCAGACTGCTTATGCCCTGTTTGGTGGCGATGACTTGGAATATGATGCCACACAAAGAGCCATTGCCAAAAGGTACAACAACATGCCATGAATCTGTAGATGCTGCAGATCTTTTTGCTGGATTTCCACTACTTACATTGTTTGTATCTTGCCAGGAATGAATTGGAGAGGCTTGTGGGCTACACCGTACAAGACTCAGTTTTAAAGAAACTAGCTCAGTCAGCTCAGAAGCTCGGTTCCCTTCAACGGGCAAGAACCCATGAATCTGTCCACACAATAGCAGATGATGTAGATGAAAATGATAGAAGTGAATTTGGAGCAGACTTTGATTTCAAGCCACCTGCTCGTTTCATTGTTGATGTTTCTCTTGACACACCCTTAGAAAGTGCTGAATTGGGCAGCAAAACATTTGAAAAAGGGCAGTATGATGCTTGGAGCACATCCGCAACTCGTAATTCAACTTCTGTTAGGAGTTCTGTGAGTTTGAGGTGGCTGAAAGATCAATGCGCTTTGATAACTAGAAGTGGTGGCTCGTTCTCAGGAGACGAACTTGCAATGACCTTGTGCAGGGTGCTTCTATCAAATAAATCAGGCGATGAGGTTTCTAACATTCTACTGAAAACTGCCTCTGATTTGTTTTTTTGTTGCTGCAATCATCTGGTGTTCTCACTATGCAGATAGCTGGTGAACTGTTGGACCTGGTTGGCGACACTGCCTTTGAAATAATTCAAGAACTTCTTTTGGTAAGGGGCCTAGTTATCTTCATTTTATAGTTGGGAATTTTGCATATAGTCCTTTCATGTATCATGCGGGGATGGGAATCAGATGACTAAAAGAATGAATTTGAAGAAATATTCTTCAATGTACAGTTCATGTTGCGCCTTTTAGTCCTGCATCCTTACAACTTGTTTATGGCATACAAACAAGACCTGCAAAGACTCAATTGTTGGCAGAAATCACACGATAACTTACAGAAAACCTACAAGTCATACGCTTGTACAATTGCTATAGTCTTGCCAGATTCAGGTATCAACCTGGCAATATGAGAAAACAAGAAATTTATAAGATAACACCTGAATTAATATAGCTGCTAATCTGCCACAGGGCAATCTCTGTACCGATCAGAAGAAAGGCTTGCCTGTTTCATGATTTAATGATTTAAATTCATTCTGGCAAGTCTTACTTTGTAAGAAGATTTCAGACTTTAACACTGATTCTTTGTTGGTTTGGTTCTTCATTACTCTGCAAGCTTCTGGTTTCACCATGGTAATGATTCAAGCAAATATAGTTAACCCAGAATAATATTTGAGGGTGAGGCTCAAACATAGAGCTCACTAGGAGATAGTTCAATTATGACATCCTTCTTCCAGAAAAGTTGAAACACATGACCGATTAATAGAACTGCGCTGCTAGTTTTTTGTACAATGATGTCCTTATATCTGAACCTTAAAGAAATATTTGCTTGGTCCAGTAGGAACTTAAGAATCCTTCTACCAGTGTGCTTAAATACCAACATAGCATGAATTGTCTTCAAAAGCATTTTTTTTTCTGTTTGTTCTGGCTAACTGTTAAAGGTTCTCTACATTAATGTGTAACGGTAGAGTTTGCAAGGATCTGTTGTGAACACATGAGAAGAAACATGGAAATGAAGGCTGCCTCATTGCTGCATTTCTTAAACATATTATCTTCTTTCCGTACATAAGATAATAATGGAGCCTAAAATGCTGTGCAGCATAGGAAAGAGCTAGTAGATGCAATTCAACATGGATTGACAATATTGAAATCTGAGAAAATGACCTCAAGTAATCAACCGAAGATGCCAACTTATGGCACACAGGTATGGTGTCTTCTTAGTATGCTGTCTTCATGTATTGTGGATTCTTGGTTGGATGTTAAAACTGAATTATCATCTATTATTTCTGCAGGTAACTGTACAAACAGAGTCTGAGCGCCAACTTGATAAAATTAGGAGGAAAGAGGAAAAACGTGGAAAACGTGGTGCAGACAGTGGCAATAGTGATATTGGTGTTGATGATTTCTCATCCCTCCTTTTGGCAAGTGAAAGAAAGCAGCCATTTGATGATGTAATTGGTACCGGAGAAGGGGCAGATAGTTTTACAGTAACTTCCCTTCCTCAAGGAACCACGAGGAAACACATGAAGGGGTATGAAGAAGTGAAGATTCCACCAACTCCAACGGCGTCAATGAAACCCAATGAAAAGCTGGTAGGCATATGTTCTTATCCTTTATTTTCCTCTGTACATGTGTTAACTCATTTCTCTAAAATTGATTCATCAATGGAACATGAGAAGTCCTGCATTACATTTGATATTAGATGATTTTCCAACTTAAAGTGGACCTCTTCTCTATTTTGATATCTCTTTAATATACTATGACCTTTTCCTGTTTCAATTTTTATTATTTTAATCTATGGATATAAAAAACGCTTTTTTGCATGCATACGATATTGCAATTACCCTCTTTCCATTATTTTTTTAACTTAAACTGACTGCATTAGCATATTTGTGACATCTGGCTGGATCTGCTGTGCCTGTGCATCATTACTTGGATTTTCCCCCAATAACTGTGGAGTTCTCTTTGTTTTTTCCAGATTGAAATAAGAGAATTAGATGAGTTCGCCCAAGCTGCCTTCCAGGGATACAAGTCACTCAATCGTGTGCAGAGTCGTATTTTCCAAGCTACATACTACACCAATGAGAATATTTTAGTGTGTAACTAAACCCACTATCTATGCACATGCTTATTAACTCCCTTGTTTGCTACTGCCTTCTGCTACCACAGCTAACTTGCATAAATTTTCAGGTTTGTGCCCCAACAGGTGCTGGGAAGACAAATATTGCAATGATTGCAGTTCTTCATGAGGTATACCAAAACCATGAAAAAGCTGTACCAAAGCCTACAAATTACTTTTTTTTACAAGTTTATTTTTTCTTGAGTTTTTTTGTTTATTGGTAAATCTTTGTGATGCAATCTTGGATATTGGATTAACACATTTCTTTTACAGGTTAAACAACACTTCAGGGATGGCATTTTACATAAAAATGAGTTTAAGATAGTCTATGTTGCTCCAATGAAGGTATTCTTCTCTTTTGCTTTGTCTTCTAATTTGTTATTTTTTATGCTCTGGAGACCATTACATTTTACCCAAAAAAAATGTTATTTAGGCCTTGGCTGCAGAGGTAACAGCGACATTCAGTCGCCGATTGTCTCCATTGAACCTGGTCGTTAGAGAACTTACAGGAGATATGCAGTTGACCAAAAATGAGATTGAAGAAACACAGGTACTCTCTTACCTTGTTTTAGTCTATTAACTTAGTGTTTGGGCTGTACTTACTTGGTGCATTGAGCAGATGATAGTGACTACTCCTGAGAAGTGGGATGTCATTACACGCAAAAGCAGTGACATGTCACTTTCAATGCTGGTTAAGCTGTTAATAATTGATGAAGTGCACCTGCTAAATGATGATAGAGGTTCAGTAATTGAGGCCCTAGTAGCTCGAACTCTCCGCCAGGTAAGTTCTTGCACAAAAATGGAGCAACCTCTCTCCGCCTTGGTGTTGGCAAGAGTCACTATATAATTTTGTAAAGATTAAAGGAGGCATAGATGGTATACTTCAAACTGATAACATGTCTGTGTAGGCACTGATAAACCGTGTCTATTCTTGTTTTACATCTTGTTTAGTTTCCTTTGATTCATTTTGCTTTGCCTTAATGCTATCAAGAATCACGGCAGAATAATTTATAAAAACTGGAGAAGTAAAGGTGCTTATACCTCAAACTGATTACATGTCCTTAGGACCATAACAATGTGTCTGTTCTTCTTTATATGCTGTTTTGTTACCTAGTTATCCTTATATTTATGAATTGATTGAATGCAACAGGTTGAGTCTATGCAATCAATGATTCGCATTGTTGGCCTATCTGCTACCCTGCCTACCTACTTAGAGGTCTGTTACCTACTTACCTTAACTATATATGCTGCCTGTACAGCAATTGAATAACATCATGGAACTTCATACTGTTCAGGTTGCACAATTTTTGCGGGTTAATCTGGAGACTGGCCTTTTCTTTTTTGACTCAAGCTATCGTCCAGTTCCTCTTGCTCAGCAATACATTGGGATCAGTGAAAGGGATTACACGAAGAAAAATGAACTATTCAATGCTTTGTGCTATGAGAAGGTCTTTTCTCTTTAATAGCATGGCTCTCTCTTGTTTTGCACTCGTACCTATACTTGACTACGTCGAATTGACAGGTTGTGGAGTCCATTAAGCAAGGTCACCAAGCATTGGTTTTTGTCCATACTCGTAAGGATACTGGGAAAACTGCTAGAACCCTGGTAAGTCTTGTACCTTGTGTGAGGCATCATCACCTAATTACTCAACTGTAGTAGCATTACTATATTATTTTCCTACTGCCATGTGTCATAAATGCTACTGTTTATCAATTCTGATGCTGTAACTTTCTTGCATATTTTTAGTTTCTTTTTGTTATTTAAAATTATCTTTGGAAAGTTTGTTACTTTGTTGATACTTGGTTTGGAATATCTGATCCACCGAGCTACTCCCTTTGCTTCGCTATATTTATCCATGGCCTTTGGGCTTGCGATAATATGTTTCAAAATGTTTGTCCATTGAGGAAATCAAGATTATGATGGCGGTTATGGGCAAACATTGTGAAATGAAGAGAATAGTATATATTATGCCATGTTAATGTAACTCCCTGCAAAAGTTTGATACACAAGTTCTTTAATACTCTCTCCATTTCACAAACAAGTCACAACCGTCATGTGCAAAAGACAAGGAGGCACTAAGTTTAATGACCTCATATGCCCCTATTAATAGCATGCAACAGCTGATTCACCTCTTCCACACCATTAGGTAGGTGTATAGAGTGGAAATACGCACTAAGTGTCTAAGTGCACTCTTTTTTCCTCAATAGATTTGTATTTTGAAAGGACAACTCCCGAGTAACATGCATTGTAAAATGGCAATATTTTTATCATAACCAGTACTTCCATCTATCAAGTATTCCTTTTAGCGATAGTTTGGCATCAATACAGAGACATACATATTAGTATTCAACGCTGTTCAGTTCGATCTAGTAACTACTACCTCATTATCGTTTCCGTATCGTTTTCCACGTGTATCGTTTCCGTTTCGTCGGAACGGAAAAATCTCGGAAACGAAGCTCGGTCGATCGGGAATTTTCGTAATCGTTTTCATCCCTAAATATTATAATATTTTAAACTGATGGATTCTATCATGAAGCACCATGAAGGATTTCAGGTCCTTTCGTGCGATATTTTTTCATTATGTGAGCTATGCCTTAACTAATCAGATAATTTCTAGTTTCTCACTCTTTTTGCATGCTGCTCAGATTGACCTAGCTGCAAAAGCAGGCGAATTGGAATTATTTTCAAGCGCAGATCATCCCCAGTTTCCATTAATCAAGGTATAGGTTACCCTGTAGTTTCATTGACCTGTCTAGTAACTGTTATTTACTTAGTATTATGGGTGCAGAAAGATGTTAGTAAAGCAAAAAGTCGTGAAGTTGTTGAATTTTTCGAATCTGGATTTGGCATACACAATGCTGGAATGATGCGTTCTGACAGAAGTATGATGGAACGCCTGTTTGGTGACGGGCTTTTGAAAGTAAGTGTTCATGCATACTCAAGTATTCTCTAGTCTTGTGCTAACTTCTTTCAATTTAGGTCCTTGTTTGTACAGCAACTTTGGCTTGGGGGGTAAACTTACCAGCTCATACAGTTGTTATAAAGGTTGGTACCCACTTGTGCTTACGTTTTGGTTCTATTTTTTTTATTCCATTCTATAATTGATGGGGCATGTATACAATACTATTAGGCAATGTATAGAGCTTGACATATATAGGTGATTGTAGTTGCTATGTATAGCTGATTGATTTGTACTAGGATAGTTTCCTTGTAATACAAGCCACATTGGCTATATATATGAAAGGCTCACCCGCCTGATTGGGTGTGGTGTTTCCCCAATCCTCCTGCTGCCGCCTCCTCCGGCCGCGGCTCTACCTCCTCCCTTGCTGCCGCCACTCCTCTTGGCCGCAACCTTTCCCCACCAGATCCAATCTTCTATCACCAGCCGCCGCCATGTCAGGCACTGGTGCCGGCTCTGGTTCTACCCTCTCGGCGAACAGCAGCCCCTCCGCTCCGGGCACCCAGGGCGACTCCGTCGGTCCCCTGTTCGTCCACCCCTTCGCCTCCATCAACGTGAAGCATCATGTGCCGACCACCCTGGAGCTCAAGGGCGGCAATTTCGCCCGCTGGTCGTCGCACTTCCTCGCCATGTGCGGCAAGTTCGGCGTGCTCAACCACGTCGACGGCTCTGCTCCGCCAGCCCCCACCGACTCCTCCTGGCAGCAGGCGGACTGCTGCGTCCGGAGTTGGATCTTCGGCTCCGTGGCGGAGGCTGTCCTCGACATGGCCACGACCTCCGACATCCAGACGGCGCGCCAGCTCTGGGTCGCCATTGATGGCCTCTTCCAGGCCAACAAGGCGCAGCGGGCCATCTTCTTGAGCCATGAGTTCCACTCCATGACTCAAGGGGACTCCTCCATCGACGACTACTGCCTCCGCGTCAAGACCATCCTGAACTTCTCATGATTTTGTACTATTATCATCATTTCTTCAGTCAAACAGTCTCAAGTTTGATGTTTCTGATGTTCATTCATTCATTGTTTGGTTAGATATTCGGACGTGCTGGAAGGCCACAGTTTGATAAAAGTGGTGAAGGAATTATTCTCACAACACATGACAAATTGGCTTATTACTTGAGGTTATTGACATGACAAAACTTTTGGGAGATTCTAACATGAAGTTGTCGGATAATAGAATAAGTTTCATTTCCTACTTTGCTTGTGGTCTTCACAAGTTGGCTTATTATTTTATGTTCCTTTGATCCACAATTAAAATTCTTCTTAACTATATAATCTTGCAGTTCCTTGGATCTCTGAAAGATAATTTAAAGTGGCCTGGCGGGGGATTCGGCTCCCCGCCGCGCCCCACGCCCGCTGGGCCCTGGTTCTGTATGAACCCGGGCGGCCAGCACTGGGCCGGCTCTGGTGGGCCGTCCGCTGGGCAGCTTTGGCGGCCTTCGCCAGGCTTGCTCGGTTCTGGGCCGGCTCAGGCCCACGCGGCCTTCGCTCCACTTGGGCCGCCCCAGGCCCAGACGGCGTTTGCTCCCCTACAGTACTCACCAGGCCCGTTCCCTGCTGCTCCGGCCCAAGCTCCGTCGTGGGACCAGGCTGGGCTGATTGCGGCCCTCCAGCAGATGTCTGTCCAGGGGTCCTCCCCCTGGGTGATGGATTCCGGCGCCACCTCCCACATGTCGTCCTCGGATGTTATACTCCTCAAACGACTGCCCACTTCTGTTTCTTCAATTTTAGTAGGCAATGGTACTAGTATCCCAGTCACGTCTCACGGTCACTCCGTCCTTCCCACCACAGCGTCCACCTTTGCACTCAATAACGTCCTTGTCGTTCCCTCGATCGTTCAGAATTTACTTTCTGTCCGTCAGTTTACACGCGACAACTGTTGTTCCACGAGTTTGACGCTTTCGGTTTTTCTGTTAAGGACATTCCGACGGGGCGCGTGATTCTTCGCTGCAATAGCGACGGGGATCTATACACCTTGCAGCCCTCCACCGCGTCTGCACTTGTCGCCGCCTCCAACACCTTGTAGCACCAGCGTCTCGGTCACCCAGCTCCAGCAGCAGTAGCTAGATTGAATAAACAACATTTATTGTCTTGTAATAATTCAGGTCGTTCGCTTTGCCATTCTTGTCAGCTTGGCAAACACGCTCGCCTGCCCTTTGTTTCATCTACTTCACATACTGCTGCACCTTTTGAGCTTGTTCATTGTGATGTTTGGACGTCACCAGTTCCTAGTATTTCTGGGTATTCTTATTACTTGGTGATTTTGGACGAATTTTCCCACTTCTGCTGGACATTCCCCCTCAGACGCAAGTCTGACGTCCACCAGACCATAGTTGATTTCGTTGCCTATGTGCGCACCCAGTTTGATCGGCCCGTTAAGTGTTTTCAGGCCGACAATGGCACGGAGTTTGTCAACAATGCCACGTCCACCTTCCTGGCCGCCCGTGGCACCCTGTTACGCCTCTCGTGCCCCTACACCTCAGCACAGAACGGGAAGGCTGAGCGTGTCCTTCGCACGCTCAATAACTCCGTGCGCACTCTCTTGCTCTACGCGTCCATGCCAGCTTCATACTGGGCCGAGGCACTTGCAGCCGCCTGCTACTTGCTTAACA
>OAMR01000082.1:1639599-1689264 GCA_900205405.1 Echinochloa crus-galli
AACACAACTGGGATTTTGGGAGATGTTAGAGACAGCTGCAGAGCTATGTAACCCTAGGGGGGTCCCAGCTATCTTGCAGAATTTGAGCTGAGCCTCCATGGTTTTTTTTCTCGAATATGTAGGAGAGCTGCATATCATTGTATTAATAGAGAGAGAAATGGCCAAAAAAGCCTTACACCACACACACACAAACGCCCACTACTACGCGCGCGCACACACACACAACACCTGACTCCCCACAGAATGCACACACACAGAAAAACCTTTTTCCTACCCAGAAACCGGCCAAGGCCAGTCCCCATGACCAAACACCAGGCCCAACGTTAGTTAAGAGGGGAGTCTGGTAGCGACCAAGGCACCAAGGCCTTTCGCCCCCGCAAGCATCCAAAGCTCAGCCTCTTCTTGAGCTAGCAGGAGGACTCGACCAACTCTAGGAGCAGCCCTGTTAAACACCACATCGTTTCTTGCCTTCCATAAGCACCAAGCACCCAGGACGACCAAAGAGTTGAAACCTTGCTGTAAGTGGGTGGGCAGACGATCACTGGAATCATGCCACCAGGAGTAAAAAACTGTCATATCTCCAAGAGGTGTGAGGGCTTGAAAACCGAAACGGGAGAACAACTCAAACCAGAACTGCCGGGCAAACACGCAGGCTGAGAGCAGGTGGTTGATTGTCTCTTCTTCTTGCTCACAAAGAGGGCAGTGCTCCGGGTGCGATAGCCCCCTGCGAGCAAGCCGATCGGCTGTCCAACATCGATTGTGGGCCACCGGCCACAAGAAAACTTGCACTTCCTTGGTGCCCAAGTTCCCCAAATGAGCTTAAACGGCTGAAAATACACAACCCTATAGAAGAAAGCCCCATAAGTAGACTTGGTAGAGAATTGGCCTGAAACCTCAAGTCGCCATTTGTGGGTGTCCGGCACATCAGGTTGTAATGCCACCTCCTTCACAAGGTCCCAGATATCAAAATATTCAGCTAGGACAGCCATCGAATAGTGCCTTTGTGTTAGACAGCACTATTAATCCCCTGTTTTGCTGCCGCACAGGCCTAGTGCCTTGTGCCTCATTTACTCTGCTTAGTGTCTGTTCAGCTAGCGTTCACACCTTTAGACCCTTTGGTTCTTGGCCTGTTCACACTATGGCTGTTTGGCTGCTAAGCCTATATATTGTAACCTCCCTGTAATCTCATTATCAATGTGAAATACATCAGCTTTCACTGACATCTGCTTTATGTACATGGTAAATTTGGTTGGACTAGATATATTTTAAGAGCATTGCTGCTTTACACACTGTTGGAACTTATTTTTTGTATGATTGCTGATTATCATGTTTTTTCAGTTTAGCAATTCGCTATTTGACATGTTCCGATGAACTTGTGTTGTTGAACTTTGATGGTTGTTTTGCATTGAATCTTTTGATGTTCTCTGTAGGCAAAACAAGAAGCTTGGTGGCTGGTCCTGGGGAATGCTACGAGTTCAGAGCTTTATGGTCTGAAAAGGATTAGTTTTAAAGTATAGAATTTAAAACGATAATACATATGATAGGGTAGGGTTGGCACCAATCATCGGTTGAGATGGTTTTGACGTTTTGTCACATTCAACGTAGGCCTCCAAATGCTCCAATGCATAGCGGTATTTTAAGGTGTGATGATAAATAAGTGGCTAGGTTCTACCAAACATAACAAGGAAGGAGGCTGTAAAGAGAAACTTAAGTTTTAAAGGGTTAGATTATTCCCAAAGGTTTATCTTTGGATATAGGAGGGAAACGAGCAATTCATGTGCCTGAATCACAACCTAGGCTAGCAGCACCTTTAACTATTAATTATTATTACAATAATTATTTTTTGCTTTTTCCCTTGCTATATTTTTTTTCTGGCGCCTCGTGTTGGGTTTCATGTCTAGCTTACCACAAGTAGCTTAAGAATCTATTTATTAGCTCTTGTTCATTCTTGGGGTGATTCTTTCTGTAAATGCACAAACAAGTACATGGGCAATGTATTTTTCATCCTGCGGTTACTTTGAGAAATATAGTGATGTTTCAAATTCCCTTCCTTGTGGAAAGATAACTATACTAAATGGCCATTTGGAGGAACATGTTTGCTAGATCATAGCACAAAAAGGCTTTTCCTTGGTTGAGGAACTCTTTTCAAACAATAAGATTCAGGTGTGTTTTTCTTTGATAGACTTCTAGTGTTAAGCATGCTAGTTATACATGCTTAAGAACTTTCTTGTTCCTTAATGTTTTTCCAGGTATTGGTATGTACCAGCACATTAGCGTGGGGTGTCAATCTTCCAGCTCACCTGGTCATAATCAAGGTGGCATAATGCCTTGAATTTTCTTGGTCCTCATTAGTGATTTACTTGTGGACTCATTTAATATCTATCTTGTAGGGCACTGAATACTATGACGGCAAAACAAAAAGATACATCGATTATGATATCACAGATATTCTGCAAATGATGGGTCGTGCAGGTCAACCGCAATATGACCAACATGGCAAAGCTGTTATTCTTGTTCATGAACCAAAAAAGAGCTTTTACAAGAAGGTCACATATTTTAATTCTCTTCGAATTTATGATGCATCTTTCATCTTGAGTTTGACATTAAATATTATAACTTTCAGTTCCTCTACGAACCATTTCCGGTGGAAAGTAATCTGAGGGAGCACTTGCACGATCACATAAATGCAGAAATTGTTTCTGGCACCATCAGCAACAAGGAGGAAGCGATTATTTATCTCACTTGGACTTACCTATATCGCAGATTGGTATTTATCTTGTTAAATCAGTTTGGATGCTTTTGCTTTATGTTCCTGCACTTACACTCGGCCAGCTAAAGGTTCTGGATACACAATATTTGACACACTTTAGATCCTTTTTTTCCCCACATGGATTGTTTGGCTGGTACATTTTCCTAATTAATAATGGCCAAAACCTAGACCATTACCATAAAATCTCATATCATATTGGACAAATATTTAAAGATCAATTTAGTACCGTATAAACTGTCTTGTTGTAGTGCTGAATTAAAAGCTATAGCTCATCAGAGTGATCTGCTATGAAGGGATGAGGACCTTGGTCAGAATCATGAAGACATCTTCTAAAGCTTCAACGCAAGTGTGCACAATAGAACACACAAATCAGACGAGAACAGTCGTGACAATGTCCAGCGACAGTGATACAACTCCGGTTGCAACGATGAGCTTATGACTTGATAAAAGACATTGTAACTGATGATGACAATTAAGCTAGTGGCATGTGAAGGAAATTGGCACACTTTACGAGCTGCATCCAACTCATGAGCAAGTAAGTATCTTAGATCTCCTCATCAAGACTGGTAGCCATACTTTGACAGGAACAGGATTGAAGAATCGACAAATTAACCTATTAGCTGCCCAAGCCCAGTCCATCTCAGATGTGCTGTGAATGAAGTAACGGATTTCATGTTTGTAAGCAACATCACAACCGCATAAATGAAAAATAGTACTGTAGTATTCAATAAGACAAAGCAGAAAGCCACAGGAACTAGTGGTAACACGTGCAACTTAAACATGGAATACATCGAAACATTACTGGAACCTGCAGCACAGCAGAGGTAGAATGTTTACCTGATGCTCCTCAATTTTTGTGGGCTCTCAATTATTTTATGCCAAGAAACAAGCGAGGACTCCATAGCTTTACGCTTCTTAGGCCTTCTCATCATTGAAGATACTTTTACGTTGGAAGGAACCAAAGCATCCATTTTTGTTGATGGGAGTTGATGCCCAGGCCTAACAGTTTGGCCAGATTCAACTCTATTTTCAGAAGAGTTATTATTGTCGTTGTTCCAGGAAGTTTTTGGAAAATTATATGGCAAAGCTGCCATCTTCTGTGCGTTGAGCATAGCAACACTCTGACCATTTCGGTAGTTTCCATAATGTCCAAACCAAGAAGGTGCCATTTGAGGGTTTATCCTCGGTCTCTCACTTCTTTCCCACTCTAGCCTGCCAACACTCCATCATGGATTTCTTAGAGAGTGACAAATAGCGAAGAAAGCCGCTAGATGTGCTAAAAGCTAGTAAGCATGGACTTCTCTAACAATTTTCTGAAGCTAATTACTCTTCATCAGAAAAAAAATGATGGGAGATCCACAGTTTTTTCCTTGACTTTCCACAATATACAGGGACCTATACTTGATATAAGGGACAACAACAGCCAGCACTGAGTTGATCGGCTGGAACACGTCCCTTGGCCTCTTCGTGGTATTCTTCTGTTTGGCCATGCTTTGCATGGGATAAGGAGCACTGGAAATCACAGGGCACCCAAGATCATCTGAGCAGCCAGAAAACAATGGAAGATCATTCCACTAGAGTGATAAACAATACACCCCTTCAGGAAGATTTCCGGGAACTGCAAAAGACATGACATGTCTTTCAGGAAAAATTCTACGATGAGTCATTTCTGAAGCCGATGATCCCTCAACAGCTGCTGCATGGTTCCGTCCATGAAACCTTCCCAAACGATTTACAATAGAAATTCTCTCCAAATCTTGGCACTCCAGTTGCACATCTAGCATTGACGCCCTCTTGTTCAAGCTGCAAAAAGCGGTAAGTTCAATTGACAAAAAAAGTAGTTTATGACTTAACTAAATCTAGATGCATCAAAATGAAACTAATTTAGGAATCCTCTAGGGATATAGGGTGCAATAGCTACCCTAAGAGGGGTGGAAACTGGTGTTAAGTGCTCAAGTGAAAATAAATTACAAACGCCAATCAAGATGGTAAGGTCTATGCAACTTACAACTGCATGTAAAATTAATGGATGATAACTAGTTAATGGTTGGTTTGCACTTGTATCAACGCTTTAGAAAAATGCAGTTACAACTTGAAAACTATTTGTTCATACATCCTCAAAGTTCACTGGCAACATATCAAGTGCGGACCTTTCGAGGAACTATTCATTAAGCTTCAACCCAGAGCTAAAGAAGTGTGTGAAGAAAGGAAAAATGTTATCTCTTTCATTTCCCTTTTCCTTTTGATTTATTATTTGCCACAGTTTCCCATTTGAAGTAGGTCCAACATAATGATTTGGTGCCAAAACCAAAAGTTGCACAATAGCAGTCTGAACGGTGATTGCATTTTATTTCTTCCAGATTTTGATATAAAATAACTGCTGTTCAACTTTTCAAGGTTGCCAGCAATTACAGGCAGTAATGTTCTGCTGCCAGAAATTCCAAGCGATGGGATAGAGAACATGCTTCTTAAACATGAATGCATCAAAGCAGTAATATAGGGGAGGTTAAAGAATTATGCCAGTGAACCATGACAGTCATTAACCATCTAGCATACCTTATAAAGTCATTTTCCATCTTACGGATTCTTCCAACAAAGACTTCCACGGCCTTTGACACTTTGTCTTCCATTTTCTTGGCACTCGTCATTTGTTCAGATGGGCTAGTCCATGATAAGAGTAAAATCAGAAATGAACAATAAGGTGGTCCAAATAAGCAATCAGAAATGAACAGTAAGGTGGTCCAAATAAGCATGACCTTCATGCTTGTAAAAGAATACAAAAAATCACTGTAAAAAATAGCGCGCTATAGCGGCTCTATAGCGGCGCTATAGCGTGCTAATTGAAACGCCGCGACGCAATTGCACTTTTTTGCGCTATTTGCGCTATAGCGCGCTATAGCGCCGCTATCCTGGAATAGCACCATAGCGCGCTATTCCGGCGCTATTGTCATTTGATTAGGCCAGCCCATATGTTGATAAAAAAAAGAAAAAAGAAAACAATCTGGCCCAAACTCTACCCTATCTGGTGCTTTTATGCCTTCATGGATGTATGGCTATATGCTTTTATGGCTATGGATTGTATTTGTATGCACTATGAACTCATGGATATATCATATATATATGAATATAACATGTTTTTATGTTTCCTGTATTTTTGAAACAAATATGTTAGACAGCACTATTAATCCCCTGTTTTGCTGCCGCACAGGCCTAGTGCCTTGTGCCTCATTTACTCTGCTTAGTGTCTGTTCAGCTAGCGTTCACACCTTTAGACCCTTTGGTTCTTGGCCTGTTCACACTATGGCTGTTTGGCTGCTAAGCCTATATATTGTAACCTCCCTGTAATCTCATTATCAATGTGAAATACATCAGCTTTCACTGACATCTGCTTTATGTACATGGTAAATTTGGTTGGACTAGATATATTTTAAGAGCATTGCTGCTTTACACACTGTTGGAACTTATTTTTTGTATGATTGCTGATTATCATGTTTTTTCAGTTTAGCAATTCGCTATTTGACATGTTCCGATGAACTTGTGTTGTTGAACTTTGATGGTTGTTTTGCATTGAATCTTTTGATGTTCTCTGTAGGCAAAACAAGAAGCTTGGTGGCTGGTCCTGGGGAATGCTACGAGTTCAGAGCTTTATGGTCTGAAAAGGATTAGTTTTACAGATCGGGTGGTTAACACTCGCATGGATTTGCCACAGATGTTCAATATCCAGGTAACAATGAATTAATCTAGTCTAAGCTAAGCTCGATGTGAGATCTTTTGTTCTCGTTTTGGGTCATTGTGCTTTTTACTTATATCAATCTCAGTTCCGACTTGATAACAAACACAACAAATTTGATCTTCAGCATAATGCAGCCAATACCCAGTCACCAATCTGCCTTTTCCATTTGCTTGTGCTGTGGGTCCTGTAGTATAAAATCTTAATGTTCTGTGTTGAAGATGGGGAATATACAGACCTAGTTCTGCACAAATATATCCGGGCAGTCTGCGGATTTACAAGAAAAACTTATGATAGCTTGTTTCAAACAAGATGGAAACCTGCGTGAACTGCCATGGTGTTTATGGTTCTTTTTTTTTTAACCCACATATGGGTGTGTAGATGATAGCTGACCTTCTTTCCAGACCTTGTGTTCTGACGAGGGTATTTTCTTTCAGGAGACGAAGCTGATTTTGGTGTCGGATTCCTACCTAGGTTTTGACCGGGAGTACTCTCTTGGGCATCTCTCCAAGGGTTGAGAGCTTTGTTCAGAGTTGGGAGCTCTTTGACCCGCAATGTTTGTATGTTCTCTAATATGGGCTGTGTTTAGTTCCCCATCGAATCATCAAACTTTTCAAAATTCTCTTTCCAAACTTCACTATCCACCTATCACATAAAATCTCTCTCTTCGTGCATGTAAAAGTAAACATGGGTAAATAAAAAAACTAAGGGCCTGCTTGGTTCAATGCCGTTTTTTTTGGCATGCCAAATTTTTGGCCTACCAATTATTTGGCCATCATTTGGTTTCCTACCAAAGTTTGGCACTGTCTCACACCGAAGCTACCAAAATATTGGTAAATTCTCTACCCGAATTTTGGCATGCCAAAACTTTGGTAAGCCAAAATTTTGGAATTAAACCAAGCAGGCTCTAAATACGTGGTTTTGATGTACACGACGAGACGAATTTTTTGAGCCTACTTAGGTCATGATAGCACAATGTTTACCCCAAACGAAAAGTGCTAAAATGTGCTACCGTATCGGATGTGATATTTTTACCAAACTTTTCCTTCCCCTTTTTAGAACTAACACACCCATGGTAGTTTTGACCGGGTCTTGAGCATCTAAGGGTTGAAAGCTTTGTTCAGAGTTCGGAGCTCTTTGACCCCGAATGTTTGTATGTTCTCTAATGTGGTAGCAAGGTGTTGCGACTACCACAATGTGTACGAAATTTCTTTGTAAGCAATAAACACGTTCTGTCAAGTGTCCTCGAAAATGCAGCAACTGTGCCCTGCCTCCTCAAGGGCAGAACTGTGAATTCTTCCATCTTATTTTATAAGCCCGAGCGATAACCGTTTTTTACCGTGTTAGTACTGGTCGCTGACGCACAATCAGACACTGAACTCGTATGAGGAAGGGGACAGTCACTTGCTGAACATATTTTGCCCCAGAATGTACGGAGAAGTAACCTCCTGAATATTTTGCCCCTGAACTTCTCTGGTAGCTAGTGTTTAGCCATAGCTAAAATTTAGAACTAAAATTAGCCTGAGTGGACTAATTTTTAGCTATAGTATTAGCTCTCATTAGCTAGGTTTAGAGGGCTAATGGACTAAATTTAGATGAGCGGTTGGCTAATCTTTAGAAAAGTTTTAGCCCACCTCTTTTGGATCTGTAGGGCTAATGGGCTAATGCCCGTAGTTAGAAAACCGAACTTAGGAAGTTAACGCAGCTTCACTCCAACCAATTTCAACTCAGGAAAAAACATGGAAAGCCCAGTACTAGAGCTCTTACCGCTCTTTCAAATTATAGTTTGTTTTGTTTATTTAAGTACATTTTTTTTCTATGCGTGTATATAGATATTTCGTAACAACTTATAATTTGGAATGGAATTAAGATACTACATTAACAAGCAAAAGGATTAACTTTTACCAGTGCCTCAGTGCCCTCAGCTATGTTGTAGTAGCTTCAGAATACTGAGTACCTGTACAGATGGAAACATGAAACACAAGAAAAGTAAAATATTACCTCAGGAATATTGGCACTTTAAATTTACAAGAACCCGTTAGCGTTTAAACAACACGGGTACAGAAGTTACATGAATTTCCAAGCACTTTACCCGCCACTTGTTCCATGAATGCTTTCAGCACTACATAAAACTAGTAATTAACTGCTGACTAACAGGGGAGGTCAGTTAGACTGGACACACTAGCCAATTTGCATCCCATCCTAAAGGAACCAAAGAACCCACAGAAAGGCTCACATTATTATTTCCACTCTAGCCTGCCAACACTCCATCATGGATTTCTTAGAGAGTGACAAATAGCGAAGAAAGCCGCTAGATGTGCTAAAAGCTAGTAAGCATGGACTTCTCTAACAATTTTCTGAAGCTAATTACTCTTCATCAGAAAAAAATGATGGGAGATCCACAGTTTTTTCCTTGACTTTCCACAATATACAGGGACCTATACTTGATATAAGGGACAACAACAGCCAGCACTGAGTTGATCGGCTGGAACACGTCCCTTGGCCTCTTCGTGGTATTCTTCTGTTTGGCCATGCTTTGCATGGGATAAGGAGCACTGGAAATCACAGGGCACCCAAGATCATCTGAGCAGCCAGAAAACAATGGAAGATCATTCCACTAGAGTGATAAACAGTACACCCCTTCAGGAAGATTTCCGGGAACTGCAAAAGACATGACATGTCTTTCAGGAAAAATTCTACGATGAGTCATTTCTGAAGCCGATGATCCCTCAACAGCTGCTGCATGGTTCCGTCCATGAAACCTTCCCAAACGATTTACAATAGAAATTCTCTCCAAATCTTGGCACTCCAGTTGCACATCTAGCATTGACGCCCTCTTGTTCAAGCTGCAAAAAGAGGTAAATTGAATTGACAAAAAAAACACTTTATGACTTAACTAAATCTAGATGCATCAAAATGAAACTAATTTAGGAATCCTCTAGGGATATAGGGTGCAATAGCTACCCTAAGAGGGGTGGAAACTGGTGTTAAGTGCTCAAGTGAAAATAAATTACAAACGCCAATCAAGATGGTAAGGTCTATGCAACTTACAACTGCATGTAAAATTGATGGATGATAAACCAGCACTTCAGAAAAATGCAGTTACAACTTGAAAACTATTTGTTCATCCGTCCCCAAAGTTCAACCCAAAGCTAAAGAAGCGTGCGAAGAAAGGAAAAAACGATGTTATTAGTGGTATAATATCTTTTTCATTTCCCTTTTCCTTTTGATTTATTATTTGCCACAGTTTCCCATTTAAAGTAGGTCAAACATAATGATTTGGTGCCAAAACCAAAAGTCGCACAGTGGCAGTCTGAACAGTGATTGCATTTGATTTCTTCCAGATTTTGATATAAAATAACTGCTGTTCAACTTTTCAAGGTTGCCAGCAATTACAGGCAGTAATGTTCTGCTGCCAGAAATTCCAAGCGATGGGATAGAGAACATGCTTCTTAAACATGAATGCATCAAAGCAGTAATATAGGGGAGGTTAAAGAATTATGCCAGTGAACCATGACAGTCATTAACCATCTAGCATACCTTATAAAGTCATTTTCCATCTTACGGATTCTTCCAACAAAGACTTCCACGGCCTTTGACACTTTGTCTTCCATTTTCTTGGCACTCGTCATTTGTTCAGATGGGCTAGTCCATGATAAGAGTAAAATCAGAAATGAACAATAAGGTGGTCCAAATAAGCAATCAGAAATGAACAGTAAGGTGGTCCAAATAAGCATGACCTTCATGCTTGTAAAAGAATACAAAAAATCACTGTAAAAAATAGCGCGCTATAGCGGCTCTATAGCGGCGCTATAGCGTGCTAATTGAAACGCCGCGACGCAATTGCACTTTTTTGCGCTATTTGCGCTATTCGCACTATAGCGCGCTATAGCGCCGCTATCCTGGAATAGCACCATAGCGCGCTATTCCGGCGCTATTGTCATTTGATTAGGCCAGCCCATCCGTTGATAAAAAAAAGAAAAAAGAAAACAATCTGGCCCAAACTCTACCCTATCTGGTGCTTTTATGCCTTCATGGATGTATGGCTATATGCTTTTATGGCTATGGATTGTATTTGTATGCACTATGAACTCATGGATATATCATATATATATGAATATAACATGTTTTTATGTTTCCTGTATTTTTGAAACAAATAGCGCGCTATAGCGGCACTATAGCGGCGCTATAGCGGCAGCAGCAGCATGGCGCTACGGTGCATAGCTGCCGCTATAGCGCGGCCATAGCGGCGCTATAGCGGCGCTATAGCGTCCAATAGCGCCCAGAAATAGCTGACGCTATTTTTCATAGCGCGCTATTTAAAACAGAGCAAAAAATCACATAATATTAATCAGTCATTTTCAGGGAGACTTACTTATTTTCATCGTCCACAGGAGAGCAAGAGTTATATGATGATGATGCCATGCTGCATGCATCCCTTAGTGTCAACAATGATAGAGTGTAAGTTGCACTTTCGTAAGCGGATACAGCTTGTGCTCTGAGAACAGTTGATGGTATAGCAGGGAGAAGTTGCTGAATCAACTGGGATGTCATAACCAGCCTCTTCCGCGGTAAATAATTTAGAGGAGCATCATCTGGAGTTTCTGTCTCATCCTGTTTTAGAAATTTGGTTTAGCATCAAGATTGATCTCCTTGAACGAATATTCACAAGAACTGAACGGATGAGTAAAGTTGTACTAACCTTCTCAATTAACCTATTAGCTGCCCAAGCCCAGTCCATCTCAGATGTGCTGTGAATGAAGTAACGGATTTCATGTTTGTAAGCAACATCACAACCGCATAAATGAAAAATAGTACTGTAGTATTCAATAAGACAAAGCAGAAAGCCACAGGAACTAGTGGTAACACATGCAACTTAAACATGGAATACATCGAAACATTACTGGAACCTGCAGCACAGCAGAGGTAGAATGTTTACCTGATGTTCCTCAATTTTTGTGGGCTCTCAATTATTTTATGCCAAGAAACAAGCACGGACTCCATAGCTTTACGCTTCTTAGGCCTTCTCATCATTGAAGATACTTTTACGTTGGAAGGAACCAAAGCGTCCATTTTTGTTGATGGGAGTTGATGCCCAGGCCTAACAGGTTGGCCAGATTCAACTCTATTTTCATCAGAGTTATTATTGTCGTTGTTCCAGGAAGTTTTTGGAAAATTATATGGCAAAGCTGCCATCTTCTGTGCGTTGAGCATAGCAACACTCTGACCATTTCGGTAGTTTCCATAATGTCCAAACCAAGAAGGTGCCATTTGAGGGTTTATCCTCGGTCTCTCACTTCTTTCAACAGAATTTGATGCTGTACCTGTGCCAATAGGCTGAACTTGATTTTGATTATCATTTTGTGTAGTAGCCATACCATGAGATGGACGCTCTCCAGAAGGAAGCTGAGAAGGTATATTAGGATTTCTCTCCTCACTCCTTGAAGCAAAACTAAGCATTTTCATGTCGGAAGGGAATGACCCTGGGACACCAGGGCTTCCAATGTTCTCCGCAGATGATTTAGCTGAGTTATTGGCTACATGAGCAAATCTTTGACCAGACTTCCAGTCAATCTGTGAAGCATCAGAACCAACATCAGGTCTAATTGTCTTTCCAATTGAATTGCCTGGATCAACATCGGTATGCCTCAAGGCTTGCATTTGATGCAGTAGCGAGTAATTTTGCTGCTGAATGTTTGAAGGTGCTGGGTTTCCATGCAACACAATGCCACCACTATTATTAGCACTATTATGGGAAGCATTCGTGGCCTGAAAATTAGCTCCTGGGTTCTCCCCATGTTTAATACCCATAATGCCTTGCTGGCGCAACTGTGCAAAGGAAGATGCGGCATTGGCAAAATTCCCATCTGAAGAAGGCTTCTGCAAGGATTCATTCCCTCCAGATACAGTAGCTCCAGTTGACTCAAAGTTCGCCTTATGAGAAGATGCTAATCCTGCATCACTGTCCATAGCTTGTTTTGAATCTTGATTCTGCGAGTTCGCTGAACTTGTCGCAATATCTGATGGAGTTGCTGCTTTCTGCACTTGGTCATCCATCTTCTGAGAGCTCCATAAGTTGGAAGCTGCAGCATTATTAGGAAACATCATAGACTGGAGGATATTGGGTGTAATATTGTTAGCTTGCATACCAGCTAGACGCTGTGCTGATATGTTTGTCCATACATTCTTAAACACAGTTGCAGAACTGCCTTGCTGAGGTTGCTGCAGCATGGGTGCAGGACCAGATTTATCATCTGCTGCAGGATACTGCTGGCCTGAACTTAACTGGGAAAAACGCCCAATTGGCTGCCCGGTATTTTCTGTTTCTGAAGCATGAAATGGTGAAGATTGAGAGTTTGTATGCGGAGGAGACGTTAAAGACTGGCTAGGGGTGGAAGGTAACTGTGAACGGTCATCCTCCTGTGTTGAGTGATCTGGTTGCTTGGCATCGACATTAGTCTGAGTAGACCATAAATTCCCCGAATTTGGTTGCCGTTGGGATGGTGGTGCCAGTCTCAACCCAAATCCTTGCAAAGGAGAATGGTTAACTTGTTGCTGGGCAGAAACAGCGCCGAGAGAATTGTTGGGCATGTCAGCAACCGCATTGCTATTTCTTGAGTTGTCCACCTTATGAAGAAGCTGAAGCATGTGTTGACTACAGAAAACATATACTCATCAGGCTCCTCATGAATAAATTCAAGCATGCTATGGTTACAGAAAAGAATGCTGGAAGGACTAGTTATGGCAAGAAAGAAGTTCCATAGAACAGATAGCTAGATTATCATACGGCAAAAGTACACAGAATGACAGTGCTAATGATAAAAAGAATTAAATGCAGCTATGCAGCAAATGAAGCATGAACTGAGACCTTTCTCAACTGGGATAAAAAAATGAGTAAGTACCTGTTTTGAACTGCTCTATTCTGAGACAGACCAGTATCAGTTCCTCCAAAAGGTAATGCATTGGAGCTGTTAGGGAGACCATGTCGAGATTGAACTTGCTCTTGTGCCATCATCATTTTCTAGAAATAAGGGAATGGCCTCATGAATAAGAACATTACAAGAATGGGTAATGATGCTGAAGAAAATGAATAAAAATATCAACCATATCCATCATGGAGATATAATTAACATACCTCACTTACTGAAGGCATATTATTGGGAACATGGGAGTTTGTGCCAAAATGGTGCTGCATATTATTTCGCATCTGATGTGACTGAGGTGGAAACAGACTATTTGACACTTGATTGCCTGGAGAAGGGACCATGTTCATTCCAGAGCTCCCCATAGCACGATTCTGCAACATGTAAGATGTCATTGCTTGCTGACTGGACTGACTGAAATTTTCAGGTTCCTTTCCAGAAAAGACAGAATGCCTCCTGGGAGCAGAATCACTTGTTATGCGCTGTCCATGGTTTAAAAGGTGTGCTTGCCTTTCGTTAGGGGTTGCATTTAGATACTCCTGGTTGAAATCATTTGGTCTTTGGTCTGCACTTCTTCCTGGTGATTCGGAGGTCTCTGGAACCCTTTGTACCATATTGCGGTTCATTCCAAGTTGCTCACTACTCCTATTTCTCTTATACACATCTAGATGTGTATAAGAGACAGTTGTCACCCCTCAACAAAGCTCCCCAGTTGCTATCCTCATCATTACCAAATAAGATTTTCTCCTCAGTAGGGTCAAGACTAGCCCTACCACTTGCTTGCCCTACCTGCATTGTTGATTTCTCTTGCACACCCACTTGAAGCTCAACTTGGTTTGGCCTACCATGAAAATCTTGGGTTTGAAAACCTTGCTGTAGATGATTCATTGTAACCGGACTGCCTGCCTTGATGTTATCACCTTGACTTTGCATTGTACTGTTACTTAAGAAACCCCCTTTTCCTCGAAAATTCTGCATCAAACTGGAGGCACCTTGCAGGTGAAGGCCATGTTCATTCATCGAAGAGTTGAATGGCCTGGATGTCTTTTCAGACTGATCTTGACCTACCCTTGCCATTGAAATCTGAGAATCAGTAGGAATTCCTAAAAACTGGGAATACTGGTTTCCAGACCCCCTGCTGGTGGTGGCATGCATTGGATAAAAAGATTGGTCCACTTGGTGGGTAGGTAATCCCATTGGTCTCATGGATTGATTCTGAGCATTCGCAAACATTGAACCATTAACAAAATTGCCCACACCAGGAGCACCAGCAATCTGATCCCAGTTTGTGCTACCATTATTCAACATTTGAGAATTGCTCGTTAAATTTGGGTCACCACTGTTAAAACTATGTGGCCATGCAGAATTCATGGCTTCGTTATTGGCCATTTCATTTGAAATTGTCGACATTTGATCAGCAGGCGATGGTTTTGCAGGAGCATGAAACTGACCAAAAGAGGGCTGCATCCTGGCCCCATGATCAGACTGTTGTAGTTGTTGCTGCCTCTGAAACTCCTGCAATTGCTTGTACATCATCTGCTGTTGCCACATCTGAAAATCATTATCACCCGCATGCTGTGTAGGGTGAAACTGTGACATTCCCGGAGTGTCCCTAAGGGTCTAATGCCCGTGAAAGACTGGCCTATTTGCAGTGGATTGATCCCAAACTTTCATATCATATAGAACTATTAGCAACTTTAAAGCCCGTTCGCTTTTATGCTGAGGAAGATAAACCCACAACAAACTACACTACCCAGAAGTTCACCCTGGGCTGGTAGAATTATAAATTCAGCCTGCAGGCTATCTGAAATTGTGTCCGTCCTTTATTCCTCCAGAGACTGCAGATGTTGAAGAATCATTGCGTCAAACAACTGTTGACATGTAATAACCAAAGAAAAAGTCATTATCCGGTTGCATAAATTCCTCTTAATTAAGATCATTCCACAAGGGTATGCAAACAAGTGGCATTTAGTATAAAAAAAATCACAGGCAACAGAGGCATGAAAAGTAATGGCAGAACACATAATCTTTGCCAGCGTTGTGTTAGAATTCATTTAAGATAAAATGCCATAACTAATCTGGACAAATAATTCAAGTTTCCAAACCTAAAATCTACTGCAAATTGGAATCCTCTTGCTTAGAAGTTAGAAGCATAGCCTATAAATGAGACAGGTGCTTCAACGCAAGTGTGCACAATAGCACACACAAATCAGACCTGAACAGTCGTGACAATGTCCAGTGACTACAACTTCAGTTGCAACGATGAGCTTATGACTTGATAAAAGACATTGTAACTGATGATGACAATTAAGCTAGTGGCATGTGAAGGAAATTGGCACACTTTACGAGCTGCATCCAACTCATGAGCAAGTAAGTATCTTAGATCTCCTCATCAAGACTGGTAGCCATACTTTGACAGGAACAGGATTGAAGAATCGATAATGACAAAAGCACAATAAAATCTAGCCTGAACATGATTAACATAGATAGAAGGCGTCTATCACATGATAAAACACTAGGAAACTGAATTAGCAACCAAATACCGAACAGAACTACCCATATGACCCCAACAGAAATTAGAACATTGACGCAGCATGACAACCACATCTGAGGTTACATAAAAGGAAACTACAAATTATGGCAACCTCGTTGGACTACACTTGACGACCAGTTGGAGTTCATCACACAAATTACCGTTTTCGGCACAAAATCAAGCAAATAAAAGAGGAAGTGCAGTTAGAAAATGTCAATAGTAGAAGAAAATGACTCCATACAGTTGCTAAGGCCAAAGATCCAGCCTTTTGGACCCCATAAGCACGGAAGGAGCTGGCTAAAGCTTCGAAGATGAAGAAGAAATAGCAAGGAAGCAGCTTGAACGCTGCCGCGTCCACTGGACGGAATATAAAGAGCTCACAGTTCAAAGGAGCCGTGAAAAAAAGAGGTCCGCGAAAAAAAATGGGGAAAACAGGAACAAAGCGTGCCGCATCTAATAGAGGCATCCCTAAATCCCCACGCTTCTTCCCCACTGGCAGACGCCGGGAGCGCAGGCAGCAAGCAGCAGCTCAAGCTAAGCAAGTTCCGACGCTCCATGAGACACCTCTAACCACAACTTGAGCTCGGGTGACCTCAACCCAAGCTTGAATCCACCAAACCCCAGTCCATCCAGCACAAATTACCCACCAAAACCTAAAATTTAGTATCCGGTCAAGCACCTGCGACCAAAACACCGGGAGATCGAGCAGCACTGAGCTCCCAATTTCCCCACCCACACAGATCCCCCGGGAAAAAAGCCCAAAGCATTCGCCCCCTAAAAAAATCCCCAAACCCGATCACGGCACGAACCCTCCGTGCGAGCCCCCGCCCGCCGGATTCGCCCCCTGCAAACGCGCACCCGGGGAGAGACCCCGCGAATTCCGGCCCGATTCGGGCGAGACCTACCTCAATCATCGCGGCCTCGGCGCGACGGCGTCTGGATCGGGATCGGCGGCGCGGCGCGGCCCCGGCGCTCCCGCGTCCTCCCGTGGCGGTGCGGGAGCTAGGGTTAGGGTTTCCCGCGGCGGAATGGCGAGGGCCTCGAGCTCCGGAACGCGAGCGAGCCAGGAGAGAGAGAGAGAGAGAGCGCAGGCCAGCGAGAGGAGAGAGAGCGCTACAGAGCTGTAGCTCGGGGAGGTGGGGGTGCAAGATAAAGCGTGGCGTACTGGCCCTGCGAAGGTTTCAACGAAGGCGCCTCCGGTCGGGCTCGGCCCGTGGGCCCGGTTCGGCCTGGACCGGGAGCCCGGGGTGATCCTGGCCGTTGATTTGCGTTCGGCGGGGGCGTGGGCTGTCGGATCCGGACGGCGGGAGCTGACGGCGTTAGGGGAGGAAAGGGACGGGAGGATGGGGGGTGGTGGTGGTAGGAAAGAGGGGAGGGAGAGCCATCGGGATGCGAGCCCGCGGGTAAAGTGGCGAGTAAATGAGGGGGCCGGTTGGTTTTACTTTCAAACAGGGAG
This sequence comes from Echinochloa crus-galli, assembly GCA_900205405.1. Classification (NCBI taxonomy): domain Eukaryota; kingdom Viridiplantae; phylum Streptophyta; class Magnoliopsida; order Poales; family Poaceae; genus Echinochloa; species Echinochloa crus-galli. The sequence goes on from OAMR01000082.1 coordinate 1,657,012, forward strand.
GTTGTTTGATGATGCGCGCGTGTAAAACATTGAATATTACTACTGCACTCGCGCAGTCGCGCTATACGGAGATTTGGCAGTGATACAAGGATACTCCCGGGGTAAAAAAAATATTTCATGGAATGGGCACCATGGTCTCTATTATCTGTGTTTGCCCATAAATTATATTATATATAAAATAAAATATGAATGTCTGTACTCTTCTTCATTTCTTCTTCATTTAAAAATTATCATCTCAAAATAGATAAACCATAAGTTAGACTTTGCTACATTCCTCATAAAAAGTGCTTCTATAATAATGTTAAGTTCTCTTTATTTACAATCATGTTTTTCATATAAATTTCTAGTTCTCTTTATTTACATTCATATTTTTCATATAAATTTCTAATCAAAGTGTTGGCGTCAATGTCCTAAGCATTGTATTTCTAGGGCTAGAAGGAGCACGTAGTAGAGCTATGTTATCGGACTAACCCATTCTAAATGTGCTACTCTATTCATGGAGATACAAAAAGAAATCAAGTCACTGAATAGAACATGAATCATGTTTCCATACTCTACAACTCACAATGTGTCCGCCAAGTTGATTCTAGTGGCGACTACATTGTACATCGAGTAATAAATAGTCAAGGATCTGTACCAGTCCTTTATCAACAAGCAAACTTGTAAGATACATTTAGAGAAACGCAAGAAATGACAATGCATGGCTTCTAAACTATAATAGCTTATGAAAAAAATATTTGTACATGTGGTCAGTATATCAAAAAAGTATGCACGCACAAAGATGAGCATAAGATGAGCCATGACCGATATGCATGTCGGTAGTCACACCACAAATATAGCACATGAGGCATCTTTGCTCTTGAATACTGAGAGCAGTACATGAAACGGCACTGTTTGTTTTGCTATGATGATATACATACATGATCTACTCCGTAAGTTTTTCTCCTAGTTCGTCAGGAGCTATCAAAAGCCCCCAAGTAGGCTTCCTTCCATTGTAACGCAACAGGTGGTAGGGTGAGCTTTGTTCAACCTCAGAGTCGCTCTCTGTCACTAAATTTGGTAAACCGTTTTACTCATATCGGAGTCCAAATGATTCAAAGGTCAAAGCCATCTCTTATCCAAAGTGGAAAGGTGAAAACAGAAAGGCGGCCTTGACCTCATGATAGATACTCCTACCAGAAGCCGTAAGCTATCTGTCAAAGAAGGAAGCAGCCAACGGGAGAGGAGAGTTATTATCATACACACCACATTCTCTCTGCTGTTCACGTTGGGTACTAAAGTACAACGCTTTTTCCATCTCGTCATCAAATCCCTTACCCACACGCGCACGTCCACAAGACCTTGGGACTTGGGATCTTGGAGGCCTGTACACTCTTGGAACATTCCCCGGTGGCCATGCCAAAGCATATCCATCTGCACCTGTCAGTTACTAACAGTTGGTGATGCCAGTAGTGGCGGCAGTACTAGGCCACTGCTACGAGACAGGCATCCATGCCGATGCAGGATATGGCAGGCCCTGTTGGCTGTTGCATCCTCCCTGTCCCTGGAAGCTTAATTGCATGCACTCCCTCACTCACTGTCCGAGTGTCCGGCCGGCGCCCAAACAAAAAGCGGCTGCATGAGACAAAAACAAAACCGGGCACACGACACTGCACACCGGGCGGCTCGCAGCTTGGCGTCTGCATATGCGCAGCGGTCAGCGTCTCGCTCATATCCATATTTCCATCCAATGGCCGGGCCGCGACGCCCTGCCGGCGCGCGCGTGTGCGTCACATGCCACTCTGCGTGCGTGCCCCCATGACACGCGCGCACTGGCTCCAAGATTCTTGGGCAAAGCGACACCTGCCAACGGCATGCTCCTTTTCCATGGAAAAACATGCCTAGCTCAGCTCACCCACACTGCCACACACTCGCATGTGTGGTGAGTGAAGTGTGTGCTCAGAGTAGATTAGATGCTCTCTCTTTCTCCTTTTCTTCTCCATCAGCTGTACTAGAGCATTAAAAATGCTGACTTGAGGAGGTAGGAGTTGCAAAGTGGGTTGTTGATTGATAAATTTGTCACGTCATGTGTCATGGTAGCACCATTCCCTCCTTTTGTACTTTGTTGCGCAAGTGATGAGAGGATATAGGAGGGAGAGTATCCATCCATATCCATATATCCATCTATCCATTCCCAGCCACCCACAGGCCGGCCAGCATCCTCTCAAGTTGCCTCCAAAATTAAAACTGCCTCTGAGGTTGACTTGAGCCGAGCTGCCCTTTTCAAATCCCCCAAAAAGCCTGCCTGCCTGCCTGCTGATTCGGACACCAGCAGCAGCAGCAGAGAGCCCGGCCGGCCGGCCTGGCGTACAAGTACGCAAAGGAGCACGAGACCTTTTCGGTTTTAAAGCAGGCCCCGTCATCATAATTAACAAAGGGGATTCTCTTTCTCTCTCAGACGCACCCGTGCGTGCGTGCGCCAGAGACCCATCAGGACTTTGATGGATGTGGCCACCAGTTCCAGTTGCCGGCTGGGGATCTGTTCTGTCCGGACCGGGCTGATCACCCTGACGGCGACACGCCGACGCACGCAGGTGTTGTGGTGCCGGGCTGCCTGCCTGCCTGTGCCTGGTTCTGCATGCCCCCGTGGCGTCGGCAGATCACCTGGCTGTTTTCTTCGAAAACAACATTTGAAAAGGGCCAAGTGGAGGCGGACAGGGGCACGAACATTCGGGTATTGATTACTGGACGGTACGGCCGTGATTGACCGGCTCGTGATGGGGGATTGGATTGGATGCGTGCGTGCGTGCGCGTCGTCGGCCGCTGGTCGCCGCGTCGCTCCGCATCATTCTCATTTCTCTCTCTCTCTCTCTCTATCCCCTGGCCGGGGGTCACGGAACGGAATGTCTGGACGCCGGACACACAAGGGTGGCGTGTGGTCGCCAGGGTGGTCTTGGTCACGCTCACACTCATGTGAGGCCGGAGAAAACTCTGCTTCATACTGTATTTGTTTGTAGCACCTGCAGTGTCTCTCTCTGTCTCTCTATCTGTCTCACAGTTAGACAAACAGATCAGGTAGAGAGAGAAACTGGCCGATCACCGATAATGATTCACTGCTGGCCCGACCCTGACCAGTCTCTGAATCGGGTCTACTTTTTTAATGCACAAGCCACAACAGTCTGAAAGGGTCAAGTAGCACTGCTGGAGACCGGAGTGCTGGTTGGTAATTCAAGGGGGTGCACATGTGTTGACTAGTGTCCTGGGAATGAGAATATTGTACTCCCGACGTAATCCTAAGTCGATTTGAATTTTATAAAGGAGAGGGAAACATGTAAGCATCTGGTCCATGCCCTGGGCCATCTTTTTAATTCGCAGGAATCATTTCCCTTTATGGATCTTCCAAGTTCCAATCATTGGAAATGGATAGCGGACATGGCATGCTTCGTGCTTGGGTCCCCTGGTGCTTTGAGGTTCTCCTGCATCCCGTGCTTGCTTGGAATGTGTGGTAGCTGACTAGCTGCGGAGGCGCTCAGCTGACACCCACACGACCACACACCCTCGAACTGAGGCACCTTCACGCAGTCACATGGCCTAGATGGATCGTACTCGAACCTATGGCAAGAACACCATGGCTAGAAAACCCAGGAATAATTTTTGTGCACAACTTAGGTGTTCAATATCGAAGGAAAATGTCATAACATTTCCCCAAATACATAGAGCATGGCATGCCGTACTTTTTAGCCTAAGTAATACTCCCTCTGTTTGAAAATGTTGGTTGTTTTAAATTTTCTAGATACATATATTTTAGTTGTAAATCAAAACATAGTGTATATCTAGAATTCTAGATGCATGTAAAATCATGTATATAGAAAAATCAAAACGACTTAAATTTTAGGATGGAGTAGTAGATACTGTATCTCAATCAGTGAAGTACATTATCTCGTGTTACACGTCTATCTCAACACGGAAACAAAACAAAAAAAACAGAGAGGCGGAAGCCTTTCTTTTCTTTTCCAAGTGATGAAAGAAAAGAAGGCAAAGGCAAAGTTTTTGGACCAGGGGGCACTGATGGGCTGACAGGCCCAGCCTGGTAGGACATAGCGGGCCAAGGCAACGGCGGCAGTAGGCAGTACAAGTACAGCCTGGCAGCGACGCGCTTTTCGATTTTTTTTTCCCACACGGCCTACCAAATACCCACCAATCCCTTTCAGCAACAAGGACAAAAGCAAACAAGGATTAACCAATCCACCACTTCCTTTTCTCTCGTTGGTACGGAGTACATGGTGCTTGGTAATAGTAACCAGCAAATCTCTAATTCAGAAATATATACCGAAAACTGACAAAAACAAGGCATGTTTCGCACGAGTATGACACCAGGATCAATACTGCATAAGGATTAAAGAAGATTGATATTGCATATTTATTTACAAGCCCAGGACAAACTTGACGCTATGCCAAGACAGCTCAAAATCTATTAGGAGCCATCTAATGTAGTCTGAAGAACAAATTATGGTCGATGATCTTCTCCCAATGCAATACCGGGGTGACCTTCCATTGGGTAAACGTCATGTTTTTGTTCTGGTTTAGACCTCTATTGGTTTTCAGACACTAAACATTTATGCCCTCCACATGTTGCAGCAAGCGACGCTATTCCCTTCGGATGCCAGAAAAATTGGGTGCGGGACAAGAAGAGGCACCAGTGCCAAATATTAAACAAGAATAGGTTTACTGTTGGCAAGACCGGTGGTAGTTGAGTTAACTCTGCCGCTGCATCCAAATAACTGATGTGGTGATTTTTTTTACTTTGTGTGGGCCCTACTTTTCAGATAGCGTCCGTGCCGGAGTTTTACGCACGCTGCAACGCAGATAGAGCGACTCCAATTTTCTGAATGTGGGGCCCAAATTTTCCAGGCACTACTCCACATTTCGAGAACAACACTACATTCCACCAACGTAGATAAGCTCTCAAGACTTCCAAAAAACATCAACTTAGATAAGCTCAAACCTTATTATTCTTTCATTTCCATCTTACTTGCATAGTCCAACAAGATGGATAAAAATTCTTCAAGATAATTTGATTTTCATCTCGTCCTAAACCACCTCTAAAAACACTTGAGGGTTATTTAAACAGTATTGTTACTTGGGGGTTAAACATCAGGTTTATAGTTCGGAGGTTATATAGAATTTTATTTATCCTAGACCAAAGCAAACAAGTCCTCCACATGCGTTTCCACCACGTGGTTCGCCATCGGCATCCCTTATAGGTACCACCGCTCTACTCTCAACTCCATCAATCTCAACTATTCCATAACATGTACCGGCTACAGGCACTCCGTAGAAATTCTCAAGTCCCCCGCCCGAAGGTTGGTTAATGTCTGCTTACTTCAGCTCGGGGGTTGAAAACTCTTCAATTTTTCCCGCCCACAACGCACGCCAAGAGGTTTAAAAATCATAGCTAATTCCCCACACAACAAGCACAGCACAACACAACATGAAGTATATCGTAAAGCAGAATATTAAGGATAACACCAATTAAATAAGCTTGTGCAGGGTTTATCAATATCATCTGACAATGAAGTAAGTCGCTAGCGTATCTAGTTGCATATGCCTAATAGGAATTCAAGAACGGAATGGCCTGAACTTAGAGAAAGCTCATCTTCTTCTTCCTAGTCAAAAGCTAGGTTGACAAAGTCTTCCGAGGATCCTAATCATTAAATTTACAAATAAATAACGATAAGGGCAAGAAAGAAACCAAAACATAACTAAACACCACACTAACGGTAGAGCATGATTATAGAAAAGTAATGAAATCGATTTCATATTTTTCAGAGCTACGATTAATTTTATATGTTTTATCGAAGTATAAATCATTTTCTGGAATTGATTTTGAAAAGACATAGCGACATGTGTCAATAGGTCAGGGTGTCATATGTTGACCGTGGTTTGTCCATGAGTTAGTAATGATGTCACCATGGACAATGATAACGTCAGCAGGGTTGACTGGGTCAACCTTAGATCCTCTAGATGGGCCCCACATATCATGTGGATCTCCCTATTGACATGGCTTCCACATGGCGATCTCTAGTTTGGCTGCTGCTCTAAACCGGGCGGCGGTGTGGACTGAGTACACCATGGACCGTGGCTGCGGTCCATGTGAGCTGGGTTTGCGGGATCAAGTGCGGCTGGATTTAAATCGCGCGTGGCAGCTAGCAGTGTAGATAGATTTATGTTGGTGGTTCAACTGATTATAGCATCTTTAAGAGACTGGCCAAATTATTTTTAAAAGTTAAATTTAGCTATTATTAGAAAAAAAAACGTTTCCAACAGACTCGTAAATACCATCCCATCTTATTCGCTAGCTATTTTTAGCTAGCCTACCTCACTAGCCATCTTTACAGAATCTGTTGAATTACCCTATTAAATTAGATTTCTTTCTATTTTGTTAAAAAGTTATAATCTCTATATTTAACTAACACACAATGCTCTTATTAGATGTGCACGGCTGGTGATCGACGAAACGCCCCAAAGGTAATTTCGTTCCGCCCTGTGTGGGCAGTGCAGGGTCTTGGCGTGGCGGCGGTTGACACGGCGGTCCGGCGGTAAGCGCAGCTCGAAAGCACGCAACTCAGGCAGGCAGTCAAGAGCTTGGTGGAGGCGAGGTCGTGGGGTCGGTCGGGTGTGGCTGCCAGAAGGTTCGCGAACGCACCACGCGAGGCAGCTGCGCGGCGGGGCCAACGCGCTCAAGGGGAAGGGAGGCGGCGGCGCGCAGAGTTGCGTGACTCAAGAGACGTGGACTCATCCCACTGACATGTCGGACCCACCGTGACATGGCCCACAGGGTGAGCAAGGGCCTCTGCTGTTGTGCACTGGATTTGTGCGCTTCAGCACTCAGCAGGTGGGACGGTGGCCTTGGATGGGTTGCAGCCCGTCAGATCTGGAACGAGCGGCCGCGATGCGCTCCCTTGACGGACAGATAAATACCGCCCCCAGGCCATCCCACTTCGCGTAGACGCTCGCACTAATCCGCCGCCGCCCCGCCGCCGCGCGCCGCGCGTATACGCCGCCCCACGCCGCCGCGCGTATACGACGCTCCCCGCCGCGATGGGAGGGGCCGCATCGATGGCTCCCATCGCTGAGGAAACCTTCAACGTGAGTCGAACTCTCCGGCCAGATTGGGCCTTTCCTTTACTCCCGAACTCTCCGCGCCGGCCAGATTGGCCCTTTCCTTTACGCCCGAACTCTCCGCGCACATCGATCTTTGCCTTCCCTTTTTTTAATGCCTTTTTTGTTGTATTTTTCCAGTACGCGCCACCGCCGGAGTTTGATCTCGGAGAGGGCGAGGTCCTCTCGCTCCAAACACAGCTTATTGATTGGCCACCAATATGAACAGTTACATCGCGGCGAGCAGCCGCCGTCAGTATGTTCTGGACCCAATTTTAGATCGGCAGATGAGGAGTAAGTGAACAGCCATAGACTGAATTATTTTTGTGCTCTATATACGAATGCCTTTGTTTAGTTTGGGATTTAGATTGTTCTGTGCTTGTTTTGAATTAAGGTTTTTTCATTGTGTTTTAATGAACCTTTTGCAGTGGCTGTGGATGGATTAACTGAAGACCGTGCTCGTGCAGTTTGTTTGATGATGGAGATCATTGAACTCAGAGTCTTCCCAGTACCCCCTCGTGCTGATCTGGACAGAGCCGTCCAGGACTTGCTTGAGGTTCCACCCCTGATCGATACCATCAAACAAAGGCTCTCTGACCGCATTTCTATTTTGAGTGCGGCTGCTGTTGCTCTTGACAACCTCCTGCCTGAGGGCTCAAGTGCCGACATTCTCGCCTCCATTGCTGATGATATTGGGATGGCGTATGCCGCCGCCGCCTCTGACTCCCAGAGGGCATCAGCCGCCACCACCAAGTCCAAGAGGGCTTCCGTCGCGAGGAGGGTTATTGCCCCCACCCCTGCCAAGCCCCGGAGGGTGTCTGCTCCCGCCACCACCGAGGTTCGGAGGGCTGCCCCCACCACGCCGTCCTCCAACCAGAGGGCCTCCTCTGATCGGAGGTCTTTCCCTGCCATGGCTGCCTCCGACCGGAGGGCTGCCCCCACCATGGCTGCCTCCGTCCGGAGGGCTGCCCCCACCATGGCTGCTTCCGTCCGGAGGGCTGCCCCTGCCATGGTGGCCACCGTCCGAAGGTCCACCCCCGCCATGGCTGCCTCCGTCTGGAGGGCTGCCCCTGCCATGGTGGCCACTGTCCGAAGGTCTGCCCCCGCCATGTCCGCCACCGATCGGAGGGCGCTCCCCACCATGGCCGCCTCCGACCGGAGGTGCACCCCCACCACGGGTGTCGCCGACAAGGCCCGAAGGGCGGTTGCCGCCCATGAGGCTCGGAGGGCGGCTGCTGCCGATGATGTCCAAAGGGCCTGGGCCGCTGACGATGCCCGCAGGGCAGCTGCTGCCCGGAGGGCAGCTGCCGTGCAAAGGGCAGCCGCTGATCGCAGGGCAGCTGCCGATCGAAGGGCTGCCTCCGCCTCCATCTCCAATCGGAGGGCCGCTCCCACCACGGTCGCCTCCGACCGGATGGCGGCACCCGCCACGGGCGCCTCCTACATGAGGGCCGCCCCCGCCACGCCCGCCTCCGATGGGAAGGCCGCCCCCGCTACACCCGCTTCCAATGGGAGGGCTGCTCCCCCTACTGCCCGGAGGACCGCCTCCAGCAAGGACGCTGCCACCAACTGGAGGACCGCCTCCAGCAAGGACGCTGCCACCAACCGGAAGGCATTGGTGGAGGTCCCCAACGGATGTCACCATCGCTAGGTTTTATCCAACTCTTGGTCTGCTATGCTGCCCAATGCTGGGTTATATGTATATATTACTGCTGTTTGTGAGGTAACCTTGAGATTATGGCTTTTTGGTATTGGTAAGGATCATGGGCAAGTTGCCTGGGTGGAAACATTACCTTGGGATTCTTAGGATGTTTGGTCGATTATATTATGCCTGGGTGAAAACGTAGAGCAACATATTATGTGCCTACATTTGCATGCATCAATCTGCTACGAGTGTTACTATTCTGATTATGTTTTCTTTCCTTGCATGGGTTACTAGCATGCCATAAAGATTAGCATCATCATATTTATATATGCAGTTTGGAGTAGCTACATAGCACACAAAAATCCATGGGTAGTTTTGGCTAATATCGATCCATCGTGTTCAATTGTTATCCTGTTTAATTTGTCCTGCTAATATCGACCATAAAATGTTATCCATCCATCGTGTTCAATTGTTATCCTGTTTAATTTGTCCTCCTAATATCGACCATATAAATTGTATTTTTGTTCAAAATGTCAAATAATTTAGTTATCCTAGTTTTCTATTGAATATATTAAGTATGATTTATCTGAATCATTCGTCATCAGTTTGCACCTTGCTGAAAACTGATGACGCTTTGTTTTCCACATGTAAGAAGCCTTGTTTTCCCTGCTCTGTTGTGCAAGTCTGTAGTGACCACTAAGAAGGAACTAAGCATATTGCTCCATCGGTGCTCCAGAATGCTTCTGTTGCACTTCAGAAATTGAGTCTGTATGATATAGTTTCTCATACGATACTGTCTCCTTTTCTTTTTCTCTTATTAGCCCTGACACGTCATTTGTACTACAATATAATCCAAGGTTATCTGGGTACATCTATGTCCGTACTTATGTGCCTTTTTTTTCTGTTAGGCAAAAATACCAAGTGAGGCCATAGCGCGAGAAACTGTTATAAATGATGCCGATCCATCTGTGCGACATAAGTTTACAGAACGACAAACACAAGATGAGATAAATCCTTAACCAGACAAGTCTAGATTACTTTGGTGAACCTTGTTTCTTCAAAAACATTGTATTCACACACGTTACAGTAAAATAAGGTATTTATGGTTTTCCTGATACATATAGATTCAGATGCACAAGCACTGTCATCATTACCAGGTATATTTGGCATGCATTGGTTTTGACGGTTGATTTCTGACAGTGGCAGAGCCAGAGATGGCTTTGCATCCCGGCTGAAGACCCGTATAGAAATTAAGCTGGTTAATTAGGGTCTAATTATAGTATTTTTAACTAATAAACTACACGTATTAGCTTGAAATACCTTGGCTGGACCTGTGCTGCAGCACGCCCAGCACGGGTCCTGCCTCCGCCCCTGATTTCTGAGACTGCTTGTTTTGATCTGGTCAGGGGAAATAACACCCTCCAAACGAACAGCCTGGTGAGAACTGAGATCTGGTTTTGACAGTTGATCTGGTTTTGACGGTTGATTTCTGAGACTGCTTGTTTTGAAATTACTTATATAATTGACCATTTTTTTTGAACGGATGGCGAAAGCTTACACTTTCCCAAATTTTTATTAGAAGAAGAGAGTCGGCTCTGTTTATAAGGAAAACCGGGCCCGAAAACCATACAACTTCTGTCCGAAGACCGTACAACTTGAGAGGTATCATACCATCTCATACAACTCCGATCCATCGACCGCACAACTCAAAGGGTAAAAACCCCGAACAACTCTACAACTCCGGTGGGTTGGATTGGAACATCAACCAGCACCGCACAACTTAACTGAAAATAACCCCGGTGGGCTGGATTGGGGCCTCAGCACACACCGCTCTATGCAACTCAAACAACTCTGCTCGGTCAAATTGCCGACACGAGCCAACTCTACTCGTTCGGATTGGGACATCGACACGAGCAATCAAGCACACCACTACCACTAACTGAAGACTCTCTTCTTCTCTACTCTAACTCACCCTTTTTTTTTTCTTTTTCAACGACAATCGAGACTGGAACAAAGAAAGAAAAACAGAAAAAGGAAGGAGGGGAAAGAAATCACTCTCACAATGCACCATCGCCGAGGCACCAAGCAGGAGGATCTAGGCAGCATTCTTCCGCCGGAGAAGCTCAACGTCACCTTCAGGAAGGATATGACACCAAGAGCGCCATTGACGTTGTCCCAAAAACGGGAAGGGTTTCCCCCGCTTCATCTCCGAGGCGCGGAATAGAGAGACGGCCGGCGCCACCAACCACACCACCGTGGTGCTGCTAGTGGACCGCCGCACGGCTGCAAAACCGTGCAACAACCGCCGTCGGCCATGCCACCAGGGCACCACCAACATGCTGCCTGAGAAGACGGCACGGAGCAAACCAGCTACACCACCATGGCGTCCTTGGTGCACCGTCGTCAGACTGTGGCTAGCCATGCCACCATGACGTCGCTAAGTCCCCTGCCGCGGATCCGGCCGCCTCTGCCGTAGATCGGGCCGGTGACCAAGCCATGGAGCTGGAGGGTAGAGGAGGAAGGAGAGGCCAGGGAGGGAAAGAAGAAAGGGGGAACGGGGGAGACCGGGGGAGATGACCCCGCCGCCACCTTCCTTGCCGCTCACCGGGCTTCCGGTGGGCAGCTCCGGCGGCGGCGGAGGGGAGGGAAAGGGCGGGGAGCTTCGGCTGGGGGCGCTGGGGTTCCGCCCGAGTCGCCCAACAGGGGCGACGCCCAGAGATCATAATTGACCATTTTGATGTGCCATGCATTAGCTTTTACTGAAAGACGCCATAGAGTTTGCCATCTTGTTCTGTTTTTCTCCTTCATTTTTTTGCAATGTTGAGATGGTGCCAATTATGTTATCCTTCTTTCGTTTGTAACACTACATGATATACTGACTTTATTGTATGTTGAAGTTATGTCCGGCTTGACTATTAGATTGTTTGACTTTGTCTGCTTATAAGGGTGTGTGGGCGTGTGGCGCGGCGAGCGGCCGAGACGTCGCATGCTAAGGGGAGGTGCGGCGTCGCCTGAGCCTGACACCCATGGTTTTAAATAGCGGGCTATGAGCAACTCCAGCATAGCTAAAACGTTTTCTATCGGTAAAAAAAAGAAAGTCACCGTCAATACCCATTCCAACAGACTCTTCATCGTGCTCGCTTCGCTGTCCGGGTCTTCATCCCGTCCCCATCGCTCGGAATCTTTGAAGAACGCAGCACACCCGCCATCTCCCTCCCGGCCCACCCGGCCTCCCTCCCTCGCGCCAGACTCCAGTCCCGCACGCTCCCACGCCGGAGCGAAGGCCACCATGACCACCCTGGTCGAGCACCACGGACACTCGCACGGCGCCGCCGCCGCCGCCCCTCGAGTCCATTAGCGTCCCAAGGTCCCTCCCGAACACGGACGCCAGCTCGACGCGGCGCGGCGCGGCGTGCCCCAACCGAAGTCCGTCCCGTACGCCATGAACCGGTGCGACGAGCCCACCGCCGTGAGCGCCCCCGACGGGATGGCAAGGTACATCTCCAGGCATCGCTCGATACCCAACAACGGCTCGTCGGGCTCCTCCAGGTACTCGCGGATAGCGCCCCGGATGGCCGCGGCGGCGCGCGCGGCGCCGGCGTCCCCGCGCAGGTCCTCGCGCGGGCGCACGCAAAGAAGGGAAGGATGCAGTTGCCGAAGAAGCCGTCGCCGAGCGGCGACCGCAGGCGGCGGCGACAGTCGGAGGGGACCACGAGGTAGGTGTCGCTGGTGAAGAGGGTCGTCGGGCAGGCTAATTGGTTCGCCCCGCCCACTGGCCGCCGCCCGGCGCTCCGCCCGCTGCCGGCCGAGCGCCGCCGCCCCGCGCTCCGCCCGCTGCCGGCCGAATGCCGCCCGCGCTGCCTCCGCCCCGCGCGCCGCCCGCCTCTGGCTCACCGCCGCCGCCCCCTCCGACGAGGAAGAAGAGAAGAATGACGAGAAGACGAAGAGGAAAACGAGCAGGAGGTGGAGTTGATTCGTCAGGTTGGGAGAATAGGAGAAGATATGGTATGACAGGTAGGGTCCAGTTAAATAGAGAGTCTAGTTTAGATAGTATCTTGGTTTTCATTCCTAAAAAAAAGATGTTTTTCTATATTATATAAAGGAGAAAAAACTCTACATTTAGAGAATATTTTGGAGAGGCTGTTTGAGTTGCTCTAAAGGGTTTAGTGGTTGGGGTCAAAAAAACAGTTAATAGCATACTAAATGAGGCTATAGCGTTTTTTAGCGACTAAATTGTACGGAATACATGATTTCAAATAGCGGTTTTCGGTCTTAAAAGGCTATAGCGGGCTATAGCGAGACTATAGCGGGAGATTTAAAACCTTGCTGATGCCTGAATGCGTCGCGGCCGGGAGGAAGGCTGTTGAAGGGATCCGTCAATCAGCACCAATTGTAACAATGTGATTCACTAGCATATATTAAATCACATCCATCGATTCCAATAAGACTAGGGTGTCATAATAACACAGCATAATAACATATCGTAGTCAATCAGTATCGAATAAGATGCAAAATACTACCTCCGTTCTAAATTACTATTCGTTGTTAACTTTCTCTCTTAATGTTTGACCATTCGTTTTATTTAAAAAATTTGTCCAAATATACAAATCAATAAATTATTCTTAAAGTATATACGATGATAAAGCGAGTCACATATAAAATAAATGATACTCGTAAAATTTTTTAAATAAAACGAATGGTCAAAATAATAAAAAAAGTCAACGGCGAATAGTAATTTCATACAGAGTCAGTAATAAACACTAAGATAATACAATGACGACGAATACGCTATACAAGTAATGCTTCCTGTCTACTTCTCCTCCTCATCATTTCGTTCTCAGTGTACCCCTTGGTTAGATACATGTTGATAAGGGCCTGCTCGTACTCCAAGATCTTGTCAGCAATAGCCTTATTGGTGGCATAGGATTCGAGAAATCTCTGAGAACGATTGACCAGACTCTCAGGAGGGATCAGATGGACCGGCCTAAAGCGTCTTGCCATCAAATATTCGATGGCCGCCTGCGGTAACCTCTGCTTAATAACTTTCTTCCTCTTCTTCAATGGCCCAACTGACTGGGCCGCCTCCGCCACTTTCCTCCTCTTCTTCGAGGCCTCGCCTGCCGCATCCATGAGAGTCATCGCCTCCTCCTTCAGCCTCCGTATCTCCTCCTCCACCGTGGGCTTTAGAGAGGCTTTCGTGGCCATCCAGCCCGCTAGGTTGTTAAGCAGAACAGTACTTGTGTAGAGAACACTGCACGGAAGTATATGGAGAGCCCCTAGAGCAGCAAATCCGGCGAGAACGAGGCACAAGCACAAGATACCATTACCTTTCACCAAAGGTATGAGCACAACAGTATGGTATCACACAGCTCCTAGTCGTGCATGTTATTATCAATGCTCAAGGTTTCAAAAAACTCACGAATTGCAATAGCGTTTGCAACAAAGACTAAGAGGAACCAGCCCCTGGGTGTGCATTGGTCTCTGCAGAAATGTTACATGTTCACTTATCTCAATCCATAGGTACTCCAACCAGATTCCCAACTCAAATTTTGCTGACCTAATAAAGGATCATGAGGTTACTCTCTGATACATACAACCTTCGCCTAGCTGACAATGTATGCCCTCCACATTTACACGACTGAAACCTATTTCGTCGAGTATTCCTTTATCTAAAAATCTTATTATGTTGCCCAAGACAATGATTTCACTAGATAAATTCCACCAGACAGGAATATTAGGCCGCTTCATGGGAGGAAGCATTAAGCTACTTTCTCAACTTCCGATCTCGCGTCGATTGACAGGGTGGTTAGGTCACGGGCATCTGTGTCGACCTTGTCGTTGAAATGGTCCCTCGTAGACTCAAACAAATGTAGTTGTGCTACTGCTAAAGTCCACCTGAAAAGTAGCGCCTATGACAGTAGCAGATTGTTCTCCCACTCCGATTGCACCTAAAAGAGCCTGTACAAGTTCATTCTAGATGACAGCGTATTCAAAAATGCACAAACAAAACAAGACACGTTTAGATACAGAGTGAGCCAAGAGATTGTAAAAGCAGAACAGCACAGCCTACTTGTGTAGACAGCATTGCACGAATGTATGTCGAGAGCCCCTAGAACAAGCACAGGCGAGAACCAAGCACAAGGTTCAGACAAGGTAGCATTAGTTTTAACCATAGGTATGAATCCAACAGTAACAGCATGGTTTCAGACAAAGCTCCAAGTCATGCACGTAAAAACTAACCTGCAACGGTTCCCACATCTGGAACGGGACATAATCCGGAGTCACGCTTCCAGGAAAGCCCTGGCAATACAGAGGCTCCCTCATCAGCCATACGACCAGTCCACAATTGGGAAGAGCCCCGAGTGAGGACGGCGGCACCTGTGTGGCTGGCTTCCGTGGATCCCCGATCCGATCGCACTCAGGCACTCGGCAAAGCAGCACAGCGGCCGGCGGAGTTGAGCTGAGCTGACTTGGGAGAAAGCCGGAGTGGGTCAGACGGATTTGGCGGCGGCCGGCGGCTCATGAGTGACCCGACGGCGGGAGCAAGGGTGGGCGAGGATGGACTGGGCCGTGTGCCCGAGTTGGTGTCGCGCGCGTGCGGGCTCGTTTGTAACGGTTTGGTTGAGCAGGCAGGCAACATACGATTGGAAATAAGTTGTTGACCAGGTGATACCCCGCGCGTTGCCGCGGAAATTTCTACAAAATTTAAAGATGCAAGTTAAAAGTAGAAACACTAAA
This sequence comes from Echinochloa crus-galli, assembly GCA_900205405.1. Classification (NCBI taxonomy): domain Eukaryota; kingdom Viridiplantae; phylum Streptophyta; class Magnoliopsida; order Poales; family Poaceae; genus Echinochloa; species Echinochloa crus-galli. The sequence goes on from OAMR01000082.1 coordinate 1,672,535, forward strand.
ACAATCGCATCGCGCTATTTTTTTGCAAACAACAATATGTAGAGGAAAATATATTCATTTTATTAAGAGAACTACTTAGAAATTTGTAGCATGATACTCAATTACTTGCAAAGACTAACACAATGCAAAGCCGCAGAAAATCAGTAGAAGAAATAAATTCATGATTCTGTTGGATGGTGATGTGGATAGCTTGCATGTTGAGAGAAGATCTAGTGGATGATGACGTGGATATCTTGCATGTTGAGAGAAGTCTAACCATGACTTGTAGTGGGTACCAATTATATATGTTATATAGATACGGGTATATAACACCGGCATTGTCTTCTCCAAAAAAAAAACACCGGCATTGAAAAAGTTATAAAGAAAAAATAATATATCTTCAAATAATCAAGTCTTGTAATTTGAAATCATGCATCTTAAGACTCAAGAAGAGAACACCTTTCAATCCATTGGCTGTACCTGTATATCGAAATAAGGCTATTCATTTGAGTAACTAAGATGAAAATATCACTTTATGCTTCTTACTTAGAACAATGAGGTTATTCATTTTTAGTTATCAATTATCATCTATGTTTTAGCTTTTGAGTGATGAATCGGACGATGCTAGAATATTTAGACAGCTAAGAGCACAACTAACCAACTCATGCCTTTATTCCGAAACCATCTAACATTTGCAAAAGGTCTTACAGATAGAGAGATTCCATCAGTTCTCTCTTTATTAACTGCATATAAACTGCATTACGGATCTCCCCCGAAGATGTTCCTGAAACGTGTCAACAACACGAGAAATAGAGCAATGGGAGCATCATCAAGCATGAGACTTGGGAGAATATAAGAATCATGACCGTGTGTATAATTAACGAACTGGAAGTGCACACACCCTGCTGACCTAGTTACCTGATCGATACCTTCAAATCGACAGCTCCAGTCGAGTCGAACCCTCGCAAGATGGAAATAGTGCAGAGGCTGGTTACAATGGTTGAAGAAGTGCAAATGAAACCGTGAAGCCAATGGGGCCTTTTTTAGAATTTTTTTTAAAATTAATATTATTTTAAATCAAAATTACAAATTAATTACCCTGAAAGATGAAATTACAAAACTGTACTACAATCGTCTGCCGGGTGGACGAAAATAAAGATTTCGTCTATCCAATGGACGAAAATACAAATTTCGTCTATCTAGAAGACGAAAATATAAAATTTCGTTTACCCAGTAGATGAAAACCTATTTCGTCCAATCAGCAGACGATTATGCATGACGAAAATAAATTTTGTTGGACGAAAAAAGATTTCGTCTACTGAGTAGACGAAATTTAGATTCTAGAGTAAAAAAAAGAAAAAAAATTACCTCAATGGCGGCGGCCAGCAGGGCCCCTCCCGCCGCCGGTGGCACCGCTGCCAAGGCCAGCAGGGCCCCTCCCGCCGCGGCTAACACCTCCACCCGCCGCCAGCCCTTGCCGCCGCCGCCTGCGTCGGCTCCCGCCCGCCCTTGACGCCGCCGCTTGCTCTCGTCCCCGCCGTGCAAGACCGAGCCGGGGGCCGGGGCAGCTGCTGCCCGCTCGCCAGCGGTGCCGTGCCCGCAGCTGCTGCCTCCGCGCCTCACGCCACCGCCGCCGCCGTTGCTCACGCCCACACCGCGCCGCCGTCGTGACCCTAGATCCGAACAGAGAGGGAGAAAGCGGAGTGAAGACAGAGGACGAGGGGACGTGGGCTAATTTCGTCTGCTCGAAGGACGAAAACAGTATTTCGTCTGCCGGTCCAACGAAAACATGGGCCATGTGGGCCTGGCGCCCTATTTTCGTCTACCCAGCAGACAAAAAAAATAGGTTTTCGTCTACTGGGTAGACGAAATTTGATATTTTCGTCTTCTAGGTAGACGGAATTTGTATTTTCGTCCATTAGGTAGATGAAATCTTTATTTTCGTCCACCCGGCAGATGATTGTAGTACAATTTTGTAATTTCATCTTTCAGGGTAATTAATTTGTAATTTTGATTTAAAATAATATTAATTTTAAAAAAAATCGCCTTTTTTAGTTTCCAACTTGGGGAAGCCAAAGTTGACATTTTGCCACTGTAGCATTTCGTTTGTATTTATGAATACTTATCCAAACATTGATTAATTAGGCTTAAAATATTCATCTCGTAAAGTATAATAAAATTGTACAATTAGTTTTTAATTTCATCTACATTTAGTACTCGCATATGCCAATATTTTGATGTGATAGAAATCCTCTTTTACAATAGTGGAATTTGAGGGCAAACTTTAGAACCTAATCAACTAAACAAGGCCCGGGATGTGGCGCTGAACCGTGCAACTGCTGCCGGTCTGGTGGAGCAGGACACCAGTGCAACTGTTGCTGGCTTGATGTGGAAACAGAGGATATGAGAAAAGGCCCGCCATTCTTTCTTTCCAAATCTATGGATCGGCACTTAATTCATACTTTTTTTAAACGTCACTTTATTCATACTTTCATCACGCAGACAAAAATAAAGCTCAAATGTGGTTCTACAAGCAGAACAGAAGAGAGTAACATACTGGAGTCAATCAGTAGCAAATAAGATGCGAAATAAGAAACACTAAGATAATACAATGACGACGATTACACTATACAGGTAATGAGCTACTTGCAAACTATTAACACCTTTTGCTTCCTGTCTAGTTCTCCTCCTCATCATCAGTGACCTCAATTTCGTTCTCAGCGTACCCCTTGGTTAGATACATGTTGATAAGGGCCTGCTCGTACTCCAGTATCTTATCAGCGATAGCCTTATTGGTGGCATAGGATTCGAGGAATCTCTGAGAACGATTGACCAGACTCACAGGAGGGATCAGATGGACCGGCCTAAAGCGTCTTGCCATCAAATATTCGATGGCCGCCTGCGACAACCTCTGCTTAATAATTTTCTTCCTCTTCTTCAAGGGCCCGACTGGCTGGGCCGCCTCCGCCACTTTCCTCCTCTTCTTCAAGCCTGAACGCTCCCTCGCTGTAGATCTGGACCGCCGCTACCGAACCCTAAACTCCGCCGCTATCGAACCCTAAACTCGTTTATGTGGATTATGCGGAGGATGCTGCGGCTGTCGTGGACACAGAAGTACGAGAGGGAAAGGGAGCCCCAGATATATAAATGGTGCGGTCCGGCCGTTTCCAAATCGGATTGGAATCCGATTCGGTCCCCTCGCTGTCCACCGGCTGCACCACGCCACCGTCATGACCAGTTGCAAGCCGCAGGCGCTATCGGATTCAAATGTGCCGCACATGCACTCTAAATTGCTCATCAGAAGCACTTTTAATATATAAACATTTTCTAAGAGTGTACTGTTTAGAGTTATTACAGTAATACAACGTCTATAAAAAAGGAATGTGTAATGTTTCTATTTATTAAAATAGCATCTGGGGAACACATTGACTTTTCCTCTTTTGTTGATTAGTACATGGGAGTAATAATTGGCATCAGATGGGGACAATTGCTTCAAGCTTGCTCCTTCTCTGACTCTCTGTAGATCATCCATAATTTTGCTTTGAATATTATTCCGGAATGTGGATATTGAAGGCTAACTTTCTGAACAAGGCATATACGATGAAATGACTTTCCTTTTATGCAGAATCTTTTAATTGATACAATGCATACATTGGTTTCATGTTTATTTTTTTATATTAGTCAGGTTTATATTAGATTTCTGGGATTCCAGAAAGCAGGTAATTTTATGTTTTGTTGTAGTCCTATAATATTTTGAAAGAACTGCAACAGGTATACAGCTGATTGACCAAGATATACAAAGGATAATAGTAAAGTATGGTCCTTTTTATTTTGATATCATATCAAAGTAATTGTTCTGAGAAAAAAAATCGTGTCCTCTATTCCAGTGTTTTTTGTGACTTTCATACAAGTGTGTATCATATCATCAAATGATCTTTTTAAAATTTTCTTGATTTTATTACTTACAAAAATTTCAATAAAACAAAACTTTTGTTTACTATGCTTTTTGGAATACATGCCTGGGCACGTGCATCCACACTAATGAGAAGCAAAGCCTACTCCAGTATCTCTTTTCCATGTGAAAAAAAACAAGTTTATTTTGATATCATATTATCTGCTTGCCCTTTTTTCAGCAGGGCTACCAAATACCCACCAAGCCTTTCAGCACCAAAGGACAACAGCATACAAGATTTGACCAATCCACCACTTCCTTTCTCTGGGTTGGTACATGGTGCTTGGTAGTATCAACCAGAAAATCTCTAATTCAGAAATATCAAATATACTGGAAACCAACAAAAACAAGGCATGCTTTGCACAAACATGTCACAAGAGCAGTAATGCATAACGAAGATTGATATTGCACATTTACAAGCAGCATAAACTTGACGCTAGGCAATCCCTTGCTTCTGCCATTTCCTTGAGTAACATTCTAAAGGCAACGTATGTTATTCCTTACTGTCATGACAGCTCAAAACTCAAGAGTGTCTGAACAACAGGTTATGGTCAACAATCTTCTCCCAATGCGATTACAGGGTGACCCTCTATTGGGTAAATAACATGGTTTTGTTCTGGCTTAGACCTGTATTGGTTTTCAGCTACTAAATCCAAGTCCCTAACCATTTCAAGAACAGCACTACATTCCAAGAACTTACATAAGCTATCAAGATTTCTAAAAAACACTAGATAGAGAAAGCAGTGAATCATAACCTTATTGTTCTTTCTTTTCCATCTTACTTGAATAGTCCAACAAGATGCATAAAGAATCTTCAAGATAATTTGATTTTCATCTCCTCCTCAACAAGCTCAAATATTTCATCAATTCTGATATAACAAAAGAATCTATCGTTATTATCACATTGGTTTGTCCATTCAAGTTGTAAATTCTGATATTGTTAGCATATAAAAACGAGAAGTTAGAAGCTACAAAAATATGCTTACCTACTGTTCTTGATGTTCACATTCGCAAGCCAAGCAGTTAAATAAACCTGTAAAATAAGGAGTAAACGAGATATAACCTTGTTTGGGAAGCATGACAGCTTAAGCTAGCTCTATTTGATCTAATCCAAAGAAATCCTTTGTTAGCAAGATGGCAACTTAGTACTCCATTTTGCAATGCATATCTTGAGCACTTACTAAGTCTACCCAAAAAAAGATACAAAATGCATCAACCATGAAAGAAATGGTTTGTATGTAACATGGGGCATCTAGTCATACTGCAAGATTCCCTACAGATCAAATTCAAGTGGACTTCGAAAACTATAATACCTGTAAAACTTCATGCGAAAGGGGATTGCCAGGTCGCTGACTCCCTAAAATATCAGCAAACCAATTTTCAAGCAGTGGGCAGGTCTCCCCTGACTGAAGGCCAATACTCTGAAGTTCATTTGATTCACTATCATATAGCTCATCACCCCAATCTAATGATGTCTGATGATTTACACCTTCCATGAAAGTAATCGAGAGTAGTTCCAAGACTAGCAGTCGCTAAAAATGCAAATGATTTCCATTGTCAGGAGACTTCGCCGAAAAGAGAAAGCGGGCAAGTAAAAGAACAACACAAGCTAAAACACATATAGACTGAAAACTGAAGGCAACTTTTTTTTTTCTGGCAAGATGTACCTTCAACTTTAGGTCTGAAACAAACATCTCAACAAGCTCCTGGGCAAGACTCTCTGCGATAGTTCACAAAATAAAGTTAATCATAAGAATTTTATCACAGTGGATTAGAAACTTGCCAACATGAATCTGAGCATCAATCTAAGAAAAAAACAGGATGGTATTTTTTTTCACAAACATGAGAAGCAAGATATTTAATCAGTCAATTTGTTTAACGGGAGTAATGCAACATGCCACACTGAAAAGAATATTACAAGCTAGGGTATCCTTGGCATACCCAACAGAGGAAAGGTCATGGTGACCCAGTAAGTCAATCCATACAAACAGAAGACAGAAGAGTAACTCACCAAACTCTAATATGGAAAACCATTTGAATACTGGGGCGCCTCCACCATCCCCTAAATCATTTAAATCATCCTGCTGTTCAGAAAATTGTGCAACAGGACCATTTGGGGACATTTTGGAAAAACAGCGCATAGAACGGGAAGCTTTAACCAAGCGGCACAGTGCATGGACCTATCAACAGGGTAAAGAAGAAAAACATTACTTCAGGGGTTCATCCGAACCACCATGAATTACAGGATATGATCCTGTAAATTTTGAATCAGCATAGCCTGTACAAGTAAATTACCATCTTCTTGTAGGACGACAGAAGCATGTCACTGTATTGCTCCTAAACCAAGCAAGAAGCAACAAAATCAAAATGGTACTGGCAAACAAAGTCACGCCGTAAAGGAAATCTTGGACTGAATTTCTGTCCAAGGTGTTACTACCTCTCTACGCGCCAACTTGGTGCTTGCCTTATCGCGGATCCCCGGCATGTCCTTGAGCACCCCCAAATCCATCGCCGGCATGCCCCTGACAGCCAACCCCACACGACACCATCATCCATGAGACCATGATCGAGATCTCAAACCCCGAGGCGCCCCTGAAACGCAGACACGGAGAAGTACCTGCGGGAGAGGTGAGCGTTGACGAGCTCGGAGGCGGGGGAGCGGCCGTCCATGGCGGCGGCCAGCCACTGTACCTTGGCGGCGTGCAGATGCGACCATTGGTTGCGCATGTTGCGAAGCGCCGCCGACCTCCAGAGCCTCAGCGACGAGGGCGGCGGCGATGGGGAGGCGGCGGCCGGGTGGGGCGGCCGGGTTGGGGTCGCTGCGGAGGTCTCCATGGCTTCGCCTGTGAAGAAGGGTTTTGCGTTGCTTTGTCCCCTGGCCCACTTGGGGGGCGGCGCGGGAAGGAGCTGCCGGCGCCGATGAGGGAGGGGAGGCGGAGGGTGAGGCTGCGCGGCGACGATGGCGGGGCGGAGGGGAGCGGAAGAAGAGAGAGAGAGGAAGAGGAAGATGGTGTTTACGTGTTAGAAATTAGGAGGTTGAATTTGGGGTAAGATGACACTTAATCATTGTGTTACTGTAGCATTTCGTTTGTATTTGTGAAAAATTATCCAAAAATTGATTGACTCAAAATGTTCGTCTCGTAAAGTACAACAAAACTGTGCAATTAGTTTTTGATTTCATCTACATTTAGTACTCTTATGACATTTTGATGTGATGAAGAATCTTTTTTGCATAGTGTATTTAGGAGTTGCTTTTTGGAACTAAACAGGGCCGAAGGAGAAGGGCGACTGCGGGAGGTTGAAGAAGGAGGAGGGTATAATAGTCAGAAGAGATATTGTAGCGTGTGGTTGTAGTTTTATAGCCCTTTTGTGAGATGGCATTCTGGCGAAGCCCATAGTGGCAGAATTCTAATTTTCTCGCCGGCGGCGCCTTGTCCTCGATTACCAGAATTCAGATGAGCGCTCGGCCATACAAAGGTCAAACGGAGACATTTCAGATTATTGTTTGAGTTAATTTCACACACAAAAAAACATTTTTTGCGAAAAAAGATACAGCTATAGAACCAAGAAGCATGTCACCTGCAACTGTATAACAATAAAAACGTTATTTCCTGAAAATTTCCTTCATGTTTCCATTTAAATAACAGCTCAAAGCTTTTCAAAAACGTTAATAGCAAAGTTACTAGACAGAAATTATCACAATTAACAGCTGAATCAGAAATTACTGGACAGAAAATATCACGAATAACAGCTGAAAATTAGAGCGTACTGCCAGTCACAGTGCATGACTCTAATCAAATGAAATCAAGTAGGGCAGAAACTGAAGCACGGCGAATCAGACAGTCAGTATAGTGACTAGCACGAAGATTTAGCTATAGCCTTATCATCATGTACAAAACAAACAAAAAAGACCATATGATGGTCATACCGGTTGCTGAACCAGTTGTACTCATAAAATCAGGAGCTAGGGCAGTCATTGCTCCAACGCATATCAGTTCAGTTCCATGGTAGACTACACTAATCTTCTACTTTCTGTCCATGATGGACTTCACAGTGTCCAAGATCCTAGCATAATGGTAGAAGAGGGAAGATTGCTCGCCCTCCAAGCCATCGCGGGTGAACCGGTTGCGCCCAGCAAGATTGTTGCAGGGGCTGCCCCCAATCACCAGGTCAAAACCACCAATCTTCCTCATATATGACTCGAGCCTCTCGGAAGTCAGGCTCTGAACATCAGCAATCTCAATCAGAGTGCCCCTTTGGGTTTGTTCCCACCAACTCCTCAAGACAAACCTGTTCACCTCAGATATCTCTACCGAAACTACCGTCTTCATGCGTATGCCAAGCCTGTGGATAGCTACCTCTGCTCCTCCAATACCAGAAAACAAGGAAAGGACATTCATGCCATGTGGAAACATGTCCCGAAGTACCGAAAGATGGTATGCAACGGTGTCGACATGGAATGAATTTCCCAAAGACTTGAATCTCTCAGTCCTGCCGATTCCCCTGGTGTGGTCCTTGGGAAAACCAAGCAGTAATTCCATCTCATTAGGCTCCAGATGAGCAACCTTGTTCAGACCAACCCATACCAGGTTCCCCTCCCTGCAGGTTTCCAACACATACTTCTGAACACGTCGAGGTGGTGGACCTTCACATCTTGCAAGAGCACGGTGAATTTGTTCCATTAGCTTTGGTTTACCCACATTGGTGAGGAGGCAATTGAGTTTTTTTCTTGGATCCCATGTCGGCCACCACTTTTTAGTACGGGGGAAGGCCTCAAATATTGTCTTTGGGGGTAAGGGAAGGAGAGGTGACCTGTTCTTAATTGGCAGGTTATGTATGTAACCTCTTTTCCTGGCAGCCGCACATAAGAACCTGGAATCCACAAACTCAGGTTGGATGTCATACAAGAACCGTGATATCGTCGTCCAGACACCCTTCGGAGCAATGGCCACGTTCTCATAGTAGAAGAAGGGTGGCCCAATAGCCTTTGAGGGTAGACACCTGTCCACTGATCTTAACCTCTGATTTGGCAGGCTAAACCCAACCATTGGGTTTGGGAGAGGCATTGGTTCATCGCTGCTACTTCCTTCTTCTGCACCTTCAAATCTCTTCCTCTTTTCCTTTCTTCCTTCATCAGAATTATCCTGTAGAAGCACAAACATAGTTCTAGTTCCATTCCACTTAATTTAACGAACCAAACATTTTTTCTTATAGAAATGGACAATTACCAAAAACTACCTCATGATCAGAGAAATTGCCATAGTAACCATCTTCTGAAGCTTCTGAAGTATAGATTAAATCAACCAGAACAGACATAGATGCATCCAGGCCTAGTAATTTTAAACGGGGGTAGACAGAAGCAGTGAATAAAGGAATTTGGAGTGTGTCTAACTGGAAAGTTAAAGGAATAAATTCTGAAGACGGATGCAAGTAGAACTCAGTTAGAGACAAGACAGTAGAGTCTGGAAGAGATACGTTTTGCTTACAAGAAACAAAGAGTTTTTTATTTGACAGCAAGTGAGTGCCTGAGAGACTAAAAAAACTTCTACAGCCGCCAACACCCCCACCCCGACTTTATGCAAACAATAAATCAAGATCAGCATAAAGGCACCAGATCAGGTTATATCAGTTGAAGAAATGCATCCAAGTCTACTGGTTTCAACTTTAGCATTTGAGGAAGGTTCTCAGAAAACTAGAAGAAAATAGAAAAAATGATAATCCATCCAATCGATTCTATAGAAGAACATAGTACACTAGGCTAGAACTTAATCTTGGAACAAGGAGGTGGGTGAAATAAGGTGATCAAAATGCAAACTACCATGCTGTTGTCCGTATAAATAAGAGAAAGAACCTAATTACCACTCTCAAGGATGAAATAGGAATTTTGTTTATGATCATGACCAAAAATACATTGGCAACTTCAATGGAGAGCATACCACATCTAACAACAGTCATTTCTGCTTCATCTTCAGGAAAGCCCATTCTTACTAGGGACTTGATTTTCTCGTGCTTTTGTGATATGCCTTGTAGGAAACCCTGCATAAAAGCACTAGTTAGAAAGCACTGAGAGTATTGAAACAGAATGCAACCTGAATTCTTTGGAACAACAGTTTTATGGCCATGTCAAAAAAAAAAAACAGTTTTATGGCCCTTCACCAAGAGGTACCACTAAATTTTAACTATGGAAATACCAAATTTTAGTAGGCAGCACCTGTTTCGTTGGAAAAATAAAGGGTATGGCCGTATGGCTGTGAATACATGACCCTATAATTTGGGGCAAATAATCAATTTGCACAGTAATTAAAATTTGAGGGTGTGAGTGTGATTACTGATTAACATGAAACAGGTGCAAAACTAGTTTACATAGGATCAGGTACGTTAATCAAACCATCAAATTTCAAGTATAGTGAAAATAAATTTGATCGAGTTGGTGGGTGGTGGGCAGGCAGGCAGGAGTGGATTGAAAGTACCTCATCATCGGAATCATGAGATGTAAGATCCCTGTTGCTACTCCCACCAGCATCCTGGGCATCACGATTTTCACAATTTACAAGAATGCTATCATTTATGTCAACAGTCCGAGGGCCACAGATAGAAGCAGAGGAGTTATCCACTGACGGTCCATGTCCATTGCTTGTCGCCTGAATTTCAAATATCACTTGTAAAATAGAAATATCTCTCCCACCATCCAATGAGAGGATAAAAACAAATGATCAATAAAAGAAGGCGCATTGGCGAATACCTTGTAGGTCAGAAGAAGCTCTAGTAATGACTCTGCGCCTCCATCCCCTGAAAGCAAAATCAGTAGTAAAAAATCTTATGCAAAAACTGTTGCAGCCTCAAAAAGGAGGGGTAAATATCGACCACTACTTACCATTCTCCTTAATGAGACCCACCCCTACAAAGTGCTCCACCAAAGAGGCAGATGGCCCTGCTCCATTGATCTTTCCATTATCATGCTTCCACACAGTTCCCCAAGCAGGCATCACATTAGAATCATAGCCACAAAAGGTAAGGCTAACAGGAGATGAACGGATAGCAATCTGGCGAGTTCAAAGCTGCGCTTTAGCATGCTTGTACCTATCACCTTACCAGCATGGACAGGCTAGGAGCACCTAGCTGGTTCGTCGAGCGCGCAATTGGCGAGACCGCGCCATCGAGGCTCCTCGCTACCTTGCCGTCACTGCCTGACTCGAACTTCTGTTCGTCGTCGCTATCGCTGATCCAGCCCTGTGAGACACGAAATCAGCGCCACGCGCGCTTCAGCTAACAACTGAACCAAACAAAAAACAACGCGAATATCCCAACCGAAATGTAAAGACACAGATATAATTTTGATCCGGCACGAATAAAAAGATCTGCAATTCTGAGTGCCAATATACAAAATGCAGGTACCATCGCGCCGCGATACCTTGCAAAATCAGTAAATCACAAATACAAGTCTATCTGAAGACCGATTGGAATCCAAAGACCATGACGGAGGAGATAATCTTGTTACCATTCGCAGGAAAGGAAGTGAAAAAGAGGGATCGAGAGCTCTACATGCCCAGGACGAAAGGCAAGGAAACTTACCGACATTGTGGAAGGTTTGCCTCAGCCTGTCGAGAAGAAAGCGGATGGGAGGAGGAGCCGTGACGGCGACCGACGGCGCGGCGCAGGACTGGTCCTCGCCGCCGCCCCTGGGCTCCCTACAAATGAGACAGACGGCGGCGCTTCGCCCGCCAAAGGAGCGCGTTTGTAGCCTGGAAACACGTCGCCGAAGGCAGAGCAGTCTGACCTGTGGGACCGCATTAATCTCGGGCAGGCTTGTCAGTGAGAGTATCACCGACTAGGCGACTACTGGAGGAACGCCTCGGTCGTTGTGGATGGTAGACCTATGGTTATTGCTGTGGTGAATGATTCGTACGGCGCGAGCGCGCGTGCCAGTCAGCCTGTTCGTTTCGAAACGCAGTCAGATAAATTTCACCCTCCTGTTTTTTATCACGGGAGGAATAATGATTAAGTATGGGCAAGAAAACTTGTAGAACTACAATCGTGGAGGACTGGTGGGATTTTCTTTAAAAAAAACAATTTACTAGCGATGCTGGAAGGCAGTAAATAACATTGCACCAAAAGATCACGTGGATGGCCTAAACAGAGCAACTCTGGAAACTTTTAATTAATGAAACGAATTGTGGTGATGTTACTTCCTACTACGGATAGAATACTAGACACGTTACCAAGACGACTTCAAGTTTAATCATGGGCCCTGATAAAATACTAGACACGTTACCAAGACGACTTCAAGTTTAATCATAGGCCTGTTTAGTTCCCGGTCACATCAGCAAACTTCTACAAATTCTCTCTCCAAAATTTACTATTCACCTATCACATCAAATCTCTCTCCTCATGCATGAAGTACTAAACGTGGGTAAATAAAAAAACTAGTTACATGGTTTTGATGTACACGACGAATAGTTAGGTCATGGTAGGACAATGTTTACTATAAACAAACGAAAAATGCTACAGTGTCCTATGTGACTTTTCACTTCACTTTTTACCTTTTTCCAGGAACTAAACCCCCCCCCCCCTTCCCCCCTTGTAAGAGTTACTTTGTACAGTACATCAAGATCCTCCTACAGACCTCAGCAATTTACCTAAACTCTTACATGTGCAATCTGTATCTGGGAAATTAATAACAATTGGTAGTGGAAAAAAAGGTGACAAGAACATGCTCAGTTGAAAAGTAACTGAAATTGATGCAAAACATCCGGTTGTCAAGTCATGAGCAGATGGCAGGGGACTGATGGAAGATGGAGAGCATGCTTGTTAGACACATGCCACCACACTGACCTAAAAACACACGCAGATCCTGCTACATGACTGTCATTGCAAGCAAGAAGGTGGCCTGAACAGAATTAACCGCTGGCTACAACTTACAAAACGATTCAGCTATAGCCAAGACAGGTTCCACAGCTACTTATCAAAAACCAAAGAAACCGAGCTCGGTCGCCCTTTCCTTCTCGAAGGTCTCGAAGTATTGGTATATGATTGTCACAGCAAGCAGTATACCAGTTCCTGAACCAATCGCGCCCATGAAATCAGCTAGGACAGTCAATGCGCCAATGCATACTCCACCAAATGCAGCAGCAGTTGGGATGTATCGGTTCAGTTCCTTCTGCAAGTTGGACTCACGGTGGCCTGGCATCACCATTTGTTGTTCCTGTTGAATTTTGCAGGGTCAGGAGTTTGCAGGTAGCTGTTGCATAATAAATCTTCCTATAGAAACTAGAAATGATAGGCATTGATGTCCCCAGTAAATGCTTGGTGAAACAGGTCACAGAAGTTCCAGAGACAGATTAGAGAATAATAGTTTTCTGACTAAACTGTAACGGTAATGTGAAAGGTTTATTCATCCTGTTGTATGACATGTGAATACTAAATGTGACTCAAGAAATAATGAGGTACACTCCACTCGGCTAAGAACACTTTCTTCCATCTCAGGGTTCATATGCACAGATTTAACGGACAGTCGAAGTACTAAACAGACTACCAAACGCGCACAGATTTGACACCACAAAAATCAAATGCCCATTCATTGTTTTTTGTCAATAGAGATACTATGCTCATTGACATACTGGACTCAAAATTTCTCATATTGACATATAATGAGTAACAAGCCTAGAAGATGATATGAATCAGATAATAGAAGTTAAGCATTCAAATTATTTTTACCTTGAGCTGCTTCGCGACATCCTTTGCTGATGAACCAGAAACCTCAATCCATGTCTTTGAGAACAGAGCACAAGCTGACAGCATGAAGACCACATAAAACAGTGCATGGAACGGATTTGCAAGGACATCAGCCAAACTGCAATGATTCCAAAATGCAATAGTCAGTCAGGAGAACAGCCAATCATGTCAGGAGTAGCAGATACCGTAAACACAGACAAGAATAGATTTTCACCTTGATGGGGCAGTTACATAGTAAGCAAGACCACCAACAGGAACAGAATGGCCAGAATACTCAGACTCCTTCCATTTCCCAAGAAGGTTGACAAGGAAATTTCCACTGTACTTCCTGTAGAGAAGCTGCGATAGCAATAAAATAGGTTAGCACGAGCACGGACACGCACACGCACACGGAAGACTTGGTTTACTACAGCACTGGATTTGAGGCATGAACCTGGGATATGAAATAGAGGTTGGTGATCAGTGCAGAGTGCAGAATGATGGGCATGTTTGAAGTGTAGAACAACTTAATTGGATATGAGCCTTGCTGCCCACGAGCATTCTTTGATCTCACTGGAAGCACAGCACAGAATCCTTGGAAATAGATAACTATGAGGAAGACCAAGACAGTAGCAAGCAAGTTGGTCACATTTGGAAGATTCTGGCGGTAGAAAGCCTCACGAAGAGCGCGGACTTTATCAGTTCTAGTAATCAACAAATGGAACAATGCAATGACAGCTCCTTCAAATTCTGCACCGCGGCCACTGTTGATGGTTGTGGGGCTAAACGCCTTCCAGATGATATTCTCACTGCATGCCATAAATCTCATTATAAAACAAAGTGTAACAAAACAGCACATCAACAAAGGAAATGAATCCAACATGCTTACCAGATATTAGTAGCAATGAAGAGAGAAATGCCAGATCCCAAACCATAACCTTTCTGGAGAAGTTCATCCAGACAGATGACAATGATGCCAGCAAAGAAAAGCTGAAGTATAATGAGAATAGCATTTCCTGTTCCAAGTTGGCTTACACTGCCGTACATTCCAGATAGAACATATGCCACAGCTTCCCCAATAGCAATCAGGATACCAAGCAACTTTTGTGCACCATTCCTGAGTAAAAGAAGTAAAATGTCCATCACAATACAATTGATGGATACAAGAAGTAAAATAAGCAGGCTTCATACTCTAATTTTATTTGGCAACTCACTGGAAAGAGGAAGGCTACGTATGGACTATGAACAAAACGTCCACTAACATTTAGAACTATAACAAAATGAAGTTTCTGTTATTTCAATAGTAATAAGAATTACATAGTACTTACAGCAGAGCACGATCCTCCCTCACACTGTTGTCAACTTCAATGATCTTTGACCCCACAAGAAGTTGCATCACCATCCCAGATGTCACAATTGGAGTAATACCCAACTCCATTACGGTACCACGGTTTGATGCAAGGATAACACGCATCCAGTAGAATGGATCTGCTCCAGTAGTTGAATGGATGCCATAGAGTGGGAGCTGACTGCACACCAGGAAAATGAAGAGAGAAATGACAGTGTAGATCACTTTTTCTCTGAATGGTATTTTCCTATCCGCGCTCTGCACCTCTGGCAAGAAAGCCAGAAAGGGCCTGACCAGATGCAGTACTCTAAAGCCACCAGCCATCTTCCTGTGTTCAGGAAACAAAATTCAGTCAATGTTTTCATAATGCACATGAAAACCTCTGCATGAAACAATGATGTATACACTTATTCTGATTAATTAACAAGGTATAAGATGCACCAGTTTGATCAAAACATAACAAAAGTGAATCACTACTTTCTTTAAGATACAGATAAGATCATCCGTTCAATTACATTTGAAGAAAACAATGCTCAGTTTACATCAGAATGAAAAGAGCAAAACAAAATTCTTCCTCTGCATCAAGATTTAACTGAAAGCTAGTAAGTGCCCGCTAGACCCAAGCCACAGAAAACCTGAAAGGATGGACTCATGGAGACGATCTGCAAATATCTAAACCATTATCCTGCACATCTAACATCATGCAGAAGCGGTACCACGTACAGAACTGAAAGACTAGGTGGCTCATGCATCCGCTCATCTATTCAGTGACAAATACGTGATCATCCTTAACCAATTAGCTCGGATCCGAAACAATTTAGCTGATCCTACTCTTTCCAAACCGCATCACCACGCAGTATCCATTGGTTTCGCTCGATCCCCCTAATCAAACACCGGAAAATTCACCATCCCTCAAAACCAAGCACAAATCTAGCGACCAAGTATCGACTACATAGGTCACACCAATCAGAAACGGCGCGGATCGTGGCGATCTTACGAGCCATCCGTCCCTGAATCCGAAACTTCTCGGGAGGCGAGATCCACGCTGGAGGAGGGCAAGGAGCGGGCGCGGGAGGCTCTACCTAGCCGACGCCGGGAGGGCTGAAGCTTCGCCGCCGCAGCCGCTGTCGACGGCGTGAACCCCTAGGCGCCAAGGGAAGGATGAGAGAGAAGAGAAGAGGAAGAGAGAGATGAGGACGCGAACAGCGGGGTTTTAGAGAGAGGAGCAGCAGCTGGGAACGGGGCGGGGACAAAGAGGTCGCCGCTCGCTGCAGGTGGGGCCGCGTGGCACCGGGTGGCGTCGCGGCCCATCGGATCTGGGACGGGCGGCCGCGATGCGCTCCCGTGACGTGGAGCAGGTAGTACCGGAAAGCATGTGCGTCGCGTCGACCACAAGGCACGGCTCACGAGCGTCGCAATAAAGACACGCTTCGCGGTCCGGGGATGACCTGGACTCGGCACGTTTTTTGGATAAAAAAGGTTCGGTTTGGGGATGGGTCCGTATTAATGTTTTGGAGCTTTTTCCAAGATGATTAGGCATTTCTGGCTGTGTGGGCATGTACGGCCCACGGACGGGTAGCCATCTGCAGAACCTCGATTTTAGCATACAGACGGGTATACAGACAGCCCATACAGTCCATAGACAGAGAGGTCGTCTGTAAGGTGTTTAATGCTTTGCATAGAGCTTAAGATCAACTACAAATGCAATTGTGTATATCATTGTGTGGCTATTTGATTGAA
>OAMR01000082.1:1690017-1735859 GCA_900205405.1 Echinochloa crus-galli
TGCTAAGTGCACGCACAATACGGAGGAACAAATGCTTGTTCATCCTAAATCTCCTACGAAACATCTCATCGGTGTAGATAGGATTTTCAACAAAATAATTAGTCATCAGATCATCAAGAGCCTTTTCACGATTCCTTGGTATGTACCTCTTTGGCCCAATGTGTTGACGACGGCGACGTACAGTTGATGCCTCTCCTTCCAACTCGGCCTCTACTAGCTCTGGACCTCTGGCAAGAAAGCCAGAAAGGGCCTGACCAGATGCAGTACTCTAAAGCCACCAGCCATCTTCCTGTGTTCAGGAAACAAAATTCAGTCAATGTTTTCATAATGCACATGAAAACCTCTGCATGAAACAATGATGTATACACTTATTCTGATTAATTAACAAGGTATAAGATGCACCAGTTTGATCAAAACATAACAAAAGGTGAATCACTACTTTCTTTAAGATACAGATAAGATCATCCGTTCAATTACATTTGAAGAAAACAATGCTCAGTTTACATCAGAACGAAAAGAGCAAAACAAAATTCTTCCTCTGCATCAAGATTTAACTGAAAGCTAGTAAGTGCCCGCTAGACCCAAGCCACAGAAAACCTGAAAGGATGGACTCATGGAGACGATCTGCAAATATCTAAACCATTATCCTGCGCATCTAACATCATGCAGAAGTGGTACCACGTACAGAACTGAAAGACTAGGTGACTCATGCATCCGCTCATCTATTCAGTGACAAATACGTGATCATCGTTAACCAATTAGCTCGGATCCGAAACAATTTAGCTGATCCTACTCTTTCCAAACCGCATCACCACGCAGTATCCATTGGTTTCGCTCGATCCCCCTAATCAAACACCGGAAAATTCACCATCCCTCAAAACCAAGCACAAATCTAGCGACCAAGTATCGACTACATAGGTCACACCAATCAGAAACGGCGCGGATCGTGGCGATCTTACGAGCCATCCGTCCCTGAATCCGAAACTTCTCGGGAGGCGAGATCCACGCTGGAGGAGGGCAAGGAGCGGGCGCGGGAGGCTCTACCTAGCCGACGCCGGGAGGGCTGAAGCTTCGCCGCCGCAGCCGCTGTCGACGGCGTGAACCCCTAGGCGCCAAGGGAAGGATGAGAGAGAAGAGAAGAGGAAGAGAGAGATGAGGACGCGAACAGCGGGGTTTTAGAGAGAGGAGCAGCAGCTGGGAACGGGGCGGGGACAAAGAGGTCGCCGCTCGCTGCAGGTGGGGCCGCGTGGCACCGGGTGGCGTCGCGGCCCATCGGATCTGGGACGGGCGGCCGCGATGCGCTCCCGTGACGTGGAGCAGGTAGTACCGGAAAGCATGTGCGTCGCGTCGACCACAAGGCACGGCTCACGAGCGTCGCAATAAAGACACGCTTCGCGGTCCGGGGATGACCTGGACTCGGCACGTTTTTTGGATAAAAAAGGTTCGGTTTGGGGATGGGTCCGTATTAATGTTTTGGAGCTTTTTCCAAGATGATTAGGCATTTCTGGCTGTGTGGGCATGTACGGCCCACGGACGGGTAGCCATCTGCAGAACCTCGATTTTAGCATACAGACGGGTATACAGACAGCCCATACAGTCCATAGACAGAGAGGTCGTCTGTAAGGTGTTTAATGCTTTGCATAGAGCTTAAGATCAACTACAAATGCAATTGTGTATATCATTGTGTGGCTATTTGATTGAATAATATGAAGCATAAATAATAGAACCATGATTACAATATTTTTTAGGAATCATAAAAATAATAATTATATTATAATAATTATATATAGTTACACTGCTTTTTGTCTAATTTTCTTTGTTTCCATAGCGTTGCCATATGTGCTCGATTAGATCTTCTTGAGTTGCCTATGTGTTGGACGAGCTTTGATAGCCGAATTTCTACGTAGTGCCTCCGCAAAACTTGGATTAGGGTTATGATTTGTCTGCACTTCTGGTGGGATCGCTATCGTTGCACTTGGATTCTCATTCAAATCCAAGACATTCCTAATTGCTTCCTTCTCATCTTCCACTATCATATTGTGTAGGATAACACAAGATTGCATTATATTGATAACGTCCGCTTGCTTCCATAACCGTGATGGTCGATTAACAATATTAAAGCGTGATTGCAGAACACCAAATGCACACTCGACATCTTTCCTCACACTTTCTTGCCTCTGTGAAAATAATTTGTCTTCCGCCGATTGAGGGGCATTAACTGTCTTCACGAATACTGCCCATTCCGGATATATTTTATCCGCAAGATAGTAGCCCATGTCATATTGATTTCCATTTGAGCCTCATTTTCTTGTAAGATTTGTTCAAGTTCATCGACTCTTGGAGGCCGTAGATATTCGTCACCAAAAACTTCAATCACACCTTCAGCAAATTTTCCCAAAATCTCCAAACAAGTGCTTGCGGCTATCTTCAAGACCTCATCAAGTTGATCAGCCGAGGTTGCATAAGCTAACATCCTGATAGCCGCCGTACACTTCTGAATCGGTGTAAGACTATTTCTACCAATTGCATCTACTCTTTGGGTGAAATAGTCAGACCAATTGCTAAGTGCACGCACAATACGGAGGAACAAATGCTTGTTCATCCTAAATCTCCTACGAAACATCTCATCGGTGTAGATAGGATTTTCAACAAAATAATTAGTCATCAGATCATCAAGAGCCTTTTCACGATTCCTTGGTATGTACCTCTTTGGCCCAATGTGTTGACGACGGCGACGTACAGTTGATGCCTCTCCTTCCAACTCGGCCTCTACTACTATTTCCTCAAAGATCTCATCCTCTGCGATCAAGTCTTCCACGGCGAACACCTCAAACTCGTCGGCATCTTCAACTTCATCTCCGATCAATTCTTCTAGTATCTCTTCAACTTGATCCATTCAGAAAGTCACGTGTCTCTGGTTCTCTCGTGCTTCACTGGTGCCTGGGTAGAGATATGATGGAGAAGTACAGAGGCTTCCATTTTATAGTACAAAGGGTTGCGTCGCCCCCGGCCATGCCTTTTGGCTTTCTCGTTCCAAAAACTGACGCACACAGGACATTCACATTTACATCGGAACCATTCACATTCACATAGGAAATAAACTGACGCAGACATCCATTCACATTCGCATCAGAAACAGGAAACAGGAACCATCCATCACTATGCAGAAACAGGAACCAACCATCCATCACTATGCAAGGTACAAAAGGCTACAGTGAATCAAATAATATGGTCGATTCACTACACTGACAGTAAGCGAACTAATGACATCAAATAAGTCACCAGCCATTCCACTCAGTTCTGGTGCCTCTATTATTCCTTTTTTTCCTTAGATTAAGTAGTACTCTGATGTAAGCTATTTACCACACCAAATCGAAATAAGGAGGTCATTATACTTACACATAAAATGCAAACTGAAATATAAACAGGCAGGACAGCTAGCAGATAATTTTGCTAACTGAAATAAAGCTATCATGCATTCAGATTTTTAGATTTGCACAGGGTAAAATTCACCAGGCTTTTGGCTTTTAACAGTTAAGTGCAAAGCTGAATCTCAAACTAAGATAACAGGTTCACAGACTCACATATTCACCCTCAAATATTCAGGGTCTGATTAAGTGCAAAACTAGCATTATATTTTGTTTCAGAAGTTGCAAAAAACAAAATATGGCACCGATGTAACTCCATATGCCTCTGATATTTCAGGTTGTTCTTCAGCTTCAACCTGACAGAAGTTACCATCAAGTAAGTAAACATTTAGCCACAAATGATATGTTGCGAAATGAGAAAGGAAACTATAAACAGGCAGTTCCTCTACAATAATAAGCACTGTCCAAACTAAGGGAGGACCACAATAACAAGGTTTCAGTTAAACCACATACCAACCCAACGGCCAACATCACAAATGCACCACAGTAGAACAGATTTCAGATAACAATTTTAGAAAACAAGCAGTACATAACCCTGCTACAACAACTGGCATGACAGCTAGCATTCAGTAGAACAGATTTCAGTTGCTAGCAGTGGTTCATATATAATTTAGAGGTAACAATATCTGAAATGTAACAGGCACGACAGCTAGCAGATTGTTTACCTGTTCACTCAGGGAAAATGGCCTTCTCAAGCTTCTTCAACATACTCATCATTCTAACTCGTTGCGCCTTTTCCTCATCAGACATTGAACTAATATCTTGTGAGGCGAGGTTGTTATAAGTCTCCATCATCTTTGTCTCTTTCTCAAGCTTCTTTCCTTCTTTGTAATCTTGTGCTGTCAGTTGAGCAATTCTTGTGGCCTCTAGCTTATTAGAAGCTATCTTCTCCTGGCTGTCCAACATCTTCATGCGCTTGTCATTGTTTGTCTCCTGGAATTTGCTATACCTCTCAAATTTATCTAGCTCAATAGGAGACTCCTTTGAGTGACCATCATCACTACTGCTGGAGTCCTTTCCTTTTTTAGCTGCTAGAGCTGCCATTTTAGCTTGCTTCTGACCCGGTGGTCGCTTTGGCGTCTCATCACAAGTGCCCTCATTTTCCTTAGAGTCTCATCCAGGTTAAATGATTTCCTTTTGCGTGCATTCTTCAGGTTGTCGTTGTATGTTTTCCACTTTGGCACTTCTCGACAAATTTTCCAAACCTCCATCAGCACAAAGGGTCCCACAACATCTTTGTTATCTTTGTTGTCACTCAAATAGAACCCGTGTGCTGCCTCAAGCCACTGTTCATTTGAATATCCACTTGTAAATACTCTACGAGCCTTGACATAAGCACATTCAAAGAGGTGTGTCCACTTGTTAATCTTGTGCCATCTATCCTTACATTGCTTCACATTTCTGCTTCGAAGTGGAGGGGTAGTCTTGCTGTACGTTTTCACAACGTCACTCCAATATTGGAAACCACCCTTATCCGCTCCACAGGTTGCGTCGGTTGAATGTTCTAGCCAAGTGCTCATCAGTCTAACATCCTCATCCACACTTCACATGATCCTCTTCTCAGCTATTACATTCTGATTCTCATTCTCATTGCCATGGTCATTCTCATTCCCCGATAAGACTTCCACTTCGGATGCTGAACTACCACCATTGGAGTGTGCCTGATTTATTGCCCCAACCAAATGATCATTATGTGGCTGAGAACTGAAATACCTCATAAAACCACCATTGTTCCTGAGAAGAAGGGTGCTAGTTAATAGACAGCTTAGAATTCTTACAGCTCAGTAAAATCAATATAGAAAACAATAATGCAGCAGCACAAAAGTGATCTGGTAAAACAAGAATGCAGAACCAAGCCAGATTTAATTGAACTACCACGAATCAAATTACAAACAATGTTCCAAATGATTGACAAACTCATGACAAAATTACCAAAATGTTGAACTCCCAGGAACCAAGCCACTACAATGCATGTTCAACATTTTTCAAAAAACAACAGCAGATAATTATCTGTGAAGCTAATGTATTACAGCCACTAACAAGAAGACAAATATGCATCAGTTGAGCTAATAGTCTTACCTAACATTCCTTGATGATATACAAGGCTAGTTATGTACAGTAAATTATTTAATTGGATCCAACAAAAAAAACTTCACTGCAATGAATCAGACCTGAAATGAATTTTACAGACATGGATCTACCTCTAAACTTCTAATGCCCAGCACCTAGCACTGCATGAACTAGCAGCTCAGACACATTTGGCATGAATCAAATACTTTGAGATATTGGGGAGTTTCATGTTAAGACACAATATTCCTAACAGTTCTTGATTACAACAATGGAGTTAACAGAGGCAAATTTTCTACACAGATAAAGATTAATAACAACATCTTCAAACCATTCACAATTCACCATCTTCAAACAAAGTAAATTAGCAAGAAACAAGAATTACCATGGGGGAGATGAGAGATCCACACCGGCACCATCAAACAAAGGTGGAGACGATGGAGGAGGAAAAGGGAATCCTTCCATGGAAGCTGACGAACTGGGGAAACCACCTCCGAACCCATCAATGGTGAATGGTGCTGTCGCCGGGAGGGTCGTCGCTGCCGCTCCACCACGTCCACGTGAACGGGAAGGTGGTGGTAACCCAACACCACGACCGAGAGAACGGGTCGTGGCCAAGCCGCCACCACGACCTGCCGCCGCCGCCGCTCCCAAATCGCGACCTAGGGTTTGGCTTTGGGCCGCCGCCGCCCCGAAATCCTCCTTCCGCCGTGATGAGCCGGCCATGGACGACGAGAATAGCGCGGCGGCGAGGGAGGGAGTACGCACGCGCGGCGGATTCAGGTGGGGAAGGAGCGCGCGCGGATTCTGGCGGGGGAGGAGCGCGCGCGGGGAGGAAGAACGGGGGAGGAGCGCGCGCGGTGAGGAAGAACGGGGGAGGAGCGCGCGGGAGGGAGTGGGGGAATTGCTTTTTGGCGGGCGAGCGCGCGCGGAGGAAGGGCGAGTGCGCGCGGGATCCAGCTGCGGCGGCGATATGAGGAGACGGCTTGTACAGCGCGTCGTCGGCGGCCGGTTCCTCCTCGGGGAACGGGACCAACTCGTCGCCTCCGGAGGCGATGCGAGCATCGTCGACTCGACCTGGCGGGGGGTTTTTCGCAAATAGACCATCTTACAGACGGGTCTTACAGTAGGGCTGTACATGCCCTTAGTTCCCCATCCCATCACCAAAATTTCCAAAATTCTCTCTTCAAACATCACTATCCACCTATCACATCAAATCTCTCTCCTCATACATGGAACATTAAACATGAGTAAATAAAAAAACTAATTGCATGGTTTTGATGTACACGACGAAACGAATCTTTTGAGCCTAGTTAGGTCATGATAGGATAATGTTTACCACAAACAAACGAAAAGTGATACAGTACGCTACAATGTCCGATGTGACATTTTTTCCAAACTTTCTCCCACACTTTTTGGAACTAAACACAGCCTCTGTTCTTACTCTACCTCCACTTGGATGTTTTGGGGCTTTTTCCATAGTATGTTTTTTCGTGTGGTGATTCATAGAACCATAGTCAGTACACATGTGGCATGTTAAGCTCAAATTGATGTGGCATGACATTGTTACTTATTACGTACGCTGAGGGAGCATTATCTACTGTGTATTATCCTAATAAAAGAGAGCCATCGACCATAGTGGCGTGAGAGGGTGAGTAAGTAGTTCTCAACATCGACGGAGTCACCGACGTTGTTTACTACTGAAAATTAAATCATACAGAAAATTAAAAAAATAACATCATGATTTGAATACTGATAAATAGATTTCATTATGAAAAATCTTACTAATTAATCTATGATCGTAAGATCCTTGCTCTCGAGGGGCGGAGGGATCACTGTCACAAACGCTCTCATCTGCGGCAGACCGTAAACGGTCAAATTTGCGGGGAGATATTTGCAGATGTTGCTGGTTGCATGTTGAGGGGAGTGGAAGATCGGCCTTGTTTAGATGAAAAAGTTCCTCTCAAATTCACTGTGCAAAAAGAAGATTCCCCATCACATCAAAATGTCATAACATGCATGGAGTACTAAATATAGATGAAATAAAAAACTAATCGCACAGTTTTGTTGTACTCCACAAAACGAACATTTTGAGCCTAATTAATTAATTTTTGGATAATTTTTCGCACATACAAACAAAATGCTACAGTAGCGCAATGATTATAAAGTTACATCTTACTTCCAAATTCAACCTCCCAAATTCAACGTCAGGCCATCGTGTTGTCCGGGAGTACCCCGAGAGATTTGACTCGTCGGCCTTGGCCATTGGACCCTACGGTACGTGTGATCGCGAAAGGATTTGGCCGTGTGCATCCACCGAGTGACCGTGACAGAAATCGTTGCTTTGCGCCGTGCAAAATTTGTTTAGATCCTAAATTTCACTCCCAAATTTACTATGCAAAAAGAAGATTCCCCATCACATCAAAATGTTATAACATGTATGGAGTACTAAATATAGATGAAATTAAAAACTAATTACACAGTTTTGTTGTGCTCTATGAGACAAACATTTTGAGCCTAATTAATCAATTTTTGAATACTTTTTCACAAATACAAACGAAATGCTACAGTGGTGCAATGATTACGAAGTGACATCATACTCCCAAATTCACCCTCCTAATTCTAACATCTAAAAAGGCCTAAGGAGTACTTGTATGTCGCTATTGGTTTTCGTGCCACGATTTAGATTCGATTCGTAGAAAATACGTGCAACATTTTAGTCTCCAAATAAATTTATTAAAAAACTAGATTCAAATATCTATCTAATAATATCTATTATGTACTATAGATATTAATATATATTTTTATATATTTGATCAAAGATGTTTCTCGGGAAGCGAGAACGACGTACATTTAGGGACGGAGGGAGTACGTAAGGTGTCGTTTTAATAAACAGAATAATAAACTTAAGGTGTCGTTTTAATATCAGACGTGTAAACTTAAGGAGTACGTAGTAGTACAGAATATAAACGAGCGTATTGTCCCTTTCAACACTAGTAGAATATAAGAATGTGTCTCTAGGGAGTAGGGATATACTACGCAAATATATTTGAAGATATTTAAAATTTAGTTATATTTTTTATGACATTTTGTACAGCCTGGCGCGTCCAACGAGACTACGTGCCGGACAAAAAGGCTAAACGAAAACTGGATCTATAGCTACGTAAAAACACATCTACGAGCAAACAGGGAGACGCGGCGTGGTACAGAATACCAGTTGGGGGAGCCAACAGAGACGGATTAAATCATCATCAATCAAAGTGATACTCCGTACTACCGTAGATGACAAGTGCCGCGTGCCGCGAGACGAGGTGCTCATCGTGTCCTGAAACCAACCTATCAACAGGTCAATCTCCTGTATTTTGGGCCGGGCTTTAGCTTGAGGCCTGTGGCAAAAGTGCAGAACATATCCTGCCTGACTTTGAATTGGACTGGACTTACATGTCTACCAGGCCGGCAGGCTCGTTCAGGAATCAGGATCGGTCGATGCACAGTAGAGAAGTGGTTTGCACTTTGCAGTCAGCAGAGGACAAAGTGAATTAAATCACCGGCACGACGAGCTGACAGTAGTCGTGTTCGTCAACCTGTAGAGATTGAGCACATTATTCAACCGCGCTAAAACCTTTCCACGCCGAGCGTTTGAACGAGCTCGATGTTGTACCGGCGAAACAAAAGTACAAAACAAAACAGGACAGCCGCAGGATACATTTACGCCCAAACGCGGACAAGGCTGCTGTTCATACACGCTTGAAACTTGGCCAGCCACGCGCCGAATCCAAGCTTGGAATCCAGTCGGGTCGTGCGAAGGCCGAGAAGCCCGTCGCCGTCGTCGTCGTGTGAACGAAGGCGTCGGAATGGTGTGGAAGAAGAAGTAGGAGACGGCCGGGGAGATTCTGAAGAGTGAAGACCCTGAATTCAGACTTCAGACCAGTCACTGTACCTGTACTGTACCAGAGAGCGTGCATGCAGTGAAGGGTAGTACTGTTGTAGCATGTCAATGCAGCTAGATGTGTATAAGAGACAGTATATATATATATATATAAGCTTATTAGAGAAAACTTTCGGGTGGATCAGACTGGTTTCTTGACACGACGTGCTGAGATGCATGGATCCAAGCTGGCAGACTGTATGTGAGACTGAACGAACGGCCGGCAAAATTTGAGCTGGGTTCACACAAAATGCTCATGCGTCTGTCAGTAGGGCATTGGACAGCTGGTGGAGGCAGCAGGCAACAAGACGACGGGCAGCCTGTCGAGTTAGGTCTATGATCCATCTCTCCCCATTGCTTTCTAGCAAACGCAAGAACGCTGCCGCTAGCTTATACGGAGTAGTAGCGCGTGTCTCCATCTGCCGTCGATGATCCGTGCAAGGAATGCTGGTTGTTATTACCAAGTGTGCATTAATTTGTTTATGGCAAGTGGAGCCATGCGTATGATTGGGAACGAGCAAGACGAACAAGTAAGCTTGATCAGATCGATCGACAATGCCAAAAGACTGGAAAGGCGACGTCCAAGTAGTACAAACTCTCAAATTAACTGAAACGAGGGAGGCATCTCAAAAGGATTGCGGGAGATAATGCAGACAAGACAGCAGGTGACTACATGTAGGACGCCAGAACTGCATTGCTCCTCCGATCATTCAGGTGCGATAATAAAAATGATGCAAATGTGCGATAATGCAAACAGGTTTAGACAGAACATGCAGCATCTCTCTTACAAATGCATATATATCTTTCCAAGCATTAAAACGAAATTAAATCAATCGTCTAAAAATTATGCAAAAAGAAAGGTGAAGAGAAAAGGATAATCACGACAACGATGATCTGCTGGAAGGATAATCACGACAGTCCTTTCCTTCTCTAAAAAGGGAATAGTTTACGGCCACGCAGAAAAATTTCACCATCAATCTGCTGCTCTTCTGGTTTACTCTTCTTGACTTTTTTTTTTACTGTTGGCCGTTCGGGGAAGCGAACTGTGAATGCAAGTTCTCGATAGCTTGCGTTGCTTGTATACCAATTGATAGGCTTGCCGCTGCCGGTCTTGGCTCAAAGACGATGCACATGGACGACAAGCAATCATTCAATTCATAGGTGCATCCAGACATATGATCTAGCCATCATCGTCTCCTTCGGCCTTTGGGGGCGGCGCAGGCATGGTGGCCGGCTCCCCTTCGCTTCCTGCTGGTGCGGCGGCGCGGTGATACTGGCTAGATCTAGATCACGGCCGGCCGCTTCCTCGTGCGCCTTTGGGGGCGGGGACGGCAATGAAGGCGGTGATGTTCGACATGGCAACGGCGGCGGCGGCGGCTAGGGAGGCAGGACATTCTTCCGGTCGGTGTCGGTCTCTTTTTACGTGTTTATGCTCGAATTGGATTGCAGTCTTGCAGGTCATCAGACGAAAGTCATTCTCGGGACACCGGTGCCGACAACAACGGCGTCACGCAACGTCGTTCTCCCTGTTTAGGGCGTTGTTGAGATGCTCCTTGCTTGTGAACTTCGGGTGAAAACTCAATTCCGGCTTGCCGGTGGGGCGGTGGCGGCGTCTGTGACGTCGTTTCCTTGTTGAAGGCACCCCCTTTAGATCCATTTCGTACCGTTTCGCCTTCCCTGTTTGGCGTTGCTAGGCATCGTCGTGGTGTTGGCAACTTGACGGAGTGAATGCGTAGAGGTTGCTGCTTTGTGGTCGTGGTCAAGTATGAATTAGTCCGTCATCAAGTTTCTAAGTAGACGAATATGGTGATGGTTTGGTGCAAGTTAGAAGCAAGGGAGGAGAAGATTGAGGCTTAGTCTTCTAGTTTTTTTCCTTTTCTTATAGCTTTCATCTTGTGTTTGTGAGCTCCTCGTTGTTGAGGATTAGAGTCTAAGAACTCTCTGTAACCTTTGGCTATATATGTCCATTATATTTAAGGATATAGAGGCCGGATTTTATCCTTTATCTTAAAGAAAAAATATGATCTAGCCATTAATTTCAGTTTTTACATCTAATGAAACATCTATCAATGCATAATGATTTGTAACAGGGAATAAGATTCCCTAATAACAATGGATTATTCATAGTATTTTGGTCTATCATGGCCTCCCATGCTTAACTGAATGACGTTGCGTCTACTCGAAAAAAAAGACATTACATGCGGGCCACTTAGAGTCACTGGTAGCACTGTTCACACTTGTGTTCCACTCCTCTGTTCTCCTAACCAACCTCCATTCCACAGCTAAGATCTGGAAGGAACGGAACGCTCGCGTGTTTCGTGGTGCCGCAACTCCAGCGCATGAACTTCTACCAATCATCAGGATGCACGGAGAGCAATGGATACTGTCCGGCGCCAAGGGCCTTAGCTGTTTAGTCCGCGAGTAATTGCCTCTATCTCGGTTCCCCTCTCCTTCCTTGGTTGTTCTCTCATGTAATAGAAACTAAAAGGGTGTAGGGTGGTCTTGGCGTCTAGTACGTCGTTGTAAACTTTGCATTTCTTTTTTCTTAATATAAAATGCGCAATTCTCTTGCGTATTCGATAAAAAAATTCCTTGAAGCAAAAGAGCACTGTACACTTGTTGACCTGACCCACTGACCAAATTCCCTGTGAAACCAGGTAGTTAGTGGCTTAGTGCCTTAGCCCGTGTTTAGTTCTCAAAAAGCAACCCCAAAGTTCACTAAAAAAAGAACATTTCTATCATATCAGAATGTCATAACATGTATGAAGTACTAAATGTAGATGAAATAAAAAATTAAGTGCACAGTTTTGTTGTACTCTGCGAGACGTATATTTTGAGGCTAATTAATCAATTTTTGAATAATTTTTTACATAAATAAACAAAATGCTACAGTGACACGGTAATTATGACGTGACCTAAACTCCCAGTTCCTTAGTGGGGTGTGCAATGCATGGACCATTGCTTTTCCTTCCTTTCCTATAAATACACACCTCTAGCCCCCACGCATCGGCAGCAGTTTGCCACGCACCTACGCACATCCACTCGGCACAGGCGGCAAGTTCCTCTTTCCTCGCCGCACTTTGGAGCCCACGTACCTCGGCCTCGGCCTCTCTCTCGCGCGCGTGCTGCTGCTGCCACTGCCCGGCCATGGGGAGGATAAAGGGTGGGCATGGGCGGCGCCGTGCGCCACCGCTGCCGCTGCTGGTGGTGGCGCTTCTCGTCGTCGGCGTGTCGCTGCAAGGCCGGTGCATTGCGCAGGGCGGTGGAGGAGGGCTCACGCGGGGGAGTTTCCCGGAGGGATTCGTGTTCGGCACCGCCGCCGCCGCCTACCAGGTTCGTTGTGGCTCTCTCTCGTCATCTCCCCTATCTTCATAGCTAGTTAGTCTGATATATATCTGCTATCTCTAGGATGGCTGTTACAATCCACTGCACGAATTTTTTTTAAAGAGATACTGAAGAATTCAGTTAGATGGGCTTCTCCTATTTGCATTTTCTCTATTGGATGTACTTGTGTGGTGCACTTGCCGATCAAATTATCTTGCTCTTTAGCTGTAGTTTTAGCATCAACACACAAGAAAATATTACTGACATACTCCTATCTCCGGAACCAATCAACCAATTGCTTGCTGCTACGAAAATTAAGGGGAGATGAATTGTAGCTTACTCCTAGAGTGACTACGGAGGAGGATCGGACGAAGAGGCCAGCTGGGGGCATGGCCGCATGGGAGCCTGGAAGCTGGAACAGACAAAAAGGCCGCGCTTTGTTTTAGAACAAACCACGCTTTTCTTTTGAGTGGGTTTTCCCCTTCCCTTGTCGCAAAGTTGCATTCTTGTCTTGTGTCCTTGGGTTTGCCCTTCTGCCTCTTGACGGTGCCATTTTGGATCCTTCTTGTGGTCTACGCGGCACATAACACTGTTCCTATCCAGCGGCCTGCCTTTTCATCCACCTCAAACTTAACTTTCAGCGTACACCCACGTACGTACGTATACGGCAAACAGAACTGCGCGATGAGGCAAAAAGAAAAAAAAAGGCATCACCACCTCCAGCCCGGAACTGCATGCTCCAATTCTCTAATAGTGTAAAGCAGTACGTTTTTTTTGGAAAATAGAAATACTGCAAAATGTAGGTAGTATGCAGGTAATCTATAGTGTAAAATCACACCTTTTTTTTAGCACAGTGTAAAATCACACCTGTTTGAGCCTGATAGTATCTGGGCCCATTCCAAGTCCAATCCACCAGGCGCGCGGTGCTGCTGGGTCGTGGAAGTTTCTGCGGAAACGACCGAAATCCCCGAGCGCTCACGTGCCGTGTCCGTTTGCATCCAACGAACGAAGCGGGCGCGGTACGACTACGAGACACCAACCAGGCCGCACCTGGCGTGCGCGGCAACCGGCGGAACGCGCCCCGGCGCGCGTTGTCCTTGCCGGCTTGCCCACCAGCACGGCACAGGTCACGGCAGCAAGCCGGGCCTCCGCCTGCCGGCCCCTCCACCGGGGTTCGGCGGCACATCGGCGACGAGAGAAACTCGGTAGGTACGCCCAAGGCCTCTAGTTTCCGAATGAAGTGAACAATGCCTTCAACCCCACACGGTAAACCTACACTCTTACTATGCTTGTTCAGCGAAGAGAAGTGTTTTAAGTGTACATGCTTGACGTTTTTTTCTTTAACCAATCGATCTCATGGAACATCAGATTGGACGGTTCTGCCTCTCTGCTCTTTTGCTAGATCGACTGACACGATGCTTTGCAGTACGAGGGAGCCGTGAAGGTGGATGGCAGAGGACAGACGATCTGGGACACGTTTGCGCACACATTCGGTATGTCCGCTGAGATTTCTTTGGCCGTGTTTTCCGGTGGGAAAAAAATTTTCAAAGAGAATCTTGCATGCATAAAGTACTAAATGAAGTCTATTTGCAAAATCCGTCTAGGGATGAGTGCAACTTTGCGCGACGAATCTAATGAGCCTAATTAATCCATGTTGTGCTACAGTAGTGCTACAGTAACCATTCTCTAATCGTGCGGTCAAAGGCCTTATTAGATAGGTCTCGCGAAATAGTTTAATGTTGTAAAGGTAGTTTTATAAACTGACTTTATTTAATATTTTTAATTATTAGTTAATTTTCACCCCAAAGAAATACGGCCTTTGTTCTTCGTACCAGTTTGGTCAGGATCAATACCGGATCGAAGTCCGTTATCGGACGAAAAAGACATTCCATCTAGCGGTAGGGAAAAGCTATAACTGTAGTACTCGCTTTAGAAAAGTCACACGTGGCGGATAAGCA
The DNA here is from genome assembly GCA_900205405.1 of Echinochloa crus-galli. NCBI lineage: Eukaryota > Viridiplantae > Streptophyta > Magnoliopsida > Poales > Poaceae > Echinochloa > Echinochloa crus-galli. The sequence goes on from OAMR01000082.1 coordinate 1,704,723, forward strand.
CTAGTGGCCCACTGGGCGTGGATCCATGTCGAAAGTTCAGGGTCTCAGAAACTTGCAAGGCGCAAATCAGTACAGTAGCGCGCGCTCCTTTGCAGCCCCGTCCGTTTCCAGTTTCCACGCACGCAGTTGCTTAAACCCGGCCTGCCTTTTACAGCAGAATGTCATACGCATACGCACAAGAAAGACTTTCTTGGTCTTCTAAAAAAAAAAGGACTTTCTTGGTTGGGACATCCACTTCTGCAGCATTCACCATGGCTGCACGTCTTGGCAGCTGCACTAGACGCCATCCATTATAGGGGCTCACAAGATCCCTTCCATTTCTGAAGAATACGTGCTGTTGATAGGCTAACAATAACAATCCTTTGGCTCACGGCACTCGTAGCCTGTGTCTTGCAGGCTTGAGCATGACACTAACCCCCATGTTGCCATGCATATATGTGGCATAAACTCCCTTTTGCTTTAGTTGGATGCATAGTGCACTAGTGCACCAGACAAGAATCAAGACCGAGAGTCCAAGACACCACGGCCGTGCTCACGCGAGGTGATATGTCCCACCCACATCATTTGCAATGAGTGCACGCTCCATCTTGTGCTCCAGTGGTTGAGAGGAACGAGCCAAATGCGTATGCTTTTGGCATGGTCATTTATCCAACCTAAAACAGGGGGTTGAAATTGAATCGACTCGGTAGAGCATTCATGATGTAACCTGGCTCCAAGGTTCTGCCTGTTAGAAGAAGACGAACAGCAACATATGGACATCCAAAACCGAAATTCTTGTGCTTTGGAGTTGCTTCCAGGAACCTGGAACGTGATATCAGAAGATCAAACTTAAAAACTGAAGCAAGAAAACAAATGTTTTTTAGGAAATTATGATTGCTTATGACTTCAATGGAACATGAACCGTGGAAAATCCACAGTTTGGTTAATATCATCAATAGATATTAAACGAAATTTGGAGTGATGCTTGATCTATGCCTTCTTGGTATGCATACCTTTTATTATTACGGTACTTACCACTCATATCCGCATCCCCTGAGAGTTCAAATCTTCTTATGGCTGGCATTCAAGAGGAGACATTGGACAGCCGATCGGCGTCATCGGCATGGACTGGAGGCAACATTGGCCTGCCAACTTTGCAATCAAGAGCCTGAATCAAACGACCACCTCTTCGTGTTCTGTTCGTTCACGCGGGAGGTTTGGGCAGCAGTCACAGCGGCGCTCGGACAGCAATGCCAGCAACCTCAACCATCTGACTCCCTACAAAACTGGTGGCAACGGGCGAGAAGGAGCTGGAATGGACTGAAAAGGAAGGGGTTTGACACCCTGGTGGCACTTGTCACTTGGGAGATCTGGAAGGAACGGAACGCTCGCGTGTTCCGTGGTGCCGCAACTCCAGCGCATGAACTTCTACCAATCATCAGGATGCACGGAGAGCAATGGATACTGTCCGGCGCCAAGGGCCTTAGCTGTTTAGTCCGCGAGTAATTGCCTCTATCTCGGTTCCCCTCTCCTTCCTTGGTTGTTCTCTCATGTAATAGAAACTAAAAGGGTGTAGGGTGGTCTTGGCGTCTAGTACGTCGTTGTAAACTTTGCATTTCTTTTTTCTTAATATAAAATGCGCAATTCTCTTGCGTATTCGATAAAAAAATTCCTTGAAGCAAAAGAGCACTGTACACTTGTTGACCTGACCCACTGACCAAATTCCCTGTGAAACCAGGTAGTTAGTGGCTTAGTGCCTTAGCCCGTGTTTAGTTCTCAAAAAGCAACCCCAAAGTTCACTAAAAAAAGAACATTTCTATCATATCAGAATGTCATAACATGTATGAAGTACTAAATGTAGATGAAATAAAAAATTAAGTGCACAGTTTTGTTGTACTCTGCGAGACGTATATTTTGAGGCTAATTAATCAATTTTTGAATAATTTTTTACATAAATAAACAAAATGCTACAGTGACACGGTAATTATGACGTGACCTAAACTCCCAGTTCCTTAGTGGGGTGTGCAATGCATGGACCATTGCTTTTCCTTCCTTTCCTATAAATACACACCACTACCCCCACACGCATCGGCAGCAGTTTGGCACAACGCACATCCACTCGGCACAGGCGAATTCCTCTTTCCTCGCCGCACTTTGGAGCCCACGTACCTCGGCCTCGGCCTCTCTCTCGCGCGCGTGCTGCTGCTGCCACTGCCCGGCCATGGGGAGGATAAAGGGTGGGCATGGGCGGCGCCGTGCGCCACCGCTGCCGCTGCTGGTGGTGGCGCTTCTCGTCGTCGGCGTGTCGCTGCAAGGCCGGTGCAATGCGCAGGGCGGTGGAGGAGGGCTCACGCGGGGGAGCTTCCCGGAGGGGTTCGTGTTCGGCACCGCCGCCGCCGCCTACCAGGTCCGTGGTGGCTTTCTCATAACATCTTCATCCCTGATCTTATCTCCCCTATCTTCATAGCTAGTTGGTCTGCTATATATCTGCTATTCTGCTATCTCTAGGATGGCTGTTACAATCCACTGCACGAATTTTTTTTAAAGAGATACTGAAGAATTCAGTTAGATGGGCTTCTCCTATTTGCATTTTCTCTATTGGATGTACTTGTGTGGTGCACTTGCCGATCAAATTATCTTGCTCTTTAGCTGTAGTTTTAGCATCAACACACAAGAAAATATTACTGACATACTCCTATCTCCGGAACCAATCAACCAATTGCTTGCTGCTACGAAAATTAAGGGGAGATGAATTGTAGCTTACTCCTAGAGTGACTACGGAGGAGGATCGGACGAAGAGGCCAGCTGGGGGCATGGCCGCATGGGAGCCTGGAAGCTGGAACAGACAAAAAGGCCGCGCTTTGTTTTAGAACAAACCACGCTTTTCTTTTGAGTGGGTTTTCCCCTTCCCTTGTCGCAAAGTTGCATTCTTGTCTTGTGTCCTTGGGTTTGCCCTTCTGCCTCTTGACGGTGCCATTTTGGATCCTTCTTGTGGTCTACGCGGCACATAACACTGTTCCTATCCAGCGGCCTGCCTTTTCATCCACCTCAAACTTAACTTTCAGCGTACACCCACGTACGTACGTATACGGCAAACAGAACTGCGCGATGAGGCAAAAAGAAAAAAAAAGGCATCACCACCTCCAGCCCGGAACTGCATGCTCCAATTCTCTAATAGTGTAAAGCAGTACGTTTTTTTTGGAAAATAGAAATACTGCAAAATGTAGGTAGTATGCAGGTAATCTATAGTGTAAAATCACACCTTTTTTTTAGCACAGTGTAAAATCACACCTGTTTGAGCCTGATAGTATCTGGGCCCATTCCAAGTCCAATCCACCAGGCGCGCGGTGCTGCTGGGTCGTGGAAGTTTCTGCGGAAACGACCGAAATCCCCGAGCGCTCACGTGCCGTGTCCGTTTGCATCCAACGAACGAAGCGGGCGCGGTACGACTACGAGACACCAACCAGGCCGCACCTGGCGTGCGCGGCAACCGGCGGAACGCGCCCCGGCGCGCGTTGTCCTTGCCGGCTTGCCCACCAGCACGGCACAGGTCACGGCAGCAAGCCGGGCCTCCGCCTGCCGGCCCCTCCACCGGGGTTCGGCGGCACATCGGCGACGAGAGAAACTCGGTAGGTACGCCCAAGGCCTCTAGTTTCCGAATGAAGTGAACAATGCCTTCAACCCCACACGGTAAACCTACACTCTTACTATGCTTGTTCAGCGAAGAGAAGTGTTTTAAGTGTACATGCTTGACGTTTTTTTCTTTAACCAATCGATCTCATGGAACATCAGATTGGACGGTTCTGCCTCTCTGCTCTTTTGCTAGATCGACTGACACGATGCTTTGCAGTACGAGGGAGCCGTGAAGGTGGATGGCAGAGGACAGACGATCTGGGACACGTTTGCGCACACATTCGGTATGTCCGCTGAGATTTCTTTGGCCGTGTTTTCCGGTGGGAAAAAAATTTTCAAAGAGAATCTTGCATGCATAAAGTACTAAATGAAGTCTATTTGCAAAATCCGTCTAGGGATGAGTGCAACTTTGCGCGACGAATCTAATGAGCCTAATTAATCCATGTTGTGCTACAGTAGTGCTACAGTAACCATTCTCTAATCGTGCGGTCAAAGGCCTTATTAGATAGGTCTCGCGAAATAGTTTAATGTTGTAAAGGTAGTTTTATAAACTGACTTTATTTAATATTTTTAATTATTAGTTAATTTTCACCCCAAAGAAATACGGCCTTTGTTCTTCGTACCAGTTTGGTCAGGATCAATACCGGATCGAAGTCCGTTATCGGACGAAAAAGACATTCCATCTAGCGGTAGGGAAAAGCTATAACTGTAGTACTCGCTTTAGAAAAGTCACACGTGGCGGATAAGCACTAGTGGCCCACTGGGCGTGGATCCATGTCGAAAGTTCAGGGTCTCAGAAACTTGCAAGGCGCAAATCAGTACAGTAGCGCGCGCTCCTTTGCAGCCCCGTCCGTTTCCAGTTTCCACGCACGCAGTTGCTTAAACCCGGCCTGCCTTTTACAGCAGAATGTCATACGCATACGCACAAGAAAGACTTTCTTGGTCTTCTAAAAAAAAAAGGACTTTCTTGGTTGGGACATCCACTTCTGCAGCATTCACCATGGCTGCACGTCTTGGCAGCTGCACTAGACGCCATCCATTATAGGGGCTCACAAGATCCCTTCCATTTCTGAAGAATACGTGCTGTTGATAGGCTAACAATAACAATCCTTTGGCTCACGGCACTCGTAGCCTGTCTTGAAGGCATGAGCATGGCACTAACCCATCTGATCATACCATGTTGCCTGGTGGCATAAACTCCCTTTTGCTTTAGCCGGATGCATAGTGCAGCAGACAAGAGTCAAGACCGAGAGTCCAAGACACCACGGCTGTGCTCATGCGAGGTGATATGTCCCACCCAAATCATTTGCAATGAGTGCACGCTCCATCTGTGCTCCAGTGGTTGGGAGGAACGAGCCAAATGCGTATAGCTTTTTTGGCATGGTCATTTATCCAACCTTAAACAGTGGGTTGGAAATTGGACTTGCATGGACTCGGTCAGCATGGGGCACCTGGCAATCTTCAGACATGTAGTGGCTGTCGCAATGGTCAAATTCAACGGATTCAGAACCTGAGTGCAATATTTTCGGGTCTTTTTCTTTTTTTTCAATTTGCAGGCAAGATTTCAGACTTCAGCAACGCCGACGTTGCAGTCGATCAGTACCACCGTTTTCAGGTTAGCAGTTGTCTTTAAGAGTGTCATGACCTACACTCTTACAGTATGATTTTATTTGACGTTTTGGGACTTCTGTTTTCAGGAGGATGTACAGCTCATGGCAGATATGGGAATGGATGCTTACCGGTTTTCGATTGCCTGGTCAAGAATTTTGCCAAGTATGTGATTTGAAACCAGAATGCTCCGTGATATATGTCAGCTTCTTTCATTTGAACTGTTTCCGTTATTGTCAGGTACTATTGCTATACTCATTCTCCACTTGAACTGTCCTTGTTGCTTCAGATGGTACAGGACAAGTCAATCAGGCTGGCATCGACCACTACAACAAAGTGATCGACGCACTACTATCAAAAGGTGAAGGGAAAGTAGGAAACCATGAAAACAAAACTTGTAATACTGAATCAAAACAGACAGTCTCAACTGCTTGCATATGATTTTTTCAGGAATTCAGCCATATGTAACCCTCTACCACTGGGACCTCCCCCAGGCCCTGGAAGATAAGTACAAAGGATGGTTGGATAGGCAGATAGTGTGAGTTCCTTATCCCATGTTACTTTAGCCACACACTTCATATAACTTGATTCAACAGGCATATCATAATTAGTAATCATTAATTTCCATATTAAAAATGCAGTAACGATTTTGCGGCCTATGCTGAGACATGCTTCAAGGCATTTGGGGATCGTGTGAAGCACTGGATCACGATCAACGAACCGCACACCGTTGCCGTTCAGGGCTATGACTCCGGGCTTCATGCGCCAGGGCGTTGTTCAGTGCTGCTCCATCTGTACTGCAAGTCTGGGAATTCTGGCACTGAGCCCTACATCGTCGCTCACAACTTCATATTAGCTCATGCCACCGTTTCAGACATTTACAGGAGGAAGTACAAGGTGAGCACCTCTTTCTATCTTTGTGATGTTTGATGTCAGGTGACCGACTCCATAGTTCCAGTTTAATGTCTGACTATGCTAACGAGTCAGATTTATCCCCTCCATTAAATAATTTTAGGCGACTCAGAATGGGCAGCTTGGGATTGCATTTGACGTCATCTGGTACGAACCGATGACAAATAGCACAATTGACATCGAAGCTACCAAAAGGGCACAAGAGTTTCAGCTAGGATGGTGAGCACCTCAAATGAAAATTTTCGCTGTGAAATTCATGGATGATCGCTAACTCGGTTTAGTATGGAAGGTTCGCTGATCCGTTCTTCTTCGGAGATTACCCGGCGACAATGAGAGCGCGAGTTGCAGAAAGACTGCCCATGTTCACGGCAGATGAGGCTGCACTTGTCAAGGGTGCTCTGGACTTTGTGGGCATAAACCACTACACCACTTTCTACACGAGGCATAACAATACCAACATCATTGGAAAACTGCTGAATGATACCTTGGCAGACACCGGAACAATAAGCCTACGTGAGTTCTATCAACTTTGCAAGTTCGTTTAACCTAAAAATGACGAGGCTTTTAAAGAGCTGCTACTGAGTCTTCAAACTTTAAACATGCTAAACGCCATATCTGATTGTAAAAGGATGGCGTTGAATCTTCAAATTTAAAACTATGGATACCACATGTGAAGAATAGTATATAATTAATATTAACTACTGGATGTCTTTATACTAGTTAGTATAGTCGTATATGACACCGTAAAAGAGCTCGACTAGACTATGGGTACTGATACTTCTGCAATTTTGTAGCCTTTGACAAGAACGGGAAGCCGATTGGGGATAGGGTGAGTAAGAAAAACCACTTCTTTGCATCATGCAGAGCATGCCAAGGAGCTCATGGTGTAGTGGCAAAGGCCACTAGCTAGAAGGCTCCCACCCAGGGTTCAAATCCTGGGTGAGGCACATTAAACTTCAGGGGTCTCTCTTGGGGTATTTCTTTCAAAAAAAATATCATATCAAATCTATCAATGTGAAATTCCTCTGACGTTGTGGCGCAGGCCAATTCAATATGGTTGTATATTGTACCTGGCGGGATGAGGAAGCTGATGAACTATGTCAAGGAGAGGTACAACAGCCCACCGGTTTACATCACTGAAAATGGTAAGATCATATATATACTACGAAACCTGCATTATCTTGCTGGATCACATCTCGGCGTGCTCTGAAAGTTCTTGCACTACTGAATTCTGATGCAGGTATGGATGACGGCAACAGCCCTTTCACTTCTATCAAGGACGCGCTCAAGGACAGCAAGAGGATCAAGTATCACAACGACTACCTCACCAACCTTGCTGCATCCATAAAGTACTGAAGATTCTTACCGTTCCTCTTCATATGAAAATCACACAAAACATTAGCAGCAAAACAGTCTGCAGTTTCCTAGATACTCCGTACATGTCTGGAACCTGACGGGATGCTTGTTTGCAGGGAGGACGGGTGCGACGTGCGTGGGTACTTCGCGTGGTCGCTGCTGGATAACTGGGAGTGGGCAGCCGGATACACCTCGAGATTCGGGCTCTACTTCGTCGATTACAAGGACAACCTCAAGAGATACCCCAAGAACTCGGTGCAGTGGTTCAAGGCCCTGCTCAGCTCCAGCCGAAGGGGGCACCCGTAATCCCATATCGTAATGGGCCCAGCTGTCTCATTTTCATACTTAGCTGTGGTGTTTACGAAAGCATATAGGATAAAAAGGTGCGTCAAGCTTCAGTGTAAATGTTACAGTCTTCTGTGGTTTAGCCATCAGCCCACCAATTCTGATACAGCACAGAAGTCTTGCATATAAAAGCATACAGATTACAAAAATTGATGACTTGATGAACTGTGGACTTCAAATCACACAACGCATATACAGCTGTTGCTCCTGCTCTCTGTATGGCTGCATCGAACCCTTTGTGGGAAAATGCCTCTCTGATCCATCCACACGGCCACGCCTCCCTTACGGATTTGACAAACAAAAAAACAAAAATGCTGAGCGTGCCGCGCGGCCCACAGAAACAACTTGCTGGCGCTCGGCGTCGGCAGCGTGGTACACTGGCCCAGACGGATGAGACGATGAGTCCTTTTTCAGATTACGATGTAGGTTCAAGAAAATAAAAATCCCTTCAGAATCTAGCATATCTCCTTCAATATTGTGGAATACCTTCACCACATCTTTGCCTGGAATTTACAGTAATTGAATTTGTACATATTAGATACAGTAGCACTTTTGGAAGCTTTCGAGCTGTAATCTCAAATTAATACGGCCGTTGCCTTTGGAACAGCTACCAACCTTGATTCCTTGATGCTCCACACATTCTGCATCTGATCAATCAATCGCAGGGCTTGAGAGGAACGAAGTTCGCAGCCATGGCAGCTGCAGCCACTTCCCTTCACACTCGGTCTGAGGGGTGCGTCGTCCTTTGCATGTGAACGAAACAGCTGTCAGTACGTAGGTCGATGATTTTCATTCATTGGCGCCGATTCCTTGCTAGCAATATAAACTAGTCCTCCACGCATTTTGCATTTGATCAATCATAGGACCCGGAAGAAGGTTCCCAGCCATGGCAGCCACTCCCGTTCACACTTTTTGTCCCTCTCTCTTTCCCCAACCAACCTCAATCCGATCGGCATTAGTTTTCCTTCCATCCATCCCTTAAAGTAAGAGATCACTGCACTGTGAAATTGCGTAGCCAGCGGGGCTTCCAGGGCCCACTGCTCTCTATAAATACAGTTGGCACAAGACGCTCGCTACACTCAGAGACTACACAGCACACAGCTCCACTGCTAGCTGGGGGATTCCTTGCTTGTAGCACTAACCTCTCTCGTGTTCATGGGGAAGACGGAGATGAGTGGGAGATGCAGCAGGACGGCGCTGCTGCTGCTCGTCGGCATCGTGTCGCTGCAACTGCAAAGATGCATTGCGCAGGGCGAAGACGGCGGGCTCACGCGGGGGAGCTTCCCAGAGGGGTTCGTGTTCGGCACCGCCTCCTCCGCTTACCAGGTTCGTCTTGGCTTCCGCGGCCATCTCCCACATCCGCTATCTGTGGCCGCGTTTAGTTGCCGAATCGGCACTGCCGATTTGGGTCTGCGGCGCTACAGTGCGCAATAAGCGTTTTGTTTGTTTGTGCGAAAAATTGTCCAAAAATTAATTAATTAGACTCAAAATGTTCGTCTCGCAGAGTACAACAAAACTGTGTAAGTAGTTTTTGATTTTATCTACATTTAGTACTCCATTCATGTTATGACATTTTGATATGATGAGAATCTTCTTTTTCATAGTGAATTTAGGAGTGTGAATTTGGGAACTAAACAGGGCCTGTATCTGTAATCTCTTCCTAGCTAGTAGTCTAGAACTCTAGATGCTGTCTGGTGCAATCTTTCGTAGTTTTCTAGCAACCGGGGAATTTAACAGAGCAGCAATGTACCACACGCATATTGAAATTAAAGTACTATATACTTTACATTGCTTTTCTTTTTCTAAAAAAAATGTCCAGGTGCGTCCTAAGACCCAGCAATAATAATACATCGCGAATATAGCCAAGTTAGTTTGGCCAAGGCCTTCCACCTCCAAAGTTTACTCTATAAAAAAAGAAGATTCTCATTGTATTAAAATATCAGTATATATATCTATACTAAAAGGATCCTAGAGAATTAAAAACGTTTTCTACCAAAAAAACCACCCCCGCCCCCTCACAGAGGACCCACCTGTCGGATTTTTTTAGAGAGAGAAGACCAAAGTTGTAAGAAAGCAGGAAAAAACTTGATGTTCCACTTTTAGTTCATTCTCCGCAAAACTTTTTTCACCCAGCCGCCCGCGCGTACCCACCATTTACCAGGTGGGCCGCTACCTCCCCACGTGCACACAATTGTCCCGTATTGCTAATAGACAATAAATAATTCTTAATTATACTGGAGAGACAGGAGTTGATCCAACTAACTCAAAAAATGATGTGCCTCTACATTTGAGAATACCTAAAGCTCTCTATACATGAGAGAGCGAATAAGTATTTTTAAAAACGCTTGGTCCACTCAAGTGATATTGTTTTAGTACATACGTTTCATCAATATAAACGTGCGTGCCGCACGTGCGTTCATGCTAAATGTATTGAGAATACCTGAAGCTCTGTATACACACGTGCGTGCGCACGTGCAACCAGCTAGTGGAGTATTAAATGTAGATGAAATCAAAAACTAATTGTACACTCTGCGACACGAACATTATAAACCTAATTAATCAATTTCTGAATAATTTTTTACAAACCAAATTTAGGGTACAAATTTTACATCGGAAAGTCGATGACGCGGCCATATCCATCCACCAGATCGAGTACCCAATCCAGTGGGGGATGCACCCTTCTTTCCTCCTCCAACCCCCTGCTGCGCACTGTTCGGTTCGGTTCGGTCGTGGAAAATTCGACGGAAACAGGTGGGAACGGGGCAACGGGCTCGCGCGCGTCCGTTTGCGCCAGGCGCACGCGACCGAGCAGTAGCCAACCACCCCCTCGCCCGCTCGCCGCCACATGGTGGCCAGGCGCCCAGGCCAGCAGCCTCGCATCGCATCGACCGGCCCCGCCGCCGCTTGCGTCCGTCGCGGCGATGGCGCGCGGGACGAGCGGAGCGCCGCCGTGCCGTAGCCCACCGAGGCTACGTACCTCTTCGCCGTGCCCTTGTCGTGTTCGACTGATGTTCGGTCAAGAACGCGAGCGTGGCGGATTAGCAGTCCCGGAAATCGTATCCGTTAATTAATTCCATCGTCTGCCTGCCTTGGAACAACTTAATCCTATTTGGAAATGGTATCTCAAGACGATATATTTGAGGGCTATGTGCTTTTGCTGCTTGCTGACGGCAGCCCGCTGGCACGCTCACTCATAACGAGATCTGTTTTTCCTTCCCTTTTGTAGTACGAGGGAGCCGTGAAGGAGGATGGGAGAGGAAAGACCACCTGGGACACGTTTGCGCACACGTTTGGTATGTATCCTGCTGGATTCTTTCTACTTGCTCCAACAGATGATCCACTGCATTTCATGCATGTACCTAGCTGTATCACTACTCGTGTCAATAGCATCACTAATGCATGAGTCTTTTGTCGATACGCCAAGGTTTCCATTTTACGCCAAGGGCTACACGTTTAGAATCTCGCTCTGGAACAGGCCGGCACAGACGTTTAGTATGCTAGTCGTCGAACCATAGTTTGTGTCTTGCAGGCATGCCCATATAGCTCCCTTCTGACCATGCCGCCCATATCTGATAGAATGCATCATCAACCATGCTTTATTTTCTTATAAAGTTGGATACGCAGTGGAAACAAGACCACCATTGTGCTTTGTGCTAGCTAGGCGATGTACCCCACCAACCATTTGCAATGAGCAAGTGATTGAGAGGAGCAGATAAGATGCATTTGCTTTTGGTTTAAGTTGCTCATTCATTTGACTAAAGCAGTTAACTTATTAGAATCAGCCAATCAATTGAGTTCCATGTGTGACAATTTATAGTGCCATTTCTTCGGACTGCGGAGTACTCGCTGACCTACTGATCTGGGAGACTGAAACTAGTGATTTTAGGCTGTAGGAAATCACTTAGTCAGAGGCGTAGCAAAAACTTTTGCTTTTAACTTTTTTATTTTTTCCCTGATTGTGCAGGCAAGATCGCCGACTTCAGTAATGCTGATGTAGCAGTTGACCATTACCACCGTCTCGAGGTGAGCAGGGCGCTCTAGGATTGTGTCTATACTTATCTGCACCTGACGCGCTTTATGCCCAATTGTAAAATTGATCTAATCTATGCTTCCAAATGGCTACTGTCAGGAGGATATACAGCTCATGGCAGACATGGGGATGGATGCGTATCGATTTTCAATTGCCTGGTCAAGGATTTTGCCAAGTACGTTTGATGTCAGATAGATCTTGATAGCTGTTGCAGTAGATTCTTCTTTGATTTGCAGTTTACTGTTGTCATACTAGTGTCATCCTTCAACTGTTATTATTTCTTCAGATGGTACTGGCCAAGTCAATCAAGCCGGCATCGACCACTACAACAAACTCATTGACGCACTGCTAGCAAAAGGTGAACAAAATCTGCAGTACTTCATCAAAATAAACGGCCTGAAATTTTGACATGTGAAATTTTCAGGAATTGAGCCCTATGTAACCCTCTACCACTGGGACCTCCCCCAGGCCCTGGAAGATAGATACAATGGATGGCTGGACAGGCAAATAGTGTAAGCCACTTAACCTGCACCTTCAGCTACACACTTCACATAACTTAATTGATCATTTATAACATAACCAGTAACCATTTCCATGCTCAAAAATAAAAAAAATGCAGCAATGATTTCGCTGCTTACGCTGAGATATGCTTCAAGGCTTTCGGAGACCGTGTGAAGCACTGGATCACGCTCAACGAGCCGCACACAGTTGCCATTCAGGGCTATGACGATGGGCTTCAAGCACCAGGGCGCTGTTCATTGCTGCTCCATCTGTACTGCAAGTCAGGGAATTCAGGCACCGAGCCCTACATTGTCGCCCACAACTTCATCTTGGCTCATGCGACAGTTTCAGACATTTACAGGAGGAATTACAAGGTGAGAAGCTCTTCCTAAACATGTAAAACGTTGCAGTTGAAAATGATCTCTGTGGGTCCCTAATATATATCTTCTCCATTAAATAGGCTACTCAGAATGGGGAACTTGGGATAGCATTTGACGTCATGTGGTTCGAACCGATGTCGAACACTACACTTGACATTGAAGCTGCCAAAAGAGGGCAAGAGTTTCAGCTAGGATGGTGAGCCTTTCAATTCCAACCCCCTTGTATCTATCAGCTTGACATAGGATGTTGTTCTGAAACTATAAATGGCTGATTGATACCTAAATTGGTTGAATATTGAAGGTTTGCGGATCCATTCTTCTTCGGCGATTACCCAGTGTCGATGAGATCACGGGTTGGGGACAGGCTCCCCAAGTTCACAGCAGATACATAACTTAATTGATCATTTATAACATAACCAGTAACCATTTCCATGCTCAAAAATAAAAAAAATGCAGCAATGATTTCGCTGCTTACGCTGAGATATGCTTCAAGGCTTTCGGAGACCGTGTGAAGCACTGGATCACGCTCAACGAGCCGCACACAGTTGCCATTCAGGGCTATGACGATGGGCTTCAAGCGCCAGGACGCTGTTCATTGCTGCTCCATCTGTACTGCAAGTCAGGGAATTCAGGCACCGAGCCCTACATTGTCGCCCACAACTTCATCTTAGCTCATGCGACAGTTTCAGACATTTACAGGAGGAATTACAAGGTGATGAGAAGCTCTTCCTAAACTTGTAAAACGTTGTGTACTTGAAAACCGATGTCTATTGGTGCCTAATATATATCTTCTCCATTAAATAGGCTACTCAGAATGGGGAACTTGGGATAGCATTTGACGTCATGTGGTTCGAACCGATGTCGAACACTACACTTGACATTGAGGCTGCCAAAAGAGGGCAAGAATTTCAGCTAGGATGGTGAGCCTTTCAATTCCAACCCCCTTTGTATATATCAGCTTGGCATAGGATATTGTTCTGAAACTATAAATGGCTGATTGATACCTAAGTTGGTTGAATATCGAAGGTTTGCGGATCCGTTCTTCTTCGGCGATTACCCAGCGTCGATGAGATCACGGGTTGGGGACAGGCTCCCCAAGTTCACAACAGATGAGGCTGCGGTTGTCAAGGGGGCGCTGGACTTCGTGGGCATAAACCACTACACCACTTACTACACCAGGCATAACAGCACCAACATCATCAACCGCCTGCTACATAACACTTTGGCAGACACAGGAACCATCAGCCTTCGTGAGTTCACATCCTCTTCTTTTAATTGTTCTTGATTGCACCGAGCTGTGTTGTACTTCAGTGTTCAGATACGCAGCTTGATGACATGAAACCTAGGCACACGCTGACAGTTCTACAATTCTGCAGCATTCAGGAACGGGAAAGCGATCGGTGACAGGGTGAGTTTTGACGCCACATTTCTTGCATTATAAAGAGCAAGATCATATTAAAATATCCTATGCAAAACTGTGATGCCGTTGTCTGTGCAGGCCAATTCGATATGGCTGTACATTGTGCCCAGTGGAATGAGAAGCCTGATGAACTACGTCAAGGAAAGGTACAACAGCCCACCAATCTACATAACCGAAAACGGTAAGATCCTATAACATGAAAATCAAGATTATCTTCCCCTAGGTTACATCCTAGTTCTGAGATTGCACCACTAATAATCTGTTCGCGACAGTTTCAGACATTTACAGGAGGAATTACAAGGTGATGAGAAGCTCTTCCTAAACTTGTAAAACGTTGTGTACTTGAAAACCAATGTCTATTGGTGCCTAATATATATCTTCTCCATTAAATAGGCTACTCAGAATGGGGAACTTGGGATAGCATTTGACGTCATGTGGTTCGAACCGATGTCGAACACTACACTTGACATTGAAGCTGCCAAAAGAGGGCAAGAGTTTCAGCTAGGATGGTGAGCCTTTCAATTCCAACCCCCTTGTATCTATCAGCTTGGCATAGGATGTTGTTCTGAAACTATAAATGGCTGATTGATACCTAAATTGGTTGAATATTGAAGGTTTGCGGATCCATTCTTCTTCGGCGATTACCCAGCGTCGATGAGATCACGGGTTGGGGACAGGCTCCCCAAGTTCACAGCAGATGAGGCTGCGTTTATCAAGGGGGCGCTGGACTTCGTGGGCATAAACCACTACACTTACTACACCAGGCACAACAGCACCAACATTATCAACCGCCTGTTACATAACACTTTGGCAGACACAGGAACCATCAGCCTTCGTGAGTTCACAGCCTCTTCTTTTAACTGTTCTTGATTGCACCGAGCTACGTTGTACTTCAGTGTTCAGATACGCAGCTTGATGACATGAAACCTAGGCACAAGCTGACAGTTCTACAATTCTGCAGCATTCAGGAACGGGAAAGCGATCGGTGACAGGGTGAGTTTCGACACCACATTTCTTGCATTATAAAGAGCAAGATCATACCAAAATATCCTATGCAAAACTGTGATGCCGCTGTCTGTGCAGGCCAATTCGATATGGCTGTACATTGTGCCCAGTGGAATGAGGAGCCTGATGAACTACGTCAAGGAAAGGTACAACAGCCCACCAATCTACATAACCGAAAATGGTAAGATCATGTAACATGAAAATCAAGATTATCTTTCTAGGTTACATCCTAGTTCTGAGATTGTACCACTAATGATCTATTGGTGATGCAGGGATGGATGATGGCAACAGCCCTTTCACTTCCATCAAGGACGCGCTCAAGGACAGCAAGAGGATCAAATACCACAACGACTACCTCACCAACCTAGCTGCCTCTATAAAGTACTCTAGAGTCAAACGCTAGTTTAGTAGCTTTCCTTGGTTTCGCATTTTCATGATCATAACAAGAGACTGATGCCTGTTGCTGCTGCAGGGAGGACGGATGCGACGTGCGTGGGTACTTCGCGTGGTCGCTGCTGGACAACTGGGAGTGGACAGCCGGGTACTCCTCGAGATTCGGGCTCTATTTCGTGGACTACAAGGATAACCTCAAGAGATACCCCAAGAGTTCGGTGCAGTGGTTCAAGGCCCTGCTCAGCTCTATCTGAGGGTTGGATGCACATTGCTTCGTCTTGCATGGCCATTTCTTCTCTTCTGGTCAGGCCATCAGATCATGTACACAAGTGTCGTGCTGTCGTGCTCTGCCCATGTGTATACATGTTAGTATCTTGCGTTGGCTAAGCCTTTAATTCAGGGATGAAACATACATAATCACAAAGAGATGATCTGATGAATAGCAGACTGTACCATCGCAAATAGCGATGAAAATGAATCATCCTTTCTCTTAAAAGTCTTAACCTCTAGGCTGGCACTCTGGCAGAGTAGCTGCTGCTACAAGCGGTGCATGTATGTATGTATGTATGTATGTATGTATGACTTGGCTGTTCTTTCTCTAATAATAGAAAGGGTTACGTACCTGTGATTCAGCAATGGGCCAGGGCCCAGGGATATTCATGTTTCTATTAGCTCATTTGTGACTGTTGCATCTCGCCCAATGATACACGACATGGATGGAGTACTGGATTGGAGTCTCAGCGAGGAGGGGAAAGACACGTTCCAGAAGCAAATTGAAATGGGAAGATGGTGGTGGTAGATACAGACATACAGTACTAGATGGTACCTGAGACAGCGAAACGCAATGAAACCGCGGAAGATAAGCGGAGGCGGGCGGTGCCGAACAGAAATACCTTTGGCCACACGCCGCCATAGGCGATGCACCCTCGCAGACTCGCAGCGACGCGCCTGGGAGAAGCAACAGCGGCGCCAACAGCACCACGCATCCCCTGCTCTCTGCACTGGCAGTCCCCATGAGCTGCAGCTGCTTCTGCGGTCGATGTCTTTTCATTTTATGCCATGAACGTTAATATCCTTCGGTTGGCATCTGCCCAAGTTTATGGAGATAATGAGAACTGAGACGCGAATGTTTTGCATTAGCAAGAAATCACGAGTCCACATCCACCGGAGCCGAGGCCACCGCCTCGCTGCTGCCTGGCGTGCTGAGTTTCTCCGTCAGTGTGAACTAAGGTAGAAAAGCGGAGCACCACTAATCCTCTAAACAGGATTGGCAATGGCCAGCCAGTATGGTACCAACCCAGTCTGAATAAGGCCCTGTTTGGTTCAAGATGACTTTTTTAGTGACTTCTAGGAACTAAACTTTAGTCAGTTGTCCTGTTTGGTTGTAAGGACTTAAGTGACTAAATGTAATTAAAGTGACTGAACAGAGACCATACTACCCTTCCAGCCTTAGTTGAGTGCGAACTAGGTGGGACATTTAATGAGGGTAGTGGGGAAAAAAGTCACTTTTAGTCCCAAGAAGTCACCAAAATGGGACTTATGGACTAGGGACTAGAGTTTAGTTCCTTTTAATCACCCTGTTTGGCATTTTTGGGACTAAAATGGACTAAAGTTTAGGTGCCTAAAAAATCAGGGGTATCCAAACAGGGCCTAACTGGCCCGCGCAAAGTACACGAATATATAAAGTCGTTATACAAAGATAAGACAGCAATAACAACCCATCACATCAGCTACAAATTTGCCCAGCTGCAAAAAAATTGGCAACGAAGCCAAACTATACCAAATTTACATATAACCAGCAGCTTCATAAAATTATTTGCCAAAACAAAATTATATTCCAACAAAGATGGAATGCAAGGGTCATGATTCATCGTAAAAAAACATGGGCGGCCACTCAAGTTAGCCACGTCAGTTGAGCTTGCCTATGATTATTGACAGATCTGTTGGTTTGGGACAGGATGAAAAATAAAACATACTCAAAAAATTCCCCCACTCTAGCACGTAATGTGCGATTCTGAGGCCATAATATACTGACGCCAAAAGTAGCAATTTTATCTTGTCTTTGCAAACTGTAAACATGGTACATGATCTAGTAGCGGAGCAGGTAGGTCCGGCGTCTGAACCAGTTGTAGTCCGGAAGTCCCTGGATTGGTCCCATTGCAGCAATTGCAACATCCTGGAAGCAAATTTCAGACAACGAAGTAATTCTCTCAGTATTATGCATATGTTGTTTTCCTGAGCTATCAAATAACTGAAAAAAATGTAGATGCTCCAATTTTATTTTATTTTCCAAACTAGGTTGCTGCAGCAACAATGAGATGGATAAGCACTCCTAGATTTCCAATTGATTGCTTTGTAAGCATAAGCACAAAATGAAACCATGCACTCAAATCACTAGAATAACAACAACATGATAAATATTACGGTAGCATCTGCTTCGCATAAACAGGGTTCATCTAAGGGAAAAAAAAGAATGACTGGAACAATTAACAAATAATCAGGTCTTTTTACACTTGAATACAGCATGAAGCATGAATGGTTAGCTAATTCACACTTGAAAGCTGGAAATTCGACATGATGAAATACAGTAGCTTGGCAAAACAGTACCTGGTCAAAGATGAAGCGATTTGCAACACGCTTCACAGTGCTTGCATCAACTGCATCTATTCTTGCAAAAAGCTCAGGAATAGGAATCCTTCGGCCATAGGTAAGCAGCTGGCACAACAGGGGAATGGAAATAATTTGTAAAGCGCTGGCCGTTAATAATATGATGTGGTATCAAGACATCACGAGAATAAACCCTGATAATACCTGACGGCCAATGTCCTCAACAACAGCAGTGGAACCATCAAGGTGGAGTTGGATTGAGGACTTCAGCTGAGAGTGGCATAACGAAGCATTGAAAATGTGATACAGCATTAAAAAATCCAATCGAAAATCCAATCGATTATTAATATATTCAAGCATTTCAATGACAAATTATCATCAGCCAATGATTGTCTCTCAAGCCCAAAAATAAATGAACAGCACAGAACATGCTTTTTAATATGCAGTGCTTCAAGCAAACTGAAACTCAATTACAGGTGAGTGAAATCAGAACGGCACCAAACAATTACCTGATTACGGGCACGGATAACATCTTCTTCTGTAACCCGGTATGACAATTTGCTCATCTCTTGCATAATTGCAAAGGCCAAATCATCCAAGCAATCAGGCTGCAGATCATGGTCAAGTAAGATCAGCAGGAAAAGGAGTGCATGAGCAAAAGAGGTTCACAACAGATTTGTGAGAACTATAATTGAGCAACAGCATGAGCATATACAATCAAGGGCATGGGGCCTCAATAATTAAAATGGAAAAAGAAAACAAAGGTGCATCTCTTCTATTTTTACATGGAAAAAGGTCCTTTGATTTGGTACAGAGCAGTCAGAGGGAAGGACAACACAGCATGCGTTACTTCTTTACACTAAGTGTAAGCATTCCTTCCAACAACATTGTTGTCACCAAGAAACCCAACTGCTACATCTTGTGTGGAGCACTGATAGAACTTAGAAGTTTATGTGAGATGAGAACATGCAGGTGCTTAGATAAATGGGAGGAAATGCGTAACTACATTATAGATATATCTACGCGTATAGTACACATCTAGGGGCTGTTTGCTTATATTCCCATCTTTTCAGGGAGTATAACAATTATTCCGGTTCTGGATACGCATTTATGGCAACTTCTACTCAAAAGGTAGAAATGCAACACTAACCTTAGCGACAGCATAGACACCAAAAAGGCCAGTGTCCTTGTAATTCGTGTTGAATGCCATTACACTCTCAGCAATGTCATTGATTGCTGCCCTTTGTACAAGCTCTGAACTGTAACAGTGAAGCACAACATAGCAGAACAAAGATATGATCAGTAGGATAAAAGAACACAACAGAATCAAAAATCAGGATCATGCGCCATACGAAAAGATGGCAGAAAGAAAGGACAAACAGAAAAAAAAAGAGGAACTCACCCCATGTGCTTTCCTCCACCAGCATTCTTGTTCCATGAACCAAGCATTGATTGCATAACCATCAGTGCAACAGAATCAGGATCTACCCAGGATGCTCCATTGAAAGCAACAGCAAATTGAGCAAGGGGCATGTCATCGTCAATGATTCGAACCTATTGAAGCATAAAATGACAAGATAAATGTGTGTTCACGACTAATAGCACATTAGCACGTATAAATATATCTCAAAAATGGCAAAACACACCTCAGAACCAGTGAATGAGGCTGGTTCCTTAGCAACCAACATGCTTGTGGTTGTAGGGTCAGTTGATAGCTTCTTGAACAACTTATCTGCCAGCGTCACGATTTCATCATGTTTAACATTACCGGCAGCAGTGATAACCTGAAAACATACAGAGGTAGCTACATCATACTCAAGCAATAAAAGGAACATAAAATGGCACAGATGCATGACACATATATTTTGAACATCCTGTACCATTCTAGAAGCTGTATAATGAGTTGCAATGTAGTTCTCGAGGTCCTCTTTGGTGATTGACCTAACATTATCTGCAGAACCCAAGATTGGTCGGCCAAGGGATGTATACTGGAATGCAGTTGCATGGAGATGATCAAATATAACTTCCTCGGATTGTCCCTCAACCTATACAAGGTAGAAACACACAGAAGAATTAGGTTTCATAATACTGCCAGCCCTTGAAATAAGCATGGACAATTAGATTGTGCTATATAGAATGCCTTGGCTAATCAATCAAATTGAGGATTTACTAAGCACAGCAAAAGCTGCATTAAGGCATGATTGATAAAGCTAGAAAGGATCCAAAACAAGTCGCTGGCAGAAAATGAAAACACTTATCTGACAATGTCATGCATTAAAGTGATCATGTTCATGTATGCATCGTTTAGACTTGCATACTTTGCAAAATAGTTTTCACTCTACTCTTTTTGCATAACCTCTTGGCAAGATTATAAGGAATGATTAGAGAGGATCGGACACCTCACAGACTGTTTACCTCCCTCCCTCACTCTAAAACTTTCCAACCGTTCTCCCATGACAAAATACATAGCATTAAGAAATAAGCTAAATTACTAGTTTTTTTTCTTGCTATAGCTTTAGAATTAGTAGAAATGCTAGCAACAAACAAGAAAAACCTATTCATCAAACACTGTAGATCACACAATGCTTTCTAATACAAGGCAAATAAGATTATTATCTGATTACCCAAACTGGTTTATACAGCACAAAAACGAGAAATGTTAAAGGAAACAAACATCTACGCATCAGGATACATACCTCCTCCATCTCTCTTAGGATCACATCGCGCTCACGTTCAATGCGGGCCTCATCGAGATTAGAGTTCTGCAAGATGTCAGCTAGGACCTCCATCGCACGGGACACGTCCTTGTCAAGCACCTTAGCGTAGTAAGTCGTCTGCTCCCGCGACGTGTAGGCGTTGAGGTGACCGCCCATGTCTTCGATCTCCTTCTCCAGCTGCGCGGCGCTGCGCTTACCCGTGCCCTTGAACAGCATGTGCTCGACGAAATGCGCGACACCGGCCGCCTCCTCGTTCTCGTACCTGCTGCCCGCGTCGATCCACACGCCGACCGTGGCCGTGCGCGCAGCGAGGGACGACTCCGTGGCGACGCGCAGGCCGTTGGACAGCGTGGTGACGCGGGTCTCCGGCGCCGCGAGGATGGCCGTGTGGTCGGCGTGGGACGGCACGGGGTTGGCGTAGCGGAGGAAGCGCGGGTCCGGGTGCTCGAGTCGCCGGAGCCGGGCGTTCACGGCCTCGGCGATGCGGTCGTACGGCATCACGGGGGCGCGGGTCGCGTCGGGGGCGAGGACGCCGGGGGCCGCGGCGACGGCCGTGGAGGCCTCGCGCGCGTTCCCGGCCACCGCCGCGGCGACGGCCGAGCGGCGGCGCACCGCTGTGGATAGGATCCGGCGGAACGCCATCGCGGCAGATCTGATGCTGTGCTCTCGCCGGCGGCGGCGGAGGCGGAGATCTGACTGGGTTAGGGTTTGTATAGTCGGATGGATCGGGAAGGGATGGAGAGGAGAAATAGAGAGAGGAGGGTGGGGAAGATGCCTGGCTGCCAAGGGGGAAGGAGAAGTGCGGGGTGCGCGTAGTATGGGACCCACGTGTCATCGACAGGAGGCTGTTGAAACGTGGGGAATACCGGGTCTATCACTCTCGCTGGAAATCTGGGCCATGCCTGAGCCAGTTTTGTGTAAGCAACGGGCATCTGCTGGGCCGGGCCTAATCTAACCTAACACAGTTCCACGGGAGCGAAATTCCCTTTTTCTATTTTAGGCGATACATTCCTTTGATATTTAGTACATTACTCACATTAGTGTTCATACAAAGTCGCAAAAAACAAAATAAAATTCATACAAAAATACAACAACGCCCTCTCCCTTAGCAAGCTGTGTTTGTATTTCTTATGAAACAATTCTGTTCACGCGTTTTGACTGCGGGTTTCCAGATTGAAGTAGAAATTGAATTGTCCAAACCTACTTCTTCAGTTTGCCAATCTTCTTCCCTGCGCATACAAAACTAAGTCAGGTAGAGCAATAACTGCAAACCTACCATTGTTCCTCCTGAATCAAATTGAGGCATTTGAAGCACAGAGTGATGTAGTGAAACTGTTTCTCATGAAGCAAACTGAAGCACAGAAACACTGATATGGTGAAATCTCATGAAGCACATACACAACTCATTAAGCATACAGCTGTTTCTCATGAAATATTAGAGAACGGCACAAAGCCTACAACAGACTCAGGAATAAATCACCGAAATTCATCTTTCAATTTCTTTTGCAGTTTCTTGTACAACAGAGTTTTTAAGCTTGATGTGATGCATCTGAAGCACAGAGCCAGTGATATGCATGCATGTACAGAACAGAACTTGGAGGTTTCCAAGCAGCTACAAAAAGATGAATCTGACAACATTTTCTTCACATACGGGCGAAGGACGAATCAAGAAGAAACTAGAAGAGGAAAGAGATTATAAAACATCTGGATCATGTATGGCGATGCTCCGCACTTCTTGACTGATGTAGCTGACGTTCACATGGATGTTGTGGCGGTGGCTTCAGCTTTTCAAGCTCCATGCATCGCTGTCGACAGTAACTGTCAGCCGCATTGACATAACCAAGCATGGTGAGCATGCTTTGCAAATAAATAAATATACAGCTTGGGAAAACAAACTTTGTACACAAATACGCCTGCTTATTTTTTGTTGACAGTAAAAACTCACCACGATAGCCTTTCTGGCCGTTGATAAAAGTTTGGTTCCACGGGAATTGTTGCAGGTTTTGTCGACCTGGGTTGAAAAGGAACCATTAGCACATACTGCAAGAGTAACAATAGTTTTGACAAATTTTTGTTTATGCATTGAACTGGTACTGAAGTGTTCCTAGGAGGAATTATGGGGGAAAAATAAACTTTTGAGCCTGTAAAGAATCAAAGATGATTACCTTTTCGGGACGAAGGGCCGGTCAAAGTATGGCATGGGTTGTGCTTTAGGAATAAGTTCTGTCCTTCTCAGTTGCTTTATCCTTTCTTGCTCCTCCAACTCCTGTTGTCTCTCCCACTCCTGCCTTTGTTGCTCAGCGAATTTATTCTTCTCTAGCACCTAAATTCGCAAAAAAAACATGATTGAATAGATTAATATCAATTAATTTCCTTAATATTATACCTCAGATAAGTTATTAAGAGGCTTACATGTTGATCAAATTCAGCACGTTCAAGCGCACGCACATCGCTATGAAGAACAAGGTCTATTGGCTCAGTTCTTTCTTTGACCACAGGCTTTATCAAGCACTGAAATTGGAAAAAAAAGGTAAAAACTTTGACACTAAATCGATTTTCCTAATAAGCTACTACCATGAGAACTAATAAAATTCAAGAAAAGGTAAACTACCTCGGGCTCATCAGTAGTCCACGGCAATCCTTGTGCAATATGGATTCGCTTCTTCTCTTCCTCTAAAAGCATTTTATGCACCTTTTGGACGAACTGTTGTTCCTTAAACCTGCCCCTTTGCTGCCATAAAGGATAGTGTCATTTGATAAATTATAAGATGGCATTTTAGACTATAAGTTATAAAAATCATATTTATGATGTTCTAAGCAGTAAAGGTGGACCAAAGGACATTTAATCATCATTATGCTAGACAATACAATATTCACTCAAGTCCAGCTTACAACTCTTTTTTCGAAGCAACAAAACATTTAATCACCACTATGCTAGACAATACAATATTCACTCAAGTCCAGCTTACAACTCTTTTTTCGAAGCAACAAATCATTGGAATCTAGGAAACACTACCACAAGTGAACACTGCAGGGAGAAGTGTCCTTTACAACATGACATTTTAAACTATAAGTTATAAAGATGATATTATAAGCAATAAAGATTGACCAAAGGACATTTAATCGTCACTCTGCTAGACTACAATATTCACTCAAGTCCAGCTTACATCTCTGTTTTTTTTTCTAAGCAACAAATCATTGGCATCTAGAAAACACTACCACAAGTGAAACTACGGGGAGCACAAGTGTCTTTTAGGTGCAAAGCATACGAGATACTACATCTTAATGAAATGTTATTATCCAAAAAATCATGCTACCTTAAATCCTAATGACTAACTTGTATGTTACACCTGGTAGTTTATGTACAAAAGGTAAATTGTATCATTTTTTAAAC
Source organism: Echinochloa crus-galli (assembly GCA_900205405.1). Lineage (NCBI taxonomy): Eukaryota > Viridiplantae > Streptophyta > Magnoliopsida > Poales > Poaceae > Echinochloa > Echinochloa crus-galli. Next base: position 1,729,003 of record OAMR01000082.1, read on the forward strand.
TTGCTGATGCAAAGCATTTAACTACAAAGCTAATGAACAAACCACACAATACGGATCTTGTGGAACAAATTAACTGTAACTTAAAGGATACGGCTTCGACAGCACTGAGGATGTGTTATTACCTCAGTCCTTAGCTTGAAGGGATGCTGGCTTGTGACCTTGAGCTTTTTGTTCCAGCTGCTCCTTAGTGACTCTGATGACTGATGATCGGAGATCACACGTTCATTAACAAATGAGAACATCATACAACAGAACAAGCGCATGACAGATAGAAACCAAACTATGTCAGGCTTACGTTTCTCCGACTCCTACGCCCTCCAGTTGATGTTCTGTTGTCCCAGCTCAGCCTAAAAAGAGTCACAAACTATAATCAGACATTGCATTGCGCAGAAATAATGAAACACTTGCTTCCGCATGTTTGTCAACATCAACCAACCTGTCAGTGTTCCCATCAAGTGAGGAGCAGAGTCTATTAGGCCCTGCATTCAGGAATTCAGCCGACGAGAACACTGACACCGGTGGGAGCCTCAGATCGTCCTCACCCTCATCCTTCAACGTCTGCAACCCGGGCAGCGCCCATGAGCCCTCACCGGCCCTGTCTTCATCAGCGGTAGCGCCGGAGATGGTGAGCAGGCTCTCGAAAGCCTGCACCAGATGCTTGACGCGGCCGGCGCCAGGATTTGGACCGCTACTCCTCGCCTTGGCCATCGCCTTCTTCCGCATCGCTCTCACCTTGTTGCTCCCCTCCAATCGAGCCTCGTTCCCCTCCTGCACCTCCTCATCCTCCTCGAAGGTGCTGTCTTTCGCATCGTCTTCAGCCGCGGCCTTCACCTCCTCCTCCTGTACAACCAATTGCTCCTGCTCGGCGGCGGCGGACTCAGCGCGCTGCTTGCGGAAAAACTCCTCCTGGGACGCGCGCAGCGCCTCGCGAGCGGCCTCGCGGCACTTGTCGAAGTCGATGTCGCCCCCGCCGCCGACCCCCACGCTCCCGACGTTGCGCCTCCGCCGCGCGCCCTTCTTCGCCATGACGAACCGACGCTCCCGCGGAGGCGGCGGTGGCGCCGCGGGCGCGGGCGTAGAGGGCTTCTTCTTCGCGGAGGAGGCGGACTTGGCGCCCGCGGGCGCCGGGGACCTGAGGACCGGCTTGGACGGCGTGGACTGCGGGGGAGGAGGCGTGCCGGGGATGTTGGGGTGGGCGTTCTCGGACGCGTGGGAGAGCCGCGCGCGCGCGGAGCAGGGAGTCTTCGACGGCGTCTTGCCCGCCGCCGCGCCCGCGGGGGCCAAGGGTTTGGTCGGAGTTCTGGCCGCCGCGGGGCCCAGGGGCTTGGTCGGAGTCTTCGGGGCCGCCGCCGTCGCCATCCCTAGGGTTTGGAGCTCGGCGCGCGGCGGAATCGTGAGCGGTGGATGGATTTGGGATCGACGAGTTGTTTCGGTGGGGGATGATGGGAGAGCAGGGGAAGGGGAGAAGCAGATGGGAAAGGGAAAAGGGAACGTTGGGGCGTAACGGCTAGTTCTCCAGAGGCGCTCCGCCCGAGGCGTTAGAATAGAGGTGGACGCGCCACTTGTGTCCATGACATGTGGGCCGTTTAGGCTCATGGACCCCGATGTCACCGACGTGTCTTTGTCTTGTGTTTGTCGGATCTGGGGTGGGTTTATCGACGTGGATGCTGGCGTGGACAAAGCCGTGATCACGACACGATGTTACGTGCTTTTGTGTATCAGAAGAACGTGCACCGAATCGAGTGAAAAGCACGAACGAGCTCAACTACGGGACCTCCACATGGTGTATGATAGCAATTGGGCAAGAGCAGATGGACGTGATTGTGTTGGTCTTCAGTATTAACTATGCCTGTCTTTTTTAAAACAAATTAGCTATGCCTTGGTACACCGTTCTTCAGGCGTTGTGAGTAAAATACGTACTTCATAGTTCATGCAGTAATTTTTCTCGATTTTTTTCGTACTATTTTGGTTGACAAGCAGGAGAAACATACAGAGAGCTCACGCAGGAGAAACATACAGAGAGCTCACGCAGGAGAAACGTTACGCAGCCTCGTCGACCCTCAGCCCATCAGCCGTCTCCTCGCCGTCCGGCGAGTACCGCGGATTTGATCTTCCTGAAGAGCACCTTGGGCGCGGCGAGCCAGCTGCCGGCGGCCTTGCGCTGCCTCCTCGCTCCCCCGCTCCCGCTCCCGCCGCCGCCGTCCGCGTTCAGCAGCCGGTTCAGCCGCACGACCATCGCGTTGAGCTCGAACGAGTCGTACAGCGTGCCGCGCGTCCCGCCGACCGCCACGACGGCCAGGCCGCCGCCGTCGCGGTCGGTGCTCCTGGGCTGCTCGCCGCGCCCGTGTCCCTTCGACGTCGCGCGCCCCACGCCGCGGAGCTTGGCGTCGTGCGGAAACATGCCCGGCCGGCCGCGCGCGGATCGAGCTCCGTCGTGTAGAATCGCGAGCTTTACCTGGCGCTCAGCGTCTCTACGGTGCAATGCATTGATCTTGCAGGATCGATGCTTGCGAGAAGGAAGCCGACAAGTTCAGGGCGTGGGTTTGTATGTAGCCAAGCGTTGAGTACAAGAAACGCTCGGCCAACAGAAGAAAACGAACACATTTGCTCGCCCCCGTCCTATACCGTTTGCACAGCGGGTCGGTGGTACACGTCCAGCACGTCCAAGTCGAACCGTGGGTGCATGTACCACTGAGGACTGGGCGCGACGAGGGCCGCTCCATCCGGGACCGACATGTTCTTGCACCTTGCGCGGGTCGTTGGCGGCGCCGGACGCCTGCACGCTGCACGGCATTTCCGGCCTACGGCAGGGGGCGCGCGCCGCGCGGCGAGCATCAGCGAGCCGAACGGCGACGGTCCCCGGAACTACCGACCCCACGGAAGGCGTGTACGCGATTGAACGGGCTCGATGCTACGAGTTCATCACGTCTGAACTATGCTTGTGAGATTAGATGCTAATGAAACTGAACGACACATGGCGATTTGCATAGGAGAAACACGTGGAGTCTCCAGAATTTGGACTTCGGCAAAGCACAGGCCAGAAGTATCAATCGCGAGATAAAACACCAGGGCAAGCTAAAAGATTACCGTTTCCCCAAGAAATGGCAGATATATTCTGATTTCCTTTCAACTGATTTGGGCCTGGCTGTTATACAACACTAAAATTCGAAAGTTTTCTCATAGTACAATTTAATACAAGGATTTCTATTTGCTCTAAAACAAGTAAAACAACAAGGTTCTTAATCTTTCGGTGCAGGAACAGTCTCCTGGTTCGGTATCACTTGCCCAGCAACCGACGTCCCCGTTGATTCGCTCCTTTCAGTCTGAAATTCAGTTCATCGACGTCGTCGCCGAAAGGAACCAGAGCTTTGTTTTGCCTGCAAAGCAAGAAAAGAGTCTCTCTGATGAATACTTGTACACCCTTTCCCTTTGCAAGCACAGGTGTACCCATAGTGTTTCCCCTTGCCTAACCGTGTGTTGACAGCAATATTACCTGTCAATTTCTGTGCCCATATCAACTGCCATTTCCTTGAGCTGTCCCAACGTGTTACTAAGGTCGGAAAGTGCATCATCCTGCTGTGATTTCTCAGCCTAAAGAAGAAAAAGAAATGTCGACACTGAAAGGATATTACTTTGTTCCATAGCTCACACTTCATAGTCAACTCTCTAAAGACAAACCTGAATTTTTCCCATCACAGTTGAAGGTGTGGTTTGTACAGGACTGGGAGATTCTTGACGTGTTGGGGCAATTCCAAGCCTCCACCTCTGTTCTGAGTCGTTTGCTGTCCTTGCAGAATAGTTATCTGTCACAACTCAAAAGGATTAGCTAAGCAAAAAACAAGTTTAACAAATTATTCATAGTCTACAACAACATACTTTCTGAGACTGGTCCTTTTATATGTTGATTTCTCTTTGGCCTCCATGCCTTGGAAAATAGCCCACCCAGACTTCCCAGGAGCTTCTCACTCTGGAGACGAATAAATTTTGGCATATTGTTGCAGTGAGATCGATCAAGACCACTTACTTGATAAATAAAAAATTAGGGACGAAATACAATTCTTCTATCTATATACATAACCATGAATCAGCAAGACAATCATGACTAGCCAACAGAAGAAAAACATGACTATATATACATACCACTATGAATGCCTAGTTGTGCTAAATCCTTACATTCCAAATATTAGCATTGATATCAATAATTACCATCCACGATTTGGCCTGGTAATTCAAAACGTATAGAACAAAATTTGAAGAGGGTTACAGATCATAATGTGATAACTGATAAAGATGTATCTGTACAAATTTAGGGATATATTTTCTGTTACAGAAGGTGCATGCCCATCAATTTAAGTCATTGTACAAGGAGTGCACAGATCTATCCACCCCCATAAAATATTACAGAAAGGCCAATATTTGGACAAGTTGGCTGATGACTGAATCTTAGTACCAACCTATCTCAATATTGTATAGAAGTTAAACCTATTTTGTTATAGTAGTCCTTAGAAAAAAATATTTTATACTTGGGCTATCCAATATCAGCAGGTAGAGAACATACCACAGTAAGGTCCCGCTCAATGTCAGCTGCTAGTTGATGAGACCGCATGATCTGCTCACCTTGACGGTGCAAAGTTTGTAGAGTTTGTGTTGCATCTTCCCTGATGGCTTCAGCAGCCTTGACACAATCATTTACTTTGTGTGTGGTTTCCCGTGCTTTGGTTATAGCATAATCTTCCAACTCTTGCACAGATTGATTGGTGCGTTGCACTGGGACAGACTGTGCCCTTGATGGCCTTGAAGGCACATCAGAATCAGAATCGGAATCGAAGGGATTTGTCCTGTGGACAGGAGGAGTGCCCATTGAGTTTTGCTTATTATACATTGGCACCGACATCTCAACTAAGCACTGTATGACTGGCCAGATATCTGCAATGGAAAGGAAAAGAAAAGGAATGTATCAGGATTCAGGAGAAAATCACTCAATCAGGTGGTGATGTGCAATCTTCTCATCAAGAACGTGGTTTGTTAAAGAACATTGTTATGAGCAGAAATAACAAGTGAAAGCTAAGACAACTAGAAAGCAAATGAAATGTAATGGAAAAGCACATTGAATCTGGTAACATAGAAAAATGCTCCCTAGATGAGTTTATACAACCACACAAAACCACATGAGTGCCATTGTATTACCAAGATTTAATTCCCGTGACTAATGCCATGTCTTCTTTCCTATTGAAAGCTTTGAGTCCTGAGTTCCTGATAGCAGTAACAATAAACTACAACTCAATTATGACTATGACCTTGAAATGAAAATCATGAATCCTCCACGGTACGAACAACCTACTGTGCTTGATTGACAATACATGACCTTATCGGACCAAAAGCACATTGAATGCGGTAGCATAGAACAATGCTCCCTAGACGAGTTATACAACCACACAAAACCAAATGAGGCACCATTAAGATTTAACTCCCAGTGACTAATGCCATGCCTTCTTGTTATACCTATAGAAACCTTTGAGTTCTGAGTTCCTGACAGCAGTAACAACAAACCACAACTTGATAATGACTATGTCCTTGAAATTGAAAATCATGAATCCTCCACGGTACCAACAACGTACCGTGCTTGATTAAGAGTTACATGACCTTATCGCATCAACTAACAGTCAGTGGGAAGGACATGCCAACCTAAGAATAACGGGTGCGCAATTTGCCAACAGAACATCGGAGGGCAGTGTGTTCCAGCACCAAGGCTACCAACTCACAAATCCAAAGTATGATAGTAACACGCCGTTCTTATTGAATACTCGGTTAAGTCAGTTATGTAATTATTAAATATCACGAAAACCTCGCTTCAGGATCCGAATCTAATCTACCGAGTTCCTTGGTCGCTTCAGGATCTGAATCCAACCTACAGAGTTCCTGATCTAATCAAGCCCGCAGCAACCCACACCCCACGATGACTGGGAATCCGCTTGGGGGCGGATCGAACGATGGAATATTGACAGCCATACCTACCAAGTTTGAAGCCTCCATCAAAGTTATATTAGGGACGACGAATCAATAAGACATGAGAGGGAGGGGGGCTGGGATAGTACTCACTGGGCAATACGCGCAAGAAGAGGAGGACCCGCTGCTGCCGCCGCCTCGGGTGGCTTTGGAAAGAGATCTAGCCGCCGCTCCCCTTCCGCGTCGGAGAAGGGACCGGGAGCGGTGAGCGGGGAAGCACGACGCGAAGCTATGCGGGGCGGCGCGTGGGAGGCGTGGGGGAAGCGAGAGCCTAGAAGAGGCTACAGATTGGCCGCCGCTCCCCCAATATGACCGTTGCTTGGGTTCGGCGTGGATGGAATAGGAGGGCGAGGGGCCGAGGGCTTTGCCGTGCGGTGTCCTTTATGCGCACTGGCGTTTGGTAAACGAAACGCTACGGTGTTTACCGAACGTCATAGGCGTACGCAAGCGCTGCAGCGGCATACTGCATGCCGAACGCCACGCCCCGCGCTTCCTCCGCATACGCCATTCCTGGCGCAGGTAGCGCGCGTACGGGAGCGGCCACCGTGGCGCGGGGCCCGCGCGCCCAACCGCTCCGCGCGCGGAAGCCAAAGGGGAGAGGAAGGGAGGGAGGAAGCCGCAGCCGTAGCACTCGCCGCCGCCGGAGCTGCTGAGCCGGAAGAGGAAGAGGGAGAGGCGAAGCCACCGTGGGGACAGCCGCCGGCGCTGCGGGACGGGCCGCCGTGGCCGGGGCCTCCGCCGTCGTCTCTGCGCCTGGGCGGATCTCGCGCCCCGTCCGGCGCCGGAGAGGGAGAAGGGGAGGGGCGGACGCCCCCGCCGCCGCCGTTGGAGAGGGGAAGAGAGAGAGCCGC
>OAMR01000082.1:1744589-1817261 GCA_900205405.1 Echinochloa crus-galli
CCCGCGGGGAGCCACTGGCCGCCGCCGACGCTCGCGGGCCTCCCGCCGCCGCCCAGAGGAAGGCCCCGGCGGCGACGACGCGGGCGCGGTCATGGCGCGTGGAGGCGTAGGCGGCGAGCGGCTTGGGGCCCCGTTGGTGGTTGGGGTCGGCGCCGCCGTCGTCCGGGTCAATGTCGCCGAGGCGGACGCTGCGACGCTTGGAGTAGGGCGCGGCGGGGGAGGAGGCGGGGGTAGGCGTGGCCGCGGCGGCCCGGGAGAAGGAGGGGAGAGGCGGCGCGGCGCCGGGGAGGAGGAGGGATGGCCGGAAAGGGAGGGGAGAGCTCGAGGTTGAGAGGTGCAGACCGGAGAGAGAGAGAGGAAGTGGAGTGGGAGAATAAAAAAGAGAGTGACAAGTGGGTCCCGTAGCTGGTACGTGGTATGAAGTTTGAATCATAGGGTACGACGAGTACGGAGAAAGCGAAAGTGTAATGAACAATCTTAATGACAGGACAGAATATTCTCTTTTAGGAGACAAAGATGGAGTACGACTAGTGCAGATAGCCTCAGATAACGTGCGATTTATAGGTGTTCTGTTCGCTTGACTTATCAGCCACCAGCCAGCAGTGCTATTCTCTCAGAAAAACTAGCACCAGCCATCAGTGACCAACCAGCTAGTAATATTTTTCTCTCAGCAAAAACTACACCAGCAACCAGCCAGCCGAACATGGGCGTGTTATCTTGTCTCTTGTCGATCGCCTGCCTGGTCGGCGGCGTTTATATTACTACTCCGTATTATTAATAATTCGGTGATTCGGTAATTAGTACAGTAATTATCACTGCATGACGCCGCGTGATTACAAAATCACGGGTCATTTGGTTTGATTCCACTACGGGTGGTGTCGACGGATCACAGTACCACGGGTTTCCATGTTCATGTGATCGAAACATGATGAGTTGTTATGAATGAGACCTTCGGGCCAGTTTCAGTATCGCTACTCCACTTGAACTCCTGAAGGAAGTCTTTGCAGAGCCAACAAATGCATGCACAGCAGGGGGCCAAACTGTCGCGCAAGATCCAAGGCGTTTAAAAAACATCTCCCAAATTCACTATACAAAAAGAAGATTTTCCGTAAGATTTTCCGTCACATCAAAATATCATAACATGTATGGAGTACTAAATGTAGATGAAATCAAAAAAACTAATTGTACAGTTTTGTTGTACTCTGCGAGACGAATATTTTAAACCTAATTAATTAATTTTGAACAATTTTTCGCACCTACAAACGATGCTACAGTGAACGGCCTGACGCGCGTCAGACCGGCCGGGCCGATTCGGTGCCCCCGAGTCGGCATCTCAATAAGGCCCAAGTTAGACAACAGCTCCATAATCATTCACTGATCATTACAGGGTGAGGCAGGCCTTCATGAACAACTCCACAAAAGAAGCTGGGAGTTAAATAGTTCATGTATGTACCACCGAAAGGGACATGTTCTGATCACGTCGTCCCAGCAACAATAGACACATGCTGCCAAACGGGCAACTAATTTCAGGTTTAAAATGCTGTACGGCAGAAAGGACATTGACGTGCTGGTTTCACCACACAATAACAGAATCCTGCACCGTGCCATCGACGCGGCAAACCTCTGAGAAAGATATCTCGGCTCAAGGAACAATAACAACTTTTATTACATGATGACCCTCGCTAGGCACATGGAAAAAATGCTCAGGCCTGGACACAATAATGGCAACAACAATAGGTACAGGCTACAGGCTACAGCAGATCATCGACAGATGACAGATATCATCTACAGATTTACATTAATCATGAGACTGAAAACTCGTTTTTCATGCAGATGATGTTCCAGGGACAGGGATGAGAGATCCTATAAAGAACAAGTGAGGCATTAATTCAAAATAGAGAACTACTGCTGTACAGATTCTGAGAGGCAAGGGGTCTGCTAAAGCTTTCACAGTTGAAAGAAGCCTCAGCATCTGGCTCAGATAAGGTCCTGGCCGCTAGCAGTATCACTTCCATCTTCGCTAGAACCCTTCCCAAACACCTCCTCAATGACATTGTTCGTCGATAGAAAATCATGCTTATCCCACCCGGTAGTGAAACCAAAATCCCAACCTTTTGTGTCACAATGGTCTCCAAAGAACTCATGTTCTGCATCACCACCAAAACCATCACTCCTGTAGTGGTGGTCTTCACCGATATCAGTAGGTGTCCCACCATCGGTGCCAACCTGATGAGCCTCAAATGATGTGCATGAGTCATCTTGTGCATCTGCATCTAGCTTGATCCTCTGTTGATTATGATCCATAAATGACATAGCAGGAATACCCTCTGACAACATGGCACTCCTCTGCACACCATCATGCCTGCCTCCACTGGCAATATCAAGCTCATCCTCATCCTCAGAATCTTCATAGAAATCCCCCTCTGGACGAACTCGATTACATGCAACATCATCTTGATCAGTAAGGGACTCAGTGGGCAGGTATTCATCAGCTCTTCCTGTGATTCCGAACTCGCCATCACCACCTGCTTGCCACTCATCATCGTCACTGTCAACGTTCATTGGATCAAACCTGTTCTGCTCAGCCCTCTTCCTCAGCATGAATACATTGAAGTAGTAGCTCACTAGTTCTTTGCTGGACTTGGATGGGAAGGCAAGAGGCAGTTCATCCCAAAAGTTTCTGCGCAAGGAAGCAGGATTTGAGGAGACCACTTCCTGGAACAGATGTTCCTCCTCTTCAGTCCATCTTGAGGCCACCTCCTCTCCCATATCATAGAACCCCAACTCCTTGAAGGTGTCTGCACCGATGGAAACCTTCAGCTTTTCTCTTGCTTCCCTCACATGCTTCCTCACACAATTGATTGAATCTTCATCAAGACAATCACAGCCTGCCTTGCAGTGGACAGGTTTCAGCACCAAAGACGATGCATCGGTACCAGGCATTGGCATGACACAGTGTCTGATCCACTTGTTACTCTCCTCTTCTTCTGTTTTCCCACCAAATGGCCTACAATCAGGTAATTCAGCCTGATGATTTGGCCCAATAGGAACAGGTTTCCTTGCGGGGCAAGGACCCACAGATTGATGAAAGCTGGCAGGCCATAGATCATCTTCGATGTATGTACGAGGAAGTGAAAAATGCATAGGTGAATCTACACCCTCATCTTCACTTTCCTCACTCTCACATATCGGTGAGTCAAAGCCTCTTTCATATGATGTGTATGTGGGATACTGGTGAAAATCCTCAGTGGCACATGTATAGTTGTCCTCCTTAGGTATAACTGGAATGAATCAAATGTTAGTCTATTATCTAACTGTCTCTGCATACACTTAATTTCAGCAAAGACAAGTCTACTGGTAAAGAGAGGTTGAGTTGACATTCTTACTTTGACCTTCCTGTTTCTGTCGTTTGCATTCAACTATGTCCGTCATGTCAGCAGATGCAGGTCTCTTGTTTTGATCCACTGTATGTGCTTCTTTGACACCACTTGTCACCATTGGTGACTGAACAGCAGAATTAGCTAGATGAACACCATGCACCAAGTCTTCATCGAATGTCCCAACCTTTTCATCCCTTTGACAAACTTTGGGACAAACTAAACGTGTATTAGAACAAAGCAATCATATTTTAGAAGCAAAGAAAACATGCTCAGTTTTTACCTGCAATCTGGCATTTCTCAGGAAGGAAATTTGGACGACCATTATCTGCTCCCCTCATGTTGCCACATGCAAGCTGTTCAGAGTGGTGCCTGACAAAGGGTTCACTGTTTTCCTGATGCAGCATGCTTGTCCTGAGAGAATACAGAATGAAATTAATTCCAATTATGGTCTACTCAGTAGCAAACAGTTACTGCACCCAGACTCAAAGGAAAACAGCAATTCAGGGGAAACAATAAATGATTTAAGCTATTCAGGCCACACTATATGGAGGTCCCTACAGACCAAATGCAACGCGCATGTTCAACTACCGAAATGAAGGGCGCAAATGAATTGCCATCTCTACTGAGTTAGCAACATAACCAATTATCTGTTCATGCAACAATTAAATCAAGCAACAAGCTCGAATATCACAGCCTGAAACCCTATCGATTTCGCGAAATCAAGTCAAACACCTCTGGACGGAATGAAACCCTAGGTTCGGATCCGCCCACCAGAAAAATCAAGCAAAATTGACTCTCGGAATCGCGACAATCCGAACCGAAACCTAGAGACCACGCACGGATCCGACGTCGGCGTGCAAAATCCGGCCTCAATCGAGCGGATCGGGGCCCGAAACCAACCCCCGGAAACCCTAACCTCGCGACCCTGCGGAATCAAAGAGAGGGGGCAAACCTGGTACCAATCGAGAGATCCCGTCGAGCGACGAGCAGATCCGGGGCCGAATCGGGGAGCCGAGGCGGCGCCCTGCGGAGATCGGAATCGGATCGAGAGTTGGTTCGGGGCGGGGGGAGGGGAAATTTTGGGGAAAGGTTTGTTCGGTCCACGACCGCGTCCTTTTTTCGGGCTGATTTATTTATAAAAACGGGAAAAGAAAAAAAGCAGCGAAATCGCGCGATTCCCGACCATGTCGACCACACGCGGTTGTTATCTGGGCCGCTATTCCGTTCACATGCAAACAGGCCGCGGCCCATAGACCGAAACTGCGTGTGGCCCAGGGCTGGGGAGCCCGAGACTGATTGTATACTCAATAGCTTCTTCTTCTTCTTTCTTTTTTTTTCAAATTCAACAGCTTCTATGTACGAAGTTCTAACAATCACAACACATGGGAGCTATCAACACTTGTTGCCTCAAAAGTGAAAAGGCCATCAGCTAGGTTTGCATGTAGTCTTATCGCCCTGTTCGTTTGGCTGGTGGCTGGTGCTGGTTTTTGCTGAAAGAAAAACACTGCTGGCTGGTTGGTGGCTGGTGGCTGGCGCTGGTTTTCACTGAGAGAAAAACACTGTTGGCTCGCTGGAAACAATCCAAACAAACAGGATAAAAGGCAGCAGGGCAGGAAAGTTGATGGCGACGCCGACCCATATGAGAGAAGGGCCAGTCAGCAGTCAAGCGATGTAGGGTTGCAATGCAGTCGCCTACTGCGCATCGAGCTAGCGAGGTACACGAGACAAGTCACATCCGAAAGACGCTGATAAAAGGGGAGCTTCGGCTCGACACGACATGGATGGCACTTGTGCGGTAGGTTCTGATTGATTATGGTCGACAAGTGAGGCTCCAACGAAAACCTAGTCCCGAGCGAGACTTGTAGGCGCGTTGAGTTGCACCGAGCAAAACAGATATGCTGTATTGAGTCGCACCGAGCTAAGTTCCTTCCATGGGCTCAAGTATGAAACCACCAACTTCATTTTCATTCAGCAGGTTTATACCGAGCTAAAAAACACCGTTTTGGTGCTACGAGATAAGGCTTCAACGATCCCTTGCGGCAATCGGCAGCGCGAGAGCCGAGCTTCGTTCTGCAAGTCCCTCTCCTTCCAAGTTCCAACAGCTGCGAGGCGCATAGCGGCAAATAGTAGAACGCCACCAGTACATGTGACGGTTGCAACAGTGGCGCCCTGCCTGGGTCGTTAAACCAGCAGCTGCGCAGAACTGCTCAGCAAAATGACATTAAGGTACTGTAGTTGCTAGCTGGGATCCCATGATCATTAAGGTACTGTAGTTACTACCCCGCAAAAAAAAAAGGTACGGTAGTTGCTAGCTTTATCTATGCTGATTTATGACCCACCAACACATGAACAGTTTCAGAACAGAGACATGTCACCGACACAGATGAACACTCTAATTCACCGGCAGTTAGAATATATAGATAGAGTTCCTACTAGTAGTCGCGCCAACGAGTCTCTTAACATGACATGGAACGAGTCCCTACTCGATCATATACTATACTAGATTAACAAATTGCCTCATCATCATCAGCATTGGCCGGCGTGATAGATGCGACGACGACCAAGATCATCAGGTGAGCATGGTGCCGTCCTTCTTGCGCACCTCCACCTTGAGCACGTGCTCGTCGTCCTCCCACTCGTCCTCCCACTCCTCGTCGTCGTCGTCGACGCAGGGCCCCTCCCGGATCACCTTGAAGAAGCAGGCGTCGCCGACCTCGAGCCCGTTGTCCACGCAGAACTGGTGCCACCCGTACTTGAACGCCGTGCGGTCCCCGAGCGCCCGCTTGCCGCGCTTCAGGTTCACCGACCACGACCTCCCCCCCATCTGCAGCTCCACCCGCCGCCGCCGCGCGTACCCGTGCGCGTCCTGGAACTCCACCGGCACGTTCTGCGCGCAATCCCCAACGAGACATGGCATCATGAGAGACGTGATGATCTGGTCGAGAGAGAAAGAAGGAATTAATGGCGACGACGGCGAACTCCAATCCTCACCAGGTACTGGTTCTGCTTGGTTCCCAGGTTGCACTGCCGCAGGCTCACGGTGAAGTGCGACGGCTCGGCGATGGCCAGCTGCGGGCGCCGGCCGGCCCTTCCGCCGCCGCCAGCGTGGAGGTACTGCTTGCGGCACGTGCTCAGGTCGAACACCGTGACGGTGAGCGCGGCGGCGCCGCCGTCGTAGCGGAAGACGAGGAGGTACCCGTCGCGGAGGTCGTGGGCGCGGATGAACTTCTTCCACCCGTTGGCGAGGTACATGTCGCCGCGCTTCTCGTCGGCGAAGACCTCCACGTCCCACAGGGGCATCCCCGCGCCGGCGAGCCGCAGCTTCAAGTCCCGGCGAGCTCCCAGGTCCTGGACGAACTTTGCGGGCAGCCTCTGCGCGCACGCAGGGATGATCGAATAATTAATATCCCGTAAGATATCCCGAGCCATCTCCTCTTCCAGGGAGACACAGACAGACACTTACCAGTGCCTCCTCGTACATCCCAGGGAGCAAGATCTTGAAGAACTCGATGTCGCCCAGGCTCAGCCCTGCCATCTCCTCTTCCATGCCATCTCTGCACATGCATACATACATATATCTTAGCACATGATCAGAGTACTTCGAATTCAGGGTTGTTTCCTAATTTTCTCGATCGGCAGTAGCATGCTCTACATACATGAACACGAGCCCAAAAAAATGTCCATGAAAAGAACAACACCTTGCTACAATCTACGGGAGATGATGGAAGATGGCGAAAAGAAGAAAGCAGGTCTGGCGCTGAGTTCCAAGTATCACATATGAACCTATGATGTGCAGAGGCTAATCTGAGGCAACAAACCTGTTGGCTGCTGCCGTCCGCTCTCCGACGGAACCTCGTCGCGGCCGTCCAACCCCTCGCGGCATGACCTCGCTAGTCGTCTCCGGCCGCTCTCTACTCTCCTTTGCTCGCCGTCCGTGGATGGATCAGGAAGAAGCTGCAGGGAAGAGGCAAAGGTAAATTAAGCCCTCACGGTTGTTTCTTGACTGAAGGCTGAAGTGAAAGAACAAGAGCTTGTGGTCTTGCACGGACCAAGGGTCAAGAGAGGCGAGAGGAGAAGATGGCACGGGACCGAGAACGCTAGTGGGAAGAAACGGAAGAGAGGACGAATAGATGCGGAGAGGACGAGCTGCTGAGAAATTTCAAATTTGCGTGGAGGTTGCACAGAGAGGAGAAGGGGAAAGGGGATGGGCGAGGCCGCGTGATTTCTACATCGAGGAGAGGTCAGGCTCAGAGCACGCACATGGCTATCAGGCTATTGCTCTGCTTGCCTCGTCCAACGTCCATGCTCTCGCAGAGTTCACGCAATTGATTTCTGATTCTGAAGCATGAATTGGCATTCTCAAAACTTATTTACAGATTAGTCAGTTGGATTTGTAATTGTCAGTGTTTTTACATACACTACCTACCTGCCATCTACTTGTGTAAAGCGTGAAAACTCACATCATATCCTGCTCAGCCTTGTAGTTGTAAAGCAGGAAACCCCAATTCCAGCCTTGGCTTGTGAACAGCCTTTCACAAGTAGAGGCCCAACCATTGCTTCAAGTAGCAAGCAAATGCTCTTGGCTTGCACCGCCATTTACGTGCAAATGAACAAAAGAAGTGATCTATCAATCCGGTGCATCAGTTTGACAAGGATAGCTCCAATTATTGGTGCCTGTAAAATTACCAGAGTACATTTGGTTTCTGAATTCATGATTTTTTTACTCCCGAATTTACAGGTTAGTACATTAACATTGAAGCTTTTTAGTTCATCACACAACCACACACACAAACACGAAAAAGTAAAGAAAGGCGAGCGTGCCTAGGAGCACTGTCCCTTCAAGTAGCCGACGACAGAGAAGTGAACGCACCACCAGTGATGTCCTGTTCACGTCTGAATTCATTTTTCTCCCTTGCATCGTCGGGGTGGGATCTGTGCTGGCAAGTACTCCATACTCAGTTGCCATTTCTTTGCAACGGTACTAGTCACTAGTCCTGATGGACCTCACTAGTACGTGTAGTACATGAAAAGATGGTGATGTGAACCAAATGCAATCAATACGTTTCCATAGGAACACAAGATGTGCAATGTCACTTACTGCAAATGTCCCAAGCCAGAATCAGGAATTTTGGTTTATCTATGGTTTTTGTTCTTTTTCTTTATGGAATCAGAGATTGATATGTACAAAATCTACAATTTGTTCTGATCATTAGAAAGAATGGAGGCTACATAAGCTCTAAAATCAGTGGAAATCAACCCCTTCATCCAGCGCCGTTGAGCCCATCATGACACCTGAATCGATCTGCTTGTCAATTTTCTTCCTTCTGCGTGCCTCAAACTCGTTGAATCCATCCATCTGCGTCCAATGGGTAAATAAAAGGAACTACGATCAAATCAAGATTGGATAGGGTGGACGAAAACTGTTGATGGTTCATGGCTTCATGCAACTTACTTGCTGGAAGTGGTCCATTGTGATTGGGTTGTCGTGCAGCGAGATGTTCTGAAGTGCCGTGCAGTCTTTCAGTATGTTTTGCGGGAGCTGAAAATGCAGAGTTGAGGTTGGGTGACAGGAGGTTGTTAATTTTGCAATGGAACAACAAATATCAAGTGCATATACCTGACGAATTTTGTTGCCATTCAATGACAAGGATTTAAGGCAAACAAGATTGCAAATTGACGAGGGCACATCTTCGATTGAATTTCCTGAATATTTTGCTTCAGGATTAGAATGCACTAAGGAAATGAAAAGCATGCTGTATTTTGTTTTGGTTTTCAACAATATCAACGGACAGATGCCTAAATCTTCTTTGGTCTACTTCACAGGTGCATAAAAGTGTACACATCTTCCCCTTCTCAAATGGAATGTAGTTGCTAGGCCGCTAGCACAGGAGATAGGAAAGTGAAATGTTCTGCAGCACTCATGCTCTGCTGTGGCGCATGCTGCTTTTGTGTTCCAAACAGAGCAAGGCAGCAAGGGCCAGCTTTACTACAAACATAAACTAGAAGAGCATCCTAGGACGATATGATTGGGACATCCCAAACTTTTCTTTTGTAGGTTGGCAAATGGCAAGAAGGTAAAAATACAATATAGGATTAATCGTGCAACAGCATTCAGAAGTGCATGGGCACATAAAAGCAAAGGAGGGGGTGGGGGACTGAAATAAGATAATGGTGTATTTGCAGAAAGTGATCCATACCATTGGCCTGCAATTCTTCCAGGGAATTGCAACCTCCAATTGATTCCGGAAGTTCTTTTAGTTTGTTATCAGATACATTGAGTATTGACATCTGCATCAGACAAAATAAAATGATAGTACCTAAGTGTTCACATTGCGCATGGATCATAATAAAAATAAAAAGATCAGAATTTTATTTACCATAAATGAAACAATTATGGAATTTATAAAGATGAATTAGTTTCAGACAATGAACTGTAGAGTCAAGATTTATTTATTATGATAAAACAAAGTAAGAAATTCTTGTTCTGATGTATATCCATAATTTTTTTGAGTGACAAGACATGACAATTGTACTCAAGCACTTCCAAAAAGAAGAAAGATTTTGGCATCTTTAAGAAAAATAAGAGACTTACATTGCGCAAATCTCCCACACTCTTTGGCAGGAACAGTAAAGAATTATGACAAATAGAAAGTTGCTGGAGATTTGACAGAGAACCCACTGGATTAAACATAAAGGAAAGGTTAGAAATACAATACTAATTAGAGTATCATGGAGGTTATATAATTCTCTAAGTGCTAATATGAAGGTTGTAACACCTAGGCAAACGGCAATAATTGTAGTTATGTAAATATAATAACACTTTGCATGTTTCACTTCTGTTGTTAGAGAAAGATAGGTCTGTAGGAACTAACATTCTTCAGGCAAGATAGAGATCCTATTTCTGTCAAGTGTCAGGATTTTAAGATTCCGCAGGTATCCAATGTTAGCTGGGATGTTTTCAATCAAATTAGCAGCCAATACCTACAGAAACAGACAGAAACAGCAGAGTTCACTCCAAACCACCATAACTTAAAAGACAAGGAAACATCAGAAGGAAGAACCATTTCTTGCAAAAATGGATCTATAATCAGATAATCTCTGGTGACTTATAATAATGGAAACTCTTACAAGCCTTTGCATATTCACAAGTTGGCCAACTTCCTGGGGAATCTCAACTGCAACATAAAATAGAATCAATTGATATTGCTCCCAAGAAGTATAAACATCAACATATAAAAAACAAAGAGTGCGTGCAGTATTGCAGTTTATAGACAATTAGGTTATTTGGATTCAAATTCAGAAATTATGCGCAGGTGAGGTGCTACGAATAATCTTTCCAGTTACCAAAAAGATGACAAGCACAAGCTGTTAAACAATTCTGCTTGGGGGGTGGGGGGGAAGGAACCCAGGCGTAGCTATTTTGCTCCAAGTATATGTACTTTACCAAGGTGGAAAGTAGAAAATGTGCTTCACATCTGATAGCTCTGTGTATAATAAAAGGGAGACAGACAACAGATAACGTTTGACCAGTTGGGCAGTTCCTTGCTAAACTAAGTACAAGCAAAAGAAAGAAAAACAAACACTAAGATTGCATAATAGTAAAATATGAAATTCCTTTTGTAATTGTGATCTGTCCATATAACATTGAATAGAACAAATATCTATGTGTAAAACCAGACTACCTAGTTTGTTGTTTGTCAAATCCAGAGTTCTCAAGGAATTGCCCACTTGTAGAACTTCATTTGGCACTTCCTGTGAGGGAACACTGATATTAAATAACACTGGAAGAGAAAACCGTGATATTTCAGTAACAGAAGTTTACAAAGTACGTTTCTGAATGCAAGACATCAAGTACAAGTTTGACATGTATGCATTTCTCAAATGTGAAGCAATATAATAGAACAGCCACACAGATAAACAACTGAACAAATACTAATGTCAACATGTTTGTGCATAGATGTAATCCATTAGGTGGTTTCAGGATCCATGTCCCGGTCTATTCTCTGCAAGAAAAAACAACGTTGCAATCTCACAAGCTGCTGGATGGCGATGACACACTTAACTATGAAAGCCCCTTTGAATGCTAATAAAGAAGAATATCGCTAAAATAGTACAAGTGTGGTAGCGTGGAGTGTAACAATGTTTTGCAATATTCAAAGGCCAATAACAGACCATGGCATAGTACAGGTGTGGTAGCATGGAGTGTGCTGTCTGAGTTATTAGGGGAAATATTAGTATATAGTTCAATACCTGTGCCATGGCATGTACCTAAAATGTTGAGCTGAGTGCTATGAACCACATTTTTCCTACTTTTGCAGGTTTTATTATTATCATTCAATTTATTCACCATAACCTACTACTCCTTCATAAACTCAATTTGTAATTTGTATAGTTTCGTATTTAATTTGAAATTGTACGCTTGAACGTACCAATCATAAACTCAACTACAGGAGATGTTGCGGCAATAAGATACTGAAGCTAAATCATAACCGCGAAAGATAATAATACCTAAAGAGCAGTAACATGTCTAGAAACAATTTGCCAAACAAAGGTAACTTGACGTCGATTGAGTAGCAGTGATCCTCCCCAGCCGATGCCAGCAATCAAAGGGCCCATCCAAATTCTTTCACCTTCACATACTAATTCTACACAAACTCCTAACATGGCACTAAAATCAGAATCACTAGACGCGCACAAAATTGAGTGAAGCCTACTACAAAACGCTGGGAGGATCGGGACGAAACAAAAACCATACTTAATTTGGCGGGCAAGGGCTGGGGGAGGGACTAGGGAGCCAACGAACCTTCAACCTGGCGTCGCGGAGGGCGACGATTCCCGTGGAGCGCCACCGCGTCGCCCGGCTGGCCGGCGAATCGGCTCTCCGGCTGCTGCAGCAGCCCATCCCTTTTCTCTTGCGAAAAGGCTGTGGACTTTGGGCTGGGTCGTCGTCGGCGACTTTGGATGGAGGGAGGCGGGTGCCGGGTCAGACGGGGCCCGGCCGCCGGCGTAATTGGATCTACCAACGGCAACGGGGGTGGTACGGCGGCTTGGGCCCTCACTGTCTACTGGGACCAACCTAGCTGGCTCTTCTCGCCGGTGATGAGTGGAGCCGAGGCCGCGCGTACCGGTTTTCTCCAACACCTACCGCGTCGTGCCCGCCAGAAAATAGGCGCCGTGGTAGGAGGATGCTCCGATCGGGCTCAACCGTTTTGACCGGAGAATTTCTTATATATATCATAAAACTTTTAATTTGGCATGTTGTCTCCAAGGGTTCTCCCTAGCAGCATCAAACTAAAACTGAGTATTAAATGGAAAATATCTGAATAAATGTAGAATATTTGAGATATATTACAGTGCTTAGAGTTAATAATAGTTCTTTTTGCTTAGATCTAATAGTTAAAAATAGGGAGGTGCCTAATAGAAGATATTTTTCAAGCTAAATAGAGAGGGTGTCCTACTATGACAGTGTATCGTCTCAATAGTAATTTGCTATTGTTCATCACTGATTTTTGCTAAATTAATGAGGTTAGCCCCCTCGATCTAGAGCTAAAGCTTCGTCACTGATACGGTATTTTGAACAGGTTGTTGATACTAGCAGTCATATTGATGTTACAAGTAGATAGATAAAATTATTTAGATTTAGTAGAGTGCTTTGCTTATCCAAAGATAAATTTATGTACGCTAATGCATATGAACCAGCATGGCAACCCTCATATTTGCTGCTGACTAGAGAGATATGTTTATTAATATTTATAAATAATACTAATAAAATATAATTTTTAATATTTGGATCATTTAAAAATGTTGGAAATCGACTATTGACAACTACAATTGAGGTTGTAATATTCATACACTAATTATTTCCAAGTTATAATTTGAGAACTCAACCTTGGTAAATGTTTATGATGCTCATCCGATGAAAGTATTAGTATGTCACAAACTAACTACTACTTTGTTCCAAAATTGTTGTTGCCGTTGACTTTTCTATCTATATTTGACCATTCATCTTATTTAAAAATTTTAAAAATGTATTAAATATTTTGTTATAATTTGGTTATCAGTAAGAAAACTTGAAATACAATATATAAATATATATATATAAAGTTAAATATATATATATAAAAAGTAATATTTAAATAAGACAAATGGTCAAAGTTAACTAAAAAATCAATTGGCGACAATAATTTAGGAACAGAGGGACTATTTTTATATTTATTTGAAATAAATAGGAAAATACTTATTGACAACTCTTAGTAACATAAATAAATGGTCTAAAGATTATAGGATTGAATTTGTTTATACTTCAAATTATTCTAAATTTCTTTGCATATCCACCTTGTAAGATTCATCTTTTGTTGCCCATGCGGCATGTTTTCTTTTGCTTCTTTCACACATTGTCACAGTTGAATGCGCAATAAACCATACCTTGTTATATGGTTTCAGGAGAAATGATTAGTGTAATCTTTCATATGGGCAAATAACTTAGGTGTCAGCCTACCTGGAACCGAAACAGTCCCACCTGTCATTGGCCGTGTTTCTTTTGGAGGAGAAAATTCTTTCCACATTTGACCGATAATTAGGGATATTAAATAAAGTCAGTTTATAAAACTACCTTCACAATATTGGACTATTTCGCGAGACCTATCTAATGAGGCCTTTGACCGTACGATTAGAGGATAGTTACTGTAGCATTACTGTAGCAAAACATGGAATAATTAGGCTCGTTAGATTCGTCGCGCAAAGTTGCACTCATTCCTAAAGGGGTTTTGCAAATATACTTGATTTAGTACTCCATGTATATAAGATTCACTTTGGAAAAGTTTTTGAATGGAGTAAAGAAACACGGCCATTGTAATTTTGTATTTTAGACCCATCGGGTAGTCTGTACTGTGTGTTGGACCAGGGCTGGACCAAAAGCTCGAAACTCGTGAGCTGGCTCGGCTCGGTCCTAGCTCGGCTCGATGTATTTTTTAACGAGCCGAGCAGCTGTTTTTTCTCGTTTCGTTAACGAGCTAGCTCGAGCCAGCCGAGCTAGAAGGCTTAATAGACTAATGAGTAAATTATTAAATAATTATAACATGTATATAATATTTATATGATTCTAGGCGATGTTATGATTATATTCTATTATTATAGTATGGTAAACTAGATTTCGAAATTATTAAGACCATGTAATTACTATAATTTTTTATTTCATATATGTTGTTGTAACAAATTTAAATTTATCTCTAGCTCACGAGCTTAACGAGCCAGCTCGTGAGCTTAACGAGCCGAGCCGAGCCAGCATTTTTACTCGTTTTCTTAACGAGCCGAGCCGAGCTGGCTCGTTTGACTGACGAGCCAAAACGAGCCGAGATAGCTCGGCGTCCACCCCTAATGTTGGACTGTTGGTCAAATGTGGGAAAAAAATTGCGTGCGCGCGGTGCGCCCAGGGGCTGGGTGCGCACCCCCTCGTGGCTGCTCGCGATTGGAGCAGACGCCCGCGGGTCTCGCGCGGTTCGCCTCCTCTCCCTCGCATGCTGCTAGGCTCGGCTCGATTGTATCGCAGGTAAGATAGGAAGAATGGTGATGCTCGGCTCGGCTCGCCCTCGGCTTCCGCCCGCACGCCTTCTGATTGTGGTTCAACGCCGGGAAGACAGACGACGACGCGCGCCGCAGCCGGGACACCGTGGCCGCCGACGCGCGGTGCACGTCCAGCAGCGTCCGCCCGGGCTCCGGCGGGATGCGGAAAGCGGCGGCCAGGCCCGGCGGGACCAGAGGCTGGGACAGCGTGGTCAGCTCGTCAGCGCCCGGGAGGCCCGTCTCCCACTCCATGACCCGCTCGTCGTCGGCGCCGCAGCAACCCTGCAGCTCTAGCTCGTAGTCATCCACCGCCTCCTCGCCCGGCCATATCGATCGATCCCTGACTAATTAACCTGGTGATTCAATGATCTGGTTCCAATTCAATCGAATCCCTACCAACCTAATTGAAGGAGGGGACTCGATTGCCCGTGCAATTGGAAGCCCAAATCAGTCGCTGACCGGCGGAAGCAGGCTTGTTTTTTTGTGATTCCGATGGGGGCTCGGCTCGCCGACGATCATATCGATCGGGAATCCGGCCAAGATAGACCGTCGCTTCGCCGAGACGGAGAGGAAGAGGGCGCACGACCCTCTCTACAGCCCGCGCAGCGCCGCCAGGGCCACGGCCACTGGCTTCCTCGTCGGCGAGCACGGCGAGGTGTTCGCCGGCCCGGTCATCGTCGGCGCCGGCCTCGCCGGCATCTCCGTCGTGGCCTTCCTCACCGTGCACGGCGTGCCGTACGTGCTGCTGGAGCGCTACGACTGCGTCGCCTCCCTGTGGCGCCACCGCACGTACCGCCGCCTCCTGCACCTCCCCAAGCGCTTCTGCGAGCTGCCGCTCCTGCCCTTCCCGGCCAGCTACCCCAAGTACCCCACCAGGGAGCAGTTCCTCGACTACCTCCAGGCGTACCTCAGGCGAGGACCTCGGCCTGGCACCCGCGCACCGCGGCGAGGAGGAAGAGGAGGGCCACGATGGAGAGGCCGGGCATTGATCTGCGAGCCGACGACGGGAGCCGGATGAAGTTTGCTTCATCGAGCCGAGCGAGCCGAGCCCCATCGAAACGCGCGGCCTGCATCTCGCGTGCGGACGTCCGATCCCGGACGGAGGGCGATGCGCTGGGGCGCGCACCCCACGCGCGGTGCGCACCGCGCGCACGCAATTTTTTTCCCAAATGTGATCGTTCCTCGGGGCGTCGCACGGTGAGTTATGCGGTGAGTTTTCTTTTTGGCCCGCACCTGAATACTAGGAATACTATGCTTCTTTTCTACGCCAAGCCAGCAGTCCGATCTGCTCGTTCGGACTCCAAGAACACAGGCGAGTCGGAGTCGGATCGGACTTTGTTTTGGAATCGGCTCCGATCCGAGCACAATAAAACGACGGAGAAGAGGGTCCTCATTGCTACAAACACACGTCTTCCACCCACGCCTCGTCGCCTCTGAGTTCCGCCGCCATGGCCGCGCAGCAGAGGCAGAGCCCCCTCCGTCGGTGGAAGCGTTTCTTCCCGATCTTCAACACCATCGACGCTGCCATCGTGGCCTCTTCTAACCCGGCAGCCGGCGACGGCAACGAGGTCCTCATGGTGCTCCGGAAAGCGACGCGTGACATCGTCCAGGACCTCTGCGAAGCCCCCGCGGACGACCCGGCCGAGCACCTCTGCCGAATTCTCGACACCGCCATGGTCGAGTACCTCTTCGCGCTCAAGGCGGTCACCGTGCCGTCGAGCGCGCCGGCGGACCTCGCCAGGGGCCTGCGCGCCCTGCAGTACCACGAGTCCCCGCACATCCGCAGCCTCGCGCGCCGCATTGTTGGTATGTGGAGGGAGCCTGCCACGCCTGTCGTCAAGCTCTCACCGGCGCCGTTGCCCGTGCCCAATAAGGCCAACATCGACAAGACGACGAAGCCGCCCACCAAGATCAAGACAACTCGCATCCGTCGCATTGAGCCGACCAAGCGCGAGACACCGTTGCTCAACAAGGGCGCTCCCGTCGTCCGCGCGAGCAAGACCGCCAGCATCGAAAAGGCGAAGCCGGCCGTTGTTGGCAATGGCTCCGCCGGTAACCATGCCGGGATGATCACCAACACTAAGCGAAAGCTCCAAGAAGGCTACCAAGAAGCAGCAGACGCCGAGAGACAACGCAAGATTCAAGTGATCCAGCAGGCACCCAAGACAGTGGAACAGAGGCAGCAGAAGATAAACACCTTGAATAAAACGAGCGGTTAAATTTGTGATAA
Source organism: Echinochloa crus-galli (assembly GCA_900205405.1). Taxonomy (NCBI): domain Eukaryota; kingdom Viridiplantae; phylum Streptophyta; class Magnoliopsida; order Poales; family Poaceae; genus Echinochloa; species Echinochloa crus-galli. The sequence goes on from OAMR01000082.1 coordinate 1,761,762, forward strand.
AAAAAAGTCAAACGACCTCTATTTTAAAACAGACAGTACCGAGTTTTTCTTTACTAATCCAGTAAATACGTAAGAAGCTTCAAATGTCACCAAAGATCAATGCGCTCAATCGAGGTTGGATTGAGCATCTCCGATGGTTTAAGGTTGGAGATTTGGGACGGGATCTGGCCGAGGGGTTAAAAAACAGAGCCAGCATTTAAATCACGGCAGCCCGCCCAGTCTCCCCTCCGGCCCTCCGCTTCCGCCCTCTCCACCATGGCTCCGGCGTCGTCCGTGACGCAGCACATCCTCCAGCAGCGCGCCCACGGCCTCGTACGAGCTCCCTCCCGCCTCCACGGCGCGCCGCGCTCGCTCGCCGACCTCCCCCGCCCTCCGCCGCAGCGCCTCGTCCGCCAGCGCGCTGCGCACGCGCTCCGCCACCGCCTCCCTGCCCACCACCACCCCGCCCAGGGCCTCGCCTCCCCACACGTACCCCCTCTCGGCGCCCATGGCGACGCCCGTGCCCGCGACCCCCACCACCAGCGCCTCGTTGTAGAACTGCTCCGCGAACACCGGCCACGCCACCACCGGGACGCCCGCCGCCGCCGCCTCGGTCACCGCGCCCCACCCGCAGTGCGTCACGAACGCGCCCACCGCCGCGTGCCGCAGCACCGCCACCTGCGGGGCCCAGCCCCTCACCACCAGCCCGCGGCCCGCGGCGCCCATCTCCGGGAGCGGCGGCTCGATGTACCGCTGCTCGAGGTCCGCGAACGAGTTCACGACCCACCCGGCCGTGGCGCGCTCGCCGTCGATCATGCGGTTGAGGAACTCCCGCGAGTCCGCGCCGGGGAGCGTCGCCTCGGCGAGCCTGGACCTGGTGAGCCGCACCGCGTCGGGGAGCCCCGGCACGAGGAAGGGCTCGGTGTCCGACGCCGCGTCGGCCTGCGGGCTGTGGAGCAGCAGAGCGCGCTGCACCGAGAGCGCGAAGCACCCGGTGCCGGTGAACGCGTACCGCGGGATGCGGAGCTCGGGGGCGGCGGTGGCGGCCCAGGGGAGGACGCCGTCGAAGACGACGGCGTCGGCGGGGTGGCGGCGCAGGAGGTCGGCGAAGAGCGGCGCGAGGAGGTCGACGGCGACGGCGAACGGCCCGGCGAGCTCGCGGTTGGGGAGGTCGTCGGCGCTCTCGTGGCCGCCCGTGAGCCCGGCGGCCTCGGCCGGCAGCGTGAGCGCGTGGATGCGGATGCGGAGGCCCGCGGCGGCCGCGCGGGCGACGGGGCCACCGAGCCTGGCGGCGTTGGCGCGCGTGAGGATGAGCGTGGCGTCGGCGCCGCGGGACGCGAAGAGGCGGGCGAGGTCGGACATGGGCAGCGCGTGCCCCGGCGTCGGGAACGGGATGAAGTACATGCGCGGCGGCGCCGTGTCTCCCGACGGCGGGATGGACGATGACGACGGCTGCATGGCGCGGGTCGGCGCGAGAAGAGCTGCGAGGGCAGGGGTGGTCGTCCGAGGGGAGAGTCCAGGGCGAGGCCGCTGTGTGCACGGTGTGGATTGCACATGCAAAGGCGCACTGGGTCATATAGAGAGGCGGTGAACGCCTTGAAACGCAAAGAGGATGTCCTTTTGCAATGGCAAATGCGATTGACTTAGGACATGCATATGGCATTTCTTGCCTCTACCGACCTTAGGCAAAGACAAATAGACAATAGAGATTCAGTTCTTTCTATCCTTGTTCTAAGTAAATAAATCATGGTCAGTCAACTCCATCCTTCTTTTCTTAGTCTGTCGAGATGAGAGGAAAATATTTTGGACCAATTGGAATACCGAAATGACCGCTAAGGAGGTGAAGTGGAGTCTAAAAATTCCGTTGCAAAAATTAAAACCCGTGTCTGAAAATCAACCAGGTCCCTTTCCCTCAAGCAAGATCAAGTCCACTTAGCTCTAAAATGAGCTACGAGATCAATAAACATGGCTACGAAGCAGGTAGAAGACAACTGAAGCAAGAACCGAACAAAAACAAATGTTGGAAGCAAGGTTAGAAAGTCAGAAGCTTTAGAGACTCCGAAAAGTCACCCTTTGTATAACTCAAGAGATTCGGATTGAAGATATTTCTAGAAAATACGTTTATTTCGGACACTGTAAAGCGCAAAAGTGAGATTAAGAATATACCGATTTTATTGTTTTGTTTTATATCAGTATGTGTCGACACAAATGTGTTTGAGCTAAATTTATAATATGCATGCATGTGCAGTTTTGTTATATTTGTATTTAAAATCTATTGTGTTATTTATTTTGGATCAACATAAAAATTTTAACTCATGCTTATATGTTGTGCTAATTAAATCTTATCCTCGTGAACCCTTGCAAAGCACGTGCATATTTGCTAGTAGAGATTTAATTCTTTCCATCCTTGTTCTAAGTAAATAAATCAGTCAATTATAGTGTCCCTTTTGCTGATTTGCCGAGATGAGAGGATAACATTTTGGAACAATTAGAGGGCCGAATCAACAACTAAGGCCTAAGGGGGTGAGGAGGACTCTCAAAAATCCTTTGCAAAAATTAAAGCTCGCATCCAAAAATCAACCCAAGTCCTTTGCCTATAGCAAGATCAAGTCCATTTAACTATAAATGATCTAGGGGGTCTAGGAACGTGGCTAGGAAGCAAGTAGAAGACCAATGGAAGAAAGAACCAAACCAAAACAAATGTTGGAGGCAAGGTTGGAATATCACCACAAAGCTTTAGAGACTTCGAAAAGTCAGTCTCTGTACAACTCAACAGATACGGGTTGAATATCTTTCTAGATAATACGTTTATTCTCAACATTATAAAGTGCAAAAGTGAGATTACGAATACACCAATTTTTATAATTTTATTTTATCTAAGTACTATGTCGATATAAATGTGTTTGATCTAAATTTATAATATGCATGCTTGTGTTGTTTATTTGGCCTCAATTAAAAAATAACTCGTGTTTATCTGTGTGCGACTTCAATCCTCGTAAACTTGTTGCAACACATGAGCATATTTGTTAGTAGATATTCAATCGTTTTTATACTTTTTCTAAGTAAATAAATCATGGTCAGTCATGACATCCTTTTTACTAGTTTATCGATATACGAGATGCAAATATTTTTAGACCAATTGGAAGACCGAAATGCCAACTAAGAGGGTGAAGATGAGTCTCAAAATCCATTGCAAACATTAAAACCCATGTCCAAAAATCAACGCAGGTCCCTTTCCTCTAGCAAGATCAAGTCAACTTGGCTATAACCTATAGATGAGCTACAGGATCTAGGGACGTGGCTAGGAAGCAAGTAGAAGACCAACAGAAGCAAAAAAAACCGAACCAAAACAATTTTGTTGGAAACAAGGTTGGAAAATCACCGCGAAGCTTAAGAGATTTCCAAAAAAATAATTCAGATTGAAGATCTTTCTAGAGAATACATTCATTTTCGACATTATAAAGTGCAAAAGTGAGATAAAGAATACACCGTTTTTTATTTTTTTATCTTAGTATATGTCGTTTTACTGTCTGGATTCCAAGAATCTAGAGAAGGGCGGGCTTGGTGCAGCGGTAGAGCCTACCGTCTGTAACCGGAAGGTCCCGGGTTCAAGCCCCAGCCTCTGCACATTTGTGCGGGTAAGGTTTGGGCGCTATTACAACCCTTCCCCAGACCCCGCACGGTGCGGGAAGCCTACGGCACTGGGTACGCCCTTTAGTATATGTCGATAATATGTTTGAGCTAAATTTAAATATGCATGCATGTGCAGTTTTATTATATTCACAATTTAAAATCTATTGTGTTGTTTGTTTTTGGGTCCACTTAAAAAATGACTGATGTTTATGTGCTGTGCTACTTCAATTTAATCCTCGTGAACGCGTTACAATGCACGGACATATTTGCTACTAGAGATTCAATTTTTTTCATCCTTGTTCTTAGTAAATAAATCATGGTTAGTTAAGTCATGACATTCCTTTTGCTGGTTCATCGAGATGAGATGATAATATTTTGGACCAATTGGAAGACCGAAATGACAGCTTGGCCAAACTTTACCTTTAGCTTAAGCCCATCCAAAAGTTAGTATACGTTAGTCAAAATATAGAAATCAGCTGATAGCTCTTGCTATTATTCATTTACCTGTAATCAGGCAACAAAAGATAATACATACGAAATGCATTACAGTCAAAACACGCGGGGCATACTACATCTATTCACTGTGACCTATATGACCCGCTATACATATATAGCAGATGAAGAGGCAGGGAATGTGGATGTAGACTGTAGAGTCCTCGAACAACAAGCAGCATAAAAGACTATTTGGCTACACACACGTTTCCACGCTGTAGCCATTTGAGATGGCTTTTGTTAAAGCTACAAAAAAAAAGCCTGCAACTTAGAGGGAAACTGTTGTTGAAACAAGGCAATATTACCTACTTGTCTAGCATGTTTTTTTCCTCCAATGGTTGGAGATATATAAGATAAGTAGCATTCTATGGCCAATACATGCATGCTTGCTACAGAATTCAACTTTATGAATTGCAAAATCATGGTTACTGCTTCTGAATATATATGCATTGTTTTTATGCATACATGCCTGAGTGCCACATTGTGTATCTTATTTCAGGGAAGTTTATGCTGTATCAATAGTGGGTCCTTTCCCAACAGCAGTAACTAACCTGTTGGATCTGAGAAGATTGTAAGAACCTTTTCCTCATCAGTGCTGCTTTATTCTTATGTTCGATATTAGCATATTGAGGCACATGGCAATATTGTTGATGTTTCGTAATCATTTGATATATCCTAATCAGAGTTCATGTTCTTCATATGCTTGTTGTTAAGTGTCTGTTCATTTTAAGATAACGACAGCTCAGCTGACCATAGGTTGGTTGTGAGAATACGATCCTCAGGGACCCAATTGGCATATACATCCTTCAGGGCCTTGACAGCCTTCTGGCCTTCTGGAGTCTCCCGACCACCAATGAGCACACGGTCAGGCTTGAAAAGGTCCTCAATCGCTGTGCCCTCTGCAAGGAATTCAGGATTTGAGAGGATCTGGAATTTGATCCCCTTGCTATTGTGTGTCAAGATCTTCTCAATGGCTTCAGCAGTCTTGACAGGAACAGTGGACTTCTCAACCACAATCTTGTCAGACTTGGCCACATCTGCGATCATGCGGGCTGCACTCTCCCAGTAAGTTAGATCCGCAGCTTTGCCAGCCCCAAGACCACGGGTCTTGGTTGGTGTGTTCACAGAGACAAAGATGATATCAGCCTCAGCAACATGCTTCTCGATGTCATTGCTGAAGAAGAGGTTCCTGCCACGGCACTGCTTGACCACTTCATCAAGGCCTGGTTCATAAATAGGGAGCTGATCGCTGTTCCATGCTGCGATGCGTGGAATAGAAATGTCGACGACACAAACTTCAATAGAGGGGCATTTCAGTGCAATGACAGCCATGGTTGGGCCGCCAACATATCCAGCACCGAGGCAGCATATCTTCACCATCTTTCTTAAAGTATCCGAGTAACTGCATGTGAAAATGAGAATACAGCCATTAGCTATCATACTAAGTGTGATTAATGTGACAAGAGAATAATTAATATGACCTATATTATGCACAAAAGCTCTAATTTTTTTGTTCTCCCAGATGTTTCACAGGATATTTTAGGAGCTGTAAAAGAATATATTACGGTTAAGACTTAAGAGAATAAATAAATTATTTCAGTTACTGACAATTAAGTGTACAAGGTTTCTTGTTGTCAGCGTTAACAAATAGTTTATTTGCTGAAAAGCTGGTATTAACAAATAGATAATGAGAAGATCTTATAAACTGAACTATTAATACAGTAGAAGAGGTCAATTGAAAAGCAGCTGGCATTCACACTATTAAAGCATATCAGCCTAGCGAGACTTGTGTGAACAGAGATCAGACAATACTATCTTGCCATAAGCCACCGCTACTGTAATGCAAAGAGCAATCTTGGTGGCTGCTGGCTCAATGCTCACGCGTATGCTTCAGAATTCAGATTACCAATTTCAAGCCAAAGCCCGCAGCCTTTTAGCATTCAGCACCCATATATAGACAAGGAACTCTAAGCATATGACTCTTTTGGAGGAAAAAAAAAGACCATGTAAACTTATAAAACGATTCCAGTGCATCAGCTTAACATCATGATGCCAAGTAGAGATAAGCTAAACGCTTGACCAGATTGACAAGCTTGTTGGCATTTGGCAATGCATACTGACGGCGATCATTTCCACCTCGCTGTTTTTTTTTAGCAACTAAGACAATCTTGACTCTTGAGGCACCAGAAATACTAGTACGCGGCCTGCATCCTCTGTCAGTCCACTCAAGTGTAAACCTATGGAGTCGGATTTTGCAAGCCATCTCGTGAGACTAACCCAAACGGAAAAAAATTAAGTCGGTGATCTTTGGGGTACAGTTGACCCCGCGTCCCCAAACAAAGAGAAATGGAAAATGAACAGGAGAGCACGCATGAAGCAAATCTGAAGCGGGTGGCGGATGGTCGGAGCACCCATCTCACTATCCCAGAGAGAAGCGGTTCGGATTTGAGTGCTCCAGTCACAGCGAAGAGACGGTTTCCCGCAGAGCAGAAAAGGACTGAATGGCTAGAGGGAACGTTATTACCAGAAGGGGAAAAAAATCTGAAACCTGAAAGAGAGAAGCAGAGGCACACCTCCTGGAGTTCAAGTTCTTCTGACCAATCCGACCCACCCCGGCGGCCTCTCTTCTTCCCGTCGCTGCGAGATCCGGATCTGGAGTGGAAGAGGGAGTCTCTCTGGCTGGCTGATGGGTGATGACGGAGTGGAAGAGGGAAGGAACGGGTTAAATAGGAGGCGCGTGCGATGCGAACGCAACGAACCTACGCTACGCAATTTCTGCCATCTTTTTCCACATCGCACGACGTGAGGGATGAGTCCATCTGGTGGTGTGGGGGCCCACGGACCGGGCGGGGCCAACTGACCCACCGGCTGGCACCAAAGCCGTGCCCGACTGGCGACTGCTTCTATTGCACGCCTACGGCCTACTGTTCACCGGCAATGGCGTGCGGCCTAGGCTGTTGGTAAAAGGATTGCGCGATCACACCAGCTTGAGAATGACTAAGGCTGTGTTTATTTCCCGAGAAGGAACGAGAAGTTTAGTGAAAATGTCACATCGGACACTGTAGCGTACTGTAGCATTTTTCGTTTGTTTGTGTTAATCGTTGTTCAAAAGATTTGTCTCGTCGTGTATATCAAAATCATGTACTTAGTTTTTCTATTTACCCACGTCTAGTGTTCCATACATGAGGAGAGAGATTTTATGTGATTTGATGTGATATGTGAATAGTGAAGTTTGGAGACAGAATTTTTTACATTTCAAGGGAACTAAATAGGGCCCAAACGAGGTGTTAATTTCATCATATTCTTCATTTGATTGTGGGATATGTTACTGTATGTTTGCTTGGTAAACTAAACGATCGAAAAATCAAAATAGTGATGAATCTTCCTCGCAAATAGAATGTAAAAGGTAGGGAGGAGAACTCAACATTGATGAAAGTAACAAATGCATATTTTTGTTTGCGGGGTATACGAATCGATGAAAGCTAAGTTAAATTCGGGTAGTACGTTACGTTGACACTGGAGCGGCCGGCTAACCTGACCGGTTGCTTTGGCCGAATTTGGCTCGAAACTGGACCCCCGTTGAGGTGCCAGCTATGGCGAACTACTTGCCAAAAGTTCGGCACCGGGCCCGACGTCCACCAAAGTCTGATCGAAATTGAGAAGCACCGGGCTTTGGTCTTGTTTAGATGAAAAAGTTACTCCTAAATTTACTATATAAAAAGAAGATTTCCCATCACATCAAAATGTCATAACATGTATGGAGTACTAAATGTAGATGAAATCAAAAACTAATTGCACGGTTTTGTTGTACTCTGCGAGACGAACATTTTGAGCCTAATTAATTAATTTTTGAACAATTTTTTGCATATACAAACGAAATGCTACAGTGGCGCAATGATTACGAAGAGACATCAAAGTCCCAAATTTGTACCCTAAATTTGTGAGCTAAACACGGCCTTTGACTCTCGTGAACAGTCTGGCCTGGCCGAACCAAACGCCTCTTCTGTCACTGGTGTCGGTGTGTACTGTAGCAATGCGCTGTTTGTCCCCGGACCGCGTGGTTTTGCTCTTTTGCGGCGGCAAACCAGTTCTGACGGACCGAAGGGCACGCGCGCGGCTTCCGCCTGGTCTTCGTGCGCCGACGACCCGCACGACACGAAGGGGCGGCGTGCCGGTGCCCGCTTACCGCGTGGAGGGTTGGGCTTGCGCTTGGGCCGTGGGACGCGTGACTGCGTGAGCGACGACCGGCCCGTCGAGTTGGTGGGCTTTCTCTGATTGCGGAGGCGGAGCTTCGCTTGAATGGGCTGGACCGCCGGACATTAATTATGCTTGCGGCCTCCTGAAACAGTAGCTTTGATTTTTTTCCCGTGTCGTCCTGAAGTCTGAAACAAGTACTCAAACAAACATTTCACACCTGGCACCTTCTACATTTCTCATCATCGCGACACGGAAATCGTTCCTAAAAAAGTGCAGTACGGTCATTGATACTGCTCCTCACGTTCACCGTGAAAAATTTCAGGGGGCGTATTGCGGTGAATTCTGAACTCTCACGGGCGTGATATCTGATAAGCTGGAGTAAAAGCTGAGACGGGAACAGGATCGGCAGATTGTGACAGCAAGCGATCGCGTGAATTTCGGGACCGTTCGGCGGCATTCCACGTCCTCGCTCGGCCCCGGCGCGGCCGGAGATCCGGTCGTCGAGCATGGCCGCGCCGCGACGGTGCGCTTCTACCCAACGGAACGGCCACTGGAGGGCCGCCGGACCTGCCCAACCCACCGACGCGGCAAGGGAAACCCGCGAGCGCGCTGCGCGCCTGTGTTTACTCCGTGACCGTGAGTGCCCACCCGCCCACTCCCACTCCCACAGTCCCAGACCCACTACCCCCACCCACGGTGCGGCGCCACCTTCCCCCTCCGCTCCTCTCCTCTCTTATGGTGCCCCGCCGCGTGCTGAGCCGCCACTAGCGCGCTGCTCCTTCCACGCCCGACCATGGCCGCCGCGTCGTTCGCCCGCGCCGTGCCACTCCTGCTCGTCCTCCTCATTCTTGCCGGCCCGGCGCGGGGCAAGACGGTGAAGAGAGACGGTATGTGGCTGCTCCTTTTTTTTTTGTTCCCCCATCCGTGGTCATTTCCGATCCCCTCCGTGAACGGAGAGCTCCAGGCTGCTTCCTGCGAATCGTGTACAAAATATTCAAAGATTGGTTCTTTCGGGCTCGTCATTGGAGATCTGACCCATCCTTTCATCCGGGATCGTGGTTTTCTTCCTCGGCGTCGCTGAATTGGGCGTCTGCTCTGCTGTTAGCATTGGCCTCCCTTGCAGTCAAGGGCTCGGCTGTGCATCTGAGGAGCCGTGTGATATACTGTTCTTGTATAAACTCTGGCACAACAGTGGGATACATTTTGTAGTTTCGCGAGTAGGATGCCAATTTGTTTCTTTATAGGTAATTTTAGTTCATATAATAGCATTACACGTTGCAGAATTGGGGCCGAACAGTAAAAGGGGTGACTGACGAGGCTTTGTGATTCAGTTGTAACTGAACGGAAGTCCCACAAAGGCTCATGGACTATCTAGCGTGTCATTTCCTAGTGCCACCAATGATGGTAATAGTTCCTGATTGCTTGATGACTTAGGAAGGTAGTTGTGCTCGAGAGCATTATTTAGTCAGTAATGCTTATAAACTGCTCAGTAGGTGCTCCGTGCTTAAATGCTAGAACTGAAGTCGGTATTTTTATGCAGTGAAAGCATTGAATGAAATCAAATCTTCCCTAGGCTGGAGAGTTGTATACTCATGGATAGGCGATGACCCTTGTGGGCATGGCGATCTGCCTCCCTGGTCTGGTGTGACATGCTCTCAGCAAGGGGATTACAGAGTAGTGACGGAACTGTAAGAACCATTCTGTCATTTTCTTGATTGTATCTTGTCTTCTGGCACACATAAGCATCTGAAGGTTATTTTATGATTGCAAAGTTTCTTTTTGAAAACAAAAAAGACTTGATGCCTCAAAGGTCGAAAATTTTGTTTTGCTCCAGCATAGGAAATTCTTTATTGCCTAGTAAATTGGGGTTAAAAAGTTAAATATACCAAATTGAAATGGCTCCTTAGCTTGCAAATACTGTCACAAAGACTATTTGGATACACACACGTTTCCACGCTGTAGCCATTTGAGATGGCTTTTGTTAAAGCTACCCAAAAAAAAAACTGCAACTTAGAGGAAAACTGTTGTTGAAACAAGGCAATATTACCTACTTGTCTACCATGGTTTTTTTTTCATGGTTGGAGATATATAAGATAATTAGCATTCTATGGCCAATACATGCGTGCTTGCTACAGAATTCAACTTTATGAATTGCAAAATCATGGTTACTGCTTCTGAATATATATGCATTGTTTTTATGCATACATGCCTGAGTGCCACATTGTGTATCTTATTTCAGGGAAGTTTATGCTGTATCTATAGTGGGTCCTTTCCCAACAGCAGTAACTAACCTGTTGGATCTGAGAAGATTGTAAGAACCTTTTCCTCATCAGTGCTGCTTTATTCTTATGTTCGATATTAGCATATTGAGGCACATGGCAATATTATTGATGTTTCGTAATCATTTGATATATCCTAATCAGAGTTCATGTTCTTCATATGCTTATTGTTAAGTGTCTGTTCATTTTAAGATAACCACTAGTAAGACACTAAGTGTGCATGTCAAAAAAGTTGCAGTTACATGTCTGCTGTGCTAAACAGACCGAGTTTGGAGAGATCATGGGCCACAATGGAAAGCTAGATTTATCCCTTAACTATCATCACTTGTTAATTATATCAGCTTCTTTTTTGTTTCTCTTTGACTTGCACCTTTCATTTCCCACTAAAAAAATATCGTAGACTGAAAGTGATATTATTATTGAATGATCATGTGAAGGGCTGCAGTAACATATCTTTATATATATAAAAAAATACCTTATCCTTCAACATCTGTATTGTATCCAGAAACCATCATGTAACTTAATTTTTCAATTATAGGGATCTCCACAATAACAAGTTGACAGGGCCAATTCCTCCACAAATTGGACGGTTGAAACATCTCAGGATATTGTAAGTGTGGAATATCTTTGCTACATAGAACATAAGTCTTGTGTTCTCTGCAATCCTCCAATTGCCTCGAATAATGAATGATTATTACTACTTGTTTGCCCTTTGAATCCATGGATAATTTGGGTATAGTTGCTCTTCATCTAAACAAGTGTGCTTGTAATTTTAGGAACCTAAGGTGGAATAAGCTTCAAGATGTGCTTCCACCTGAAATTGGTGAACTGAAGAAACTGACACACTTGTAAGTTCATTTATATAATGTACTGGAGTTTATCTGGATATACAAATGCTTCACTTCTGACACCCCTTGGTATTATTGGGAATTTTGTAGGTACTTGAGCTTCAATAATTTTAAAGGCGAGATTCCAGTGGAGCTTGCAAACCTGCCAGAACTTCGTTATCTTTATCTTCACGAGAACCGTTTCACGGGGCGGATCCCCGCTGAACTTGGAACTTTAAAGAACCTACGCCACCTGTAAATATCCTACTTGGGTCCTTCAATTTCTTGTTCACAGGGAAAAGAAAATATCTTTAGAAGCAAAATCAAGTTATATTTGCTACTTCAATGATGGCTATCCTAGTCTCAAAAATGTTGTGGGCTTGTGGCAAATGATAAATTCTCCTTTTGCAGTGACGTTGGCAACAACCATCTGACAGGCACTCTCAGGGATTTAATCAGCAATGGGAATGGCTTCCCCTCCTTGAGAAATCTGTAAGTAGAAACATAAACCCGCTACCAAATTTCCTTCTCTCCTGAATGGTGAATGCTGTCTTCCTTTGCTGACTGCAAAATCGTGTCCCACAGATACCTTAACAATAATGAATTGACCGGTGTCCTGCCAGATCAGATTGCAAATTTGACAAACCTTGAGATTCTGTAAGTTTTCTCTGAAGCTGGCTACATTATTGCATCGAGACCTTTCATCGTCTATTTCCTTTAAAGAAGAAATAGTAGGTCGTCTTATCTCCTTATACCTTCTGCAGGCACTTGTCCAATAATAAGATGATCGGATCAATATCGCCAAAGCTAGTTCAAATTCCAAGACTGATCTATTTGTGAGCCTCACTGCTTAATTATTTTGTTGAATTCTTTATGGGGAGGAATGATCATTGTAGTTCTTTAGCATTCGTTTGGTTCTGATGTTCTCATGTTGCAATGGTTTGTGGCAGGTACTTGGACAATAACAACTTCATTGGGAGGATACCAGAAGGGTTATACAAGCACCCATTTCTGAAGGAACTGTAAGTTGGTTTCAGAATCTCAATCAAAAGAAAATCTAAATTGTTGTCAGAAAAAACTCCATTTTGCTTCTACCATTCAGTTATTGAAGTACTTCTATGTGCTTGCTGCAGATACATCGAAGGAAATCACTTCAGACCAGGAACCAGATCAAAAGGAACGCACAAGGTGCTGGAATTACCTGATGCTGACATTTTAGTTTAGCCAAGCTCGTTTGGGGTCCTGCCGTAGACTACTACCGAGACCACGGTTATTTTTAGGGCATATATGTAGCTATATTTCCCACTGCACTGTTCAGTGACATTTACATTTGCCAAAAGAAAATCTCTTGCGAAAAAAATAGAAGGGGAAAATACAGTGAATAGTAAATGCCACTGTCATACTGCCGTCACCATTAGATGAGTTTACAGGCTGTATTGTTTACCTGCACTCCTGTATCTTTGCTGTATGATGGAGATTCTCGTGCTCTTCACGCCAGCACATCGCATTGCACCGACAGTCCTGGTACAACCAGTGGCTGATGATATTTTTGTTCCACCACTGGATATGACCTGGCCTTTTTGGAAGCAAATTTGGCTCCATCAATCATCAATACTCGAAAGCGCTGGCATGTGGGGAGGAGAATCTGCTAATAACAGGCTGGATCTGCCCAAGAAAAAGGGCATTCGAGTCACAGACTCGCAGCTCTTTAAAATGCTGGACAGTGCTGTTAAGAACATCTGAATCTGCTAATTCCCTTCCCATTTTTGCCTTGGTGAGGACACGGTAAATTTCTGTCGAATAGTACTTTAATGGAGTCGTTCTTGTAAAACTCGCACAAAATTCATTTCTGAACGGAAGTTGGGTTAATGCTCAGAAGGAAGGTGATGGATGCGGTTGAGAGAAATAACTGAAATGAGAAACTTGGCCTTTTGTGGTGCACACATCACTGTCTTCTACAGACTAGGGTGCAGAAGATCCAGTTGTTCATATGCTGCACAGTTTGATTGGATGATTGCTGCAGCAAAGAATACTGTCAAGGTCACATGCATTTTCCACACCATTTGTTACTTTAGCAGTATTACCTTTCTTGTTAGTGGTCCATGCCGTTTTTTGGATATCCTGTGTGCTTCCTTCTGAACTCACACTGTAGTATCATGATTGGTGCATTCCAATAAATTGGATGCACCTCAAAAATCCATGTCTGGATCGATGTCGCCAGTGTTGCAAATGTTGATGCCTGTATTTAGTATCAGGCCCAAATTGTTCCGGTGAATGGATAGATAAGGCGAATTACGTTCACCCTATGCAAACTGAATCTTGCTTTTCAAAATTTAAGCTTTTCCTTAAAAAAAGAAAATAAATCTTGGTACAAGCCCAGGATGATGCCAAATGCGCACTCTGCATTTGGAGCCCATTGCCACTGTACCATACGAGTTTCCGTCAGTGCTCCCTGAACTCCGGATATGCTACGTAACCCAATCTATGGTAATGGCAGTACTGGCATTCTTGATCTTATTGCCTTAGCAGAACATTTCCTATCAGATTTATCAACCACATGAAATGTCACCATCCACTTCATGGTCCAGTTCTCCTATTCCCTTGCAAATCCAGTGCTAGCTTTTTTGCAGGAAAAGAGTTGTCTCGGGCATGGAGCTGCCCAAGGCACATGGAGGATAACCACCATTGCAATGGCGGTAGCATATTGACATGCGTGTGACAGGAGTGGTATCAGAGCAGTGTTGACTGCTAGGGTGCAGAAGATCCAGTTGTTCATATGCTGCACAGTTTGATTGGATGATTGCTGCAGCAAAGAATACTGTCAAGGTCACATGCATTTTCCACACCATTTGTTACTTTAGCAGTATTACCTTTCTTGTTAGTGGTCCATGCCGTTTTTTGGATATCCTGTGTGCTTCCTTCTGAACTCACACTGTAGTACATGATTGGTGCATTCCAAGAAATTGGATGCACCTCAAAAATCTGTCTGGATCGATGTCGCCAATGTTGCAAATGTTGATGCCTGTATTTAGTATCAGGCCCAAATTGTTCCGGTGAATGGATAGATAAAGCGAGTTACGTTCCCCCGTGCAAACTGAACCTTTCTTTTCAAAATTTAAGCTTTTCCTTAAAAAAAGAAAATAAATCTTGGTACAAGCCCAGGATGATGCCAAATGCGCACTCTGCATTTGGAGCCCATTGCCAGTTTGCCACTGTACCATACGAGTTTCCGTCAGTGCTCCCTGAACTCCGGATATGCTACGTAACCCAATCTATGGTAATGGCAGTACTGGCATTCTTGATCTTATTGCCTTAGCAGAACATTTCCTATCAGATTTATCAACCACATGAAATGTCACCATCCACTTCATGGTCCAGTTCTCCTATTCCCTTGCAAATCCAGTGCTAGCTTTTTTGCAGGAAAAGAGTTGTCTCGGGCATGGAGCTGCCCAAGGCACATGGAGGATAACCACCATTGCAATGGCGGTAGCATATTGACATGCACACAGAGCAACTGCCTGATGCGCAGAAACCTAATCCTCCCTTCAAAATATGAACAAAACCTTAAGACAATGTCAGGCTACAGTAATACAGGCTTGTGAATTGTGATGCTACCTTAAGCCTGTGGCCCATTACATGATTCTTTAGTTGCTTCATCATACTTGCAACTTACATTCAGCAAGTCCTGAAAGATAGAGATAATGCCATTTTTTGACACTGTATGCTGGTTTTATTTCTTTTTTTTAAAAGGGACACTATGCTGGTAAAACGTAAAAGTCGCGACGATCCATACATCACAGACATGTATTCTGCGGAGTTCAGGGAAATGTCGGAGTGTTAGGTTTGCCGACACGGAATGGCGTGTGGTGCTTCCTACTAGGATTGTGTGCTTATGTTTCCTGGATTAAACTCAAGGAGCATGAAAATATGTGAAATACTGAATTCGCACTCAAGGAGCCTGGAACACCGCCCATTAAAGGAGCATTTGCTGAAGAAGCAGAGACACTCAAGGAGCATGAAAACATGTGAAATACTGAATTCGCACAGTGGCGTCCGATTGTGGTGGTGTTTAGATGTTGAGGCCTTGTTTAGATACCAAATTCACCTTCCAAATTTGGGAGCGTATCAGGTGGAAACCAGCCCACCGTGGAAACTATGGAAACTAAATCTGATCCACACGATGTTGATCTAATGGGCCTCCCACCTCCCATGCATGTCGCCATGCGTGTTGGTTTTGTCAATCCCCCCTCCCACCTTCCCTGTGATTTTGCAAATTCCCCCTCCCACCTCCCGTGAATGTCCAATGCACGTTGGTTTCCATTAGTTTCCACGGGTGGGCTGGTTTCCACCTGATACGCTCCCCCCAAATTTACTATGCAAAAAGAAGATTTTCTACCACATCAAAATGTCATAACATGCATGGAGTACTAAATGTAGATGAAATCAATTAAACTAATTGCACAGTTTTGTTGTACTCTGCGAGACGAACATTTTGAGCCTAATTAATCAATTTTTGGACAATTTTTCACAAATACAAACGAAATGCTACAGTAGCACAATGATTACGAAGTGACATCTTACTCCCAAATTCAACACCCCAATTCTAACATCTAAACAAGGCCTGAATCTAAGGCCTTGTTTAGATGCCAAATTTCACTCCCAAATTTACGATGAAAAAGAAGATTCCCCATCACATCAAAATGTCATAACATGCATGGAGTACTAAATATAGATGAAATCAAAAACTAATTACACAATTTTGTTGTACTCTGCGAGACGAACATTTTGAACCTAATTAATCAATTTTTGGATAATTATTCACAAATACAAACGAAATGCTATAGTAGCGCACGCACTCTGAAAAACTAAAATTTGGCTCCCAATTTCGGGAACTAAGGCCTGAGCTAATTCCACTACGCAATCCGTTGCGATACGGGGCTCCCGTATGCGAGCTCTACGTTTCCTTCTTTAATGCACGAGGCCCATGTCCTTTTGCTAAAACAAGACTCTACCCACACACCGATATGATTAGGATATTGATCCAAGATACTAGTACTACAGTACTCCGGGTCTTATAGCAGCAAAAGCCGTGCAGATCGAGGGATGCATGGCGGCATGGGATGGGACTCGGCAAAAAGAGCGGTAGGAGCAAGCAGGTGAAACATAATAGGAGTAGCCAGCAGGGGACTACGAAGTCGCACAGCATCATGTATTCCTGTTCTCTTTTGCTGCGCCAGCATGTCTAATTGGGGGGGAGCGCTGAGCGTGGCGTTGCTCCGGAGCTGCCCAGTCTGCCACGCGTAGAAAACGGAAAACGGTCAGGGCATCTCAACGCAAGGGGGGGAGCAGGCCACCATCATCGGCACGACGGCAGCACACACGGCCCATGAGCGCACCGGACCGGCGCGAATGGCGCCTGCGGCATCACATCACTGATCGTGATCGCACTCTCCACTCCCCCCTCGCCCTGCTGAGGATCGAGTGACTCGAAAGCTTCAGCCATCGGCCAACGAGCGGCCATGAAAGCTGCGCAAGATACAGCGATCAGTCTGGCCTTTACCTCTAGCCTGGGCCGTGTTTCTTTGGTATGATAATTTTTTTCACCTGTTTGACCAATAATTAAGGGGATTAAATAAAGTCAGTTTATAAAACTAACTTCACAGCCCCGGATTAGCATTACTGCAGCAAATCATGGACTAATTAGGCTCGTTAGATTCGTCGCGTAAAGTTATACTCATCTCTAAAAATGTTTTGCAAATAGACTTCATTTAATACTTCATGCATGCAAGATTCTCTTTGAAATTTTTTTTCGTGGATAGTAAAAAAACACGGCCCTGAGAAGAGATGAGAGATGGGCAGGACTGAAATGAATAATGCAAGCTCAAGAACAGAGAATTGACACCTGACAATTTTCTTTCTTTCTTTCTGCAACTGGAAGATATCAAAGTAGTGAATGAATATCCGGATGTGTTTCCAGATGAATTACCAGGTATGCCACCTGACCGAGATATTGAATTCAGCATTGAACTTTTACCTGGTACTGCTCCTATATCTAAGAGGCCATATAGAATGGATGTTAAAGACTTGGCAGAACTTAAGAAACAAATAGAAGAATTATTAAGTAAAGGATTTATCCGCCCTAGCTCGTCACCATGGGGAGCCCCTACCCTTTTTGTAGACAAGAAAGACGGTTCTCGGAGATTGTGTATAGACTATCGATCACTTAATGAAGTAACCATCAAGAACAAATATCCGTTACCTAGAATCGAGGATCTGTTTGATCAGATGAGAGGTGCAAAGGTGTTTTCCAAGATAGATCTGCGATCTGGATACCATCAATTAAGAATTCGTCCAGAGGACATTCCTAAGACAGCTTTTACGTCCAGATACGGATTGTATGAGTTTACTGTCATGTCATTCGGGTTGACAAATGCCCCGGCATACTTCATGTACTTGATGAACAAGGTGTTCATGGATTATTTGGACAAGTTTGTGGTAGTGTTCATTGATGACATTCTGATATTTTCTCAGAATGAGGAGGAACATGAAGAGCATTTGAGACTTGTATTGCAGAGACTACGGGAACATCAGTTGTATGCTAAATTCAGCAAGTGTGACTTTTGGTTAAATGAAGTTTCATTTCTTGGTCACGTTATTACTGACGGAGGAATAGCAGTGGATCCGAGTAAAGTTCAGGATGTGTTGGATTGGAACCCTCCGAAGAATGTGTCTGAGATCAGGAGTTTTCTCGGATTGGCAGGTTACTACCGCAGGTTTATTGAAGGATTCTCGAAGATCGTGAAACCGCTTACAACCTTACTGGAGAAAGGAAAAGAATTCAAATGGAATGATAAATGCCAAGCTAGTTTTGAAGAATTGAAGAAAAGATTGACTACTGCCCCTGTACTGATAATGCCAGACATTCACAAAGGGTTCGACGTGTACTGTGATGCTTCGCGTCAAGGCCTTGGTTGTGTTCTGATGCAAGAAGGAAAAGTAGTAGCTTATGCTTCGAGACAATTGAGGAAACATGAACAAAATTATCCTACACATGACCTAGAGTTAGCTGCCGTCGTGCATGCACTGAAGATTTGGAGGCACTACATGATTGGCAACAAATGTCAGATCTTTACCGACCACAAGAGCCTGAAGTATATATTCACTCAGAAGGATATCAATCTTAGACAACGCAGATGGCTGGAATTAATCAAGGATTATGATTTGGATATTCAGTATCACCCCGGAAAAGCCAATGTTGTAGCAGACGCTTTAAGTCGGAAGAGCCAGGTAAACATGCTCATAGCACAATTGAAACCACAGGAATTATGTTGGGAAATGGCACGACTCAACTTGGGAATTGCTGCCCAGGGCGAATCACTGACCCTGGAAGTTGAATCAACATTGGAACAAGAGATCAGGAACGGACAGTTGACAGACGAGAAGATTAAAGAGTTTGGAGAACTGATCGATTCAGGGAAAGATACAGACTTCAGGAGAGATGAACAAGGAACAATCTGGTTCAGAAATAGGATATGTGTGCCGGAGATTGATAGCCTCCGTGAGACTATATTAAAGGAAGCTCATGATTCAGCATATTCCATACACCCTGGAAGTACCAAGATGTATCAAGACTTAAAGCAGAAATACTGGTGGTATGGAATGAAAAGAGATGTTGCTGCTCATGTCGCCTTGTGTGACATATGTCAAAGGGTAAAAGCAGAACATCAAAGACCTGCAGGATTGCTGCAACCATTAAAAGTACCTGAATGGAAGTGGGAAGAAATTGGTATGGATTTCATAGTAGGTTTACCTCGTACACGTGATGGTTATGATTCCATATGGGTTATCGTGGACAGGTTAACCAAAGTTGCTCATTTTATACCAGTTAAAACTACTTACTCAGGAGCCAGGCTAGCAGAGTTGTACATGTCACGAATTGTGTGTTTGCATGGAGTTCCTAAAAAGATAGTGTCAGATCGAGGCACCCAGTTTACATCACGTTTTTGGAAGAAGCTACATGAGTCGCTGGATACGAAATTGAATTTCAGTTCGGCATACCATCCACAGACTGATGGTCAGACTGAAAGGACGAATCAGATATTGGAAGATATGTTAAGGGCTTGTGCTTTAAAGCATGGAGTTAGTTGGGACAAAAGTTTACCATATGCGGAGTTTGCTTACAACAACAGCTATCAATCTAGTCTCAAAATGGCACCGTTTGAAGCCTTGTACGGAAGAAAATGCAGAACACCCTTGTACTGGAATCAAACGGGTGAAAGTCAACTCTTCGGACCGGAAATTATAAAGGAAGCGGAAAGACAAGTCGAGATTATTCGGGAGAATCTTAAAACCGCACAGTCACGCCAAAAGAGTTACTCTGATCCTAAGAGAAGAGAAGTGGTATTCGAGGAAGGAGATTATGCCTATCTCAGAGTATCACCTATCAGAGGATTACGAAGATTTAATGTCAGAGGGAAGCTATCACCTCGTTTCATGTGAATGAATATCCGGATGTGTTTCCAGATGAATTACCAGGTATGCCACCTGACCGAGATATTGAATTCAGCATTGAACTTTTACCTGGTACTGCTCCTATATCTAAGAGGCCATATAGAATGGATGTTAAAGACTTGGCAGAACTTAAGAAACAAATTTCTCCACCGAGGCCGCCGCCATCAACGACGCCGCCAGGAGAGCACTCTACTCCTACAGCTACCGTTTCCGCGACCAGCTGCACCACTCCGACTTCCGCCACGTCCCCAGCCGACCTGTTGGCACTGAGGACACGGTGGTACCTGCTGCTCAGACCGGAGACGACCGTGTGGACGTCCTTGCTCGGGTCACTGCCGCACTCAACACCGACCTGGAGGGGGCCACCTCCGAGATCGAGGCACTGCACGGGAAGCTCCAGGATGCGCAGACCAAGATCGCGCAGCTCGAGACACAGCTTGCAGGACAGGCACCTCCAGAGGAGATGACTCAGCACTGCACTACTTCTTCCCCTCCGCGCAGGAAGCGTCGCTACGGCACCCCAGGAGCTACGACTAGTCTTGGCTAGGAGTTCTAGATGTCTACCCTTTTATTAATAATTCCGTTCCTGCGAGGACGATGCGATGTAATAGTGGTAGATGGTTGGAAACATGTTTGAGTTGGATCTTTGTGATGGATGAATGCTTTTGTGGAGTGATGGCCACAACAGCATCAATAAAATAATTAGTTTAATTAATCAATACAATATTTTAATCGGAACATGGAGTGACCACCCAGGAAAACAGCGCAACCATGGTGTTAATGGGCTCTGACCTTAGCCAATTAATTAGGTGTGTGATCGCACTGATGACCTTATCCGCCTGCGAGGAGCATAGGGGGATTGGGGTTGCAGGGGTCACAGCCCGGTCCTCTTGGGGTAGCAGCCTTTGCTAAGGTGCTGACCATTAGGGAGGTTTGTGGACCGCCCTAGCCGTAACTATGCGGGTCGTTGGTCTTTTGCATACCTTTGTAAAGGCTTCGTAGTGGATCCCTAGCCACTCACCTCGGAAGTGTTTAAGGGCCTTGCAAACCCGGGCGACATGGGAAACACGAGCCATGGTGAAAGTGTGCAACCTCTGCAGAGTGTAAAACTGATATATCAGCCGTGCTCACGGTCAAGAGCGGCTTGGACCCTCACATGATAATTAAACTTGAAGATGGACTATAAATCGTGGTTTTATTTTTACTCGTGGGATATTTTCGAATAAGATGTTTTCTAAATGTTAAGTGGGATGGTATAAACTTATACCTAGCGAATAGGGAGTTGCTAATAAAACTTGACCAACATTAAAAAGCTCATTGCTGTGAAACATAGCCTATCCTTGTGGCCTTGCATTCTCCCCCCGCTTGCTGAGTACCTAGTTAGGTGTACTCACGCTTGCTATTGCTGATTCAGAAGAAGGAAATGGAGAAGAATACTACAGCGACTACGATGAGTTCTGAGGCTTGCGCTCTCCCCCAGTCAAGGTGCCTGTGGAAGTCGAAGACGAAGATGCTTCGTGTAGCTATCGTTTGTTCTTCGATAAAGACCTGCGTGTCTTTCGAGAGTGTAATAAGAATACTATAATAAATCTCTTGTAATTTAGAACATTGTGTTTCGATATTACACTCTTTTGTCTATCATATGTGTGTAAACATGATCCTGGCGCACATATGAAACGCACTTGGTTTTCCTCTGAAAATCGGGTGTGACAGGAGTGGTATCAGAGCAGTGTTGACTGTAGGACGCAGCCTTAAGTTAGAACTGGCCGGAAACTAAGGACTCAACATCTAGAAAGCCATGTCATCTTTCAAAATTCCCCTATTTTCATATAAAAGTCTAATTTACATTATTTCTTTTGTTAAAAGATTTCATCATTTTGATTTATTCTATACTGAGTCAGTTTTCTTTTCTTTGTCAGATGGTTCGTGAGTTGCCGACCGCTCGTGCTGTCACCGGAGGTTCACGCCCTGCTGGACCGTCAGTTCCCCAGCACCCTGTGGAGGCACCAGTTGAGGAGGTCCCGGTGCAGGTGCAGCCAGTGGCACAGCCTGAGGTGCAGGCTCAGGACGAGGCACCGGAGGAGCCGCCCCAGCTCTACGACGGCACTCTGCTGGAGGTGGACGCCGACGGCGACATGGTGATTCCACCTGTTGCCCCTGCCGCTGGTGACGTTGCACCAGAGGCTGACGACGACGACGAGCCCAGTGACGGGATCTAAGAGGCCATATAGAATGGATGTTAAAGACTTGGCAGAACTTAAGAAACAAATAGAAGAATTATTAAGTAAAGGATTTATCCGCCCTAGCTCGTCACCATGGGGAGCCCCTACCCTTTTTGTATACAAGAAAGACGGTTCTCGGAGATTGTGTATAGACTATCGATCACTTAATGAAGTCACCATCAAGAATAAATATCCGTTACCTAGAATCGAAGATCTGTTTGATCAGATGAGAGGTGCAAAGGTGTTTTCCAAGATAGATCTGCGATCTGGATACCATCAATTAAGAATTCGTCCAGAGGACATTCTACCCTTTTATTAATAATTCCGTTCCTGCGAGGACGATGCGATGTAATAGTGGTAGATGGTTGAAAACATGTTTGAGTAGGATCTTTGTGATGGATGAATGCTTTTGTGGAGTGATGGCCACAACAACATCAATAAAATAATTAGTTTAATTAATCAATCTTAGCCCTCTTATACTTTTACCTTACTCATCTTTATCTATTCGGTTCTTATCTGAGATATCCTTCTCTAACGCTCAGATGGTAAACACCAGGTCAGGAGGAGGACAAGATATTCCACCTGTGATACGAGCTCATATCGCAAGACAGCAGAATCAAGCACCACCTCCCCCACCAAACCCAACAATGGATCCAGCTATGCTACAGTTCCTGGCCGCTCAGACTCAGCTGCTACAGACTCTCACTGCAACAGTGCAGAATTTACAGGCACAACAAAATCAGCCACCGCAACCAGCACCAGCACCACCACCGCCCAGGGACAAGCACAAGGAATTCATGAGCCACCGTCCGCCAACTTACTCTCACTCATCAGATCCATTGGATGCTGATGACTGGCTAAAGGTTGTCACCAGGAAGCTGGAAATGTCACAATGCACCGATCGTGAGATGGTGCTATACGCTGCAGGAAGGCTTGAAGGACCAGCTGCTGACTGGTGGGACGCATACACTGCTGCACATGCCGCACCACAGAACATCACCTGGCAGGAGTTCAGGGATAGCTTCAGAGCTCACCATATTCCCTCCGGAGTTATGAAGTTGAAACAGAAGGAGTTCCTCGCGCTGAAGCAAGGCAACATGACAGTCAGCGAATACCTGAATAAGTTCACCCAGTTGTCTCGCTATGCACCAGAAGAAGTCAACACTGATGCCAAGAGACAGGAACGATTTCTGGATGGTCTCATAGGACCACTCAACTATCAGCTGCAGAGTCACATCTTCCCAGACTTCCAGACCCTTCTGAATAAAGCTATTGGCCTGGAAAGCAAGCGCAAGGAAATTGGTGAACACAAACGCAAGTTCCAGTCTCAAGGACAGTCCAGCAATAACACTCGCCCCCGCTACAATTCCCCTCAGAGTTCTCACTTCCGCTCTGGTGGACAGAATGGAGGTTATCCACAGAATATGCAGCTGCAACGTTCATTTCAGCAGCCACAGCGCTTCAACCAGCAATCACCCCGTACTCAGAATCCCCAGCAGAATCGGACAATCAACAACTCAGCCACTCCCCGCCCAAGCAATGCCACAGGCGCTCCTGTGAGAAACAACGCTCCAGTGCAGCCAAATGGATGTTTCAAGTGCGGAGAATTGGGACACTATGCTAACAACTGTCCCCAGCGTGGAATGCATACTCCACAGAGAGGCAATGAACAGAGGACTGAGAAACCATCATCACAAGTTCGTTCGGGAAGTTCAAGTGCACAAGGCAACAGGGCTCAACGGAATTTTGTTCGAGGAAGGGTGAACCATGTGACCGCGGAACAAGCCCAGGAAGCCCCAGGAGTTGTACTTGGTACGTTCCTTGCCAATTCCATACCTGCAACAATTTTATTCGATTCTGGAGCAACGCATTCATTTATTACTGAACAATTTGTGGCAAAACATGGTATGACCATGAGAGCTATGAAAAAGCAATTATTAGTTAATACTCCCGGCGGAGAAATGCAAGCCAGTCTATTTTGTCCACAAGTGACACTTAACATCATGGGAGTAGATTTCCCAGCTGATCTAGTAGTTCTAAAATCTTGGGGAATAGATATAATTCTGGGAATGGATTGGTTACACCAGTGGGATGGATCTATCCAGTGCCGAAAGAAGTCAGTACTCTTAACCAGCCCTCAAGGAGACAGAGTTGAGTATGTGGCAACTCCCTCATCAACAGAAGGCGGAACAATAAATTATATGGAAGGCAAAACTCTGGAAGATATCAAAATAGTGAATGAATATCCGGATGTGTTTCCAGATGAATTACCAGGTATGCCACCTGACCGAGATATTGAATTCAGCATTGAACTTTTACCTGGTACTGCTCCTATATCTAAGAGGCCATATAGAATGGATGTTAAAGACTTGGCAGAACTTAAGAAACAAATAGAAGAATTATTAAG
Source organism: Echinochloa crus-galli (assembly GCA_900205405.1). Classification (NCBI taxonomy): domain Eukaryota; kingdom Viridiplantae; phylum Streptophyta; class Magnoliopsida; order Poales; family Poaceae; genus Echinochloa; species Echinochloa crus-galli. Next base: position 1,786,309 of record OAMR01000082.1, read on the forward strand.
TAAAGGATTTATCCGCCCTAGCTCGTCACCATGGGGAGCCCCTACCCTTTTTGTAGACAAGAAAGACGGTTCTCGGAGATTGTGTATAGACTATCGATCACTTAATGAAGTCACCATCAAGAATAAATATCCGTTACCTAGAATCGAAGATCTGTTTGATCAGATGAAAGGTGCAAAGGTGTTTTCCAAGATAGATCTGCGATCTGGATACCATCAATTAAGAATTCGTCCAGAGGACATTCCTAAGACAGCTTTTACGTCCAGATACGGATTGTATGAGTTTACTGTCATGTCATTCGGGTTGACAAATGCCCCGGCATACTTCATGTACTTGATGAACAAGGTGTTCATGGATTATTTGGACAAGTTTGTGGTAGTGTTCATTGATGACATTCTGATATTTTCTCAGAATGAGGAGGAACATGAAGAGCATTTGAGACTTGTATTGCAGAGACTACGGGAACATCAGTTGTATGCTAAATTCAGCAAGTGTGACTTTTGGTTAAATGAAGTTTCATTTCTTGGTCACGTTATTACTGACGGAGGAATAGCAGTAGACCCAAGTAAAGTTCAGGATGTGTTGGATTGGAACCCTCCGAAGAATGTGTCTGAGATCAGGAGTTTTCTCGGATTGGCAGGTTACTACCGCAGGTTTATTGAAGGATTCTCGAAGATCGTGAAACCGCTTACAACCTTACTGGAGAAAGGAAAAGAATTCAAATGGAATGATAAATGCCAAGCTAGTTTTGAAGAATTGAAGAAAAGATTGACTACTGCCCCTGTACTGATAATGCCAGACATTCACAAAGGGTTCGACGTGTACTGTGATGCTTCGCGTCAAGGCCTTGGTTGTGTTCTGATGCAAGAAGGAAAAGTAGTAGCTTATGCTTCGAGACAATTGAGGAAACATGAACAAAACTATCCTACCCATGATTTGGAATTAGCAGCCGTCGTACATGCGCTGAAAATCTGGAGACACTACATGATTGGCAACAAATGTCAGATCTTTACCGACCACAAGAGCCTGAAGTATATATTCACTCAGAAGGATATCAATCTTAGACAACGCAGATGGCTGGAATTAATCAAGGATTATGATTTGAATATTCAGTATCACCCCGGAAAAGCCAATGTTGTAGCAGACGCTTTAAGTCGGAAGAGCCAGGTAAACATGCTCATAGCACAATTGAAACCACAGGAATTATGTTGGGAAATGGCACGACTCAACTTGGGAATTGCTGCCCAGGGCGAATCACTGACCCTGGAAGTTGAATCAACATTGGAACAAGAGATCAGGAACGGACAGTTGACAGACGAGAAGATTAAAGAGTTTGGAGAACTGATCGATTCAGGGAAAGATACAGACTTCAGGAGAGATGAACAAGGAACAATCTGGTTCAGAAATAGGATATGTGTGCCGGAAATTGATAGTCTCCGTGAGACTATATTAAAGGAAGCTCATGATTCAGCATATTCCATACACCCTGGAAGTACCAAGATGTATCAAGACTTAAAGCAGAAATACTGGTGGTATGGAATGAAAAGAGATGTTGCTGCTCATGTCGCCTTGTGTGACATATGTCAAAGGGTAAAAGCAGAACATCAAAGACCTGCAGGATTGCTGCAACCATTAAAAGTACCTGAATGGAAGTGGGAAGAAATTGGTATGGATTTCATAGTAGGTTTACCTCGTACACGTGATGGTTATGATTCCATATGGGTTATCGTGGACAGGTTAACCAAAGTTGCTCATTTTATACCAGTTAAAACTACTTACTCAGGAGCCAGGCTAGCAGAGTTGTACATGTCACGAATTGTGTGTTTGCATGGAGTTCCTAAAAAGATAGTGTCAGATCGAGGCACCCAGTTTACATCACGTTTTTGGAAGAAGCTACATGAGTCGCTGGATACGAAATTGAATTTCAGTTCGGCATACCATCCACAGACTGATGGTCAGACTGAAAGGACGAATCAGATATTGGAAGATATGTTAAGGGCTTGTGCTTTAAAGCATGGAGTTAGTTGGGACAAAAGTTTACCATATGCGGAGTTTGCTTACAACAACAGCTATCAATCTAGTCTCAAAATGGCACCGTTTGAAGCCTTGTACGGAAGAAAATGCAGAACACCCTTGTACTGGAATCAAACGGGTGAAAGTCAACTTTTCGGACCGGAAATTATAAAGGAAGCGGAAAGACAAGTCGAAATAATTCGAGAGAATCTTAAAACCGCACAGTCACGCCAAAAGAGTTACGCTGATCCTAAGAGAAGAGAAGTGGTATTCGAGGAAGGAGATTATGCCTATCTCAGAGTATCACCTATCAGAGGATTACGAAGATTTAATGTCAGAGGGAAGCTATCACCTCGTTTCATCGGACCTTTCAAAATATTGGAAAGAAAAGGAGAAGTGGCATATAGATTGGAATTACCGGCTCGATTGTCAGGAGTTCATGATGTCTTCCATGTATCACAGCTGAAGAAGTGCTCAAATGAGATTAGAGTGGAGCACTTACCACTGGAGGATTTAGAAGTAAAGGATGACTTGACTTATAAGGAATATCCTATCAAAATCTTAGACAGGTCACAGAGGATCACACGAAGCAAGGTAATAAAAATGTGCAAAGTTCAATGGAGCAATCACTCAGAAAATGAGGCCACTTGGGAAAGAGAAGAAGAACTTATGGAAGAATTCCCTCAGCTGTTCTCCGAATCTTCCTGAATCTCGGGACGAGATTCTCTTTAAGGGGGGTAGGATTTGTAACACCCTAAAATTCCATCACATTTAAATCATAGCAACTTGGTTTAATTTAATTTTTCTAAGGATTTAATTAAATTTTCTAAATTAAATTGAGCCTAAAAATATTTAAACATCATTTAAATAATCTTAGGACAATAAATGCGTGTGCATCATATTTGGTTTGCATGTCTTTTGTTTGAGTTGTGTGTGAATTTCAAAATCATGAAAAGTCCGGAAACCACCCCTCAACTCTCGGAGTGGTATCAGAGCAGTGTTGACTGTAGGACGCAGCCTTAAGTTAGAACTGGTCGGAAACTAAGGACTCAACATCTAGAAAGCCATGTCATCTTTCAAAATTCCCCTATTTTCATATAAAAGTCTAATTTACATTATTTCTTTTGTTAAAAGATTTCATCATTTTGATTTATTCTATACTGAGTCAGTTTTCTTTTCTTTGTCAGATGGTTCGTGAGTTGCCGACCGCTCGTGCTGTCACCGGAGGTTCACGCCCTGCTGGACCGTCAGTTCCCCAGCCCTGTGGAGGCACCAGTTGAGGAGGTCCCGGTGCAGGTGCAGCCAGTGGCACAGCCTGAGGTGCAGGCTCAGGACGAGGCACCGGAGGAGCCGCCCCAGCTCTACGACGGCACTCTGCTGGAGGTGGACGCCGACGGCGACATGGTGATTCCACCTGTTGCCCCTGCCGCTGGTGACGTTGCACCAGAGGCTGACGACGACGACGAGCCCAGTGACGGGGACGACCCCGACGTCGAGGACGAGGGTCAGGACCACGACAGCGACCACGACGACGAGGAGGACCCGGAGGAGCCCCGCCAGCGTGGTCCGGAGTACCACCTTCACGCTTCGCTGGGTGGTACCGGGCAGTTCTGCAGACTGCTGGAGGCACTACTGGGGTTTTTAGAGTTCACTCTAAAGCCTCAGTACGTGGTCGAGCACTTCGAGGAGCCCGGCCTGGAGGACTACTACACCGCTCAGGTACACGTCCGGGTACCTCAGCCAGGCTTCCGGATGGAGGATCCGTTCGACGCACTTCAGCTGTGTTCCCTTCTCCACCGAGGCCGCCGCCATCAACGACGCCGCCAGGAGAGCACTCTACTCCTACAGCTACCGTTTCCGCGACCAGCTGCACCACTCCGACTTCCGCCACGTCCCCAGCCGACCTGTTGGCACTGAGGACACGGTGGTACCTGCTGCTCAGACCGGAGACGACCGTGTGGACGTCCTTGCTCGGGTCACTGCGCACTCAACACCGACCTGGAGGGAGCCACCTCCGAGATCGAGGCACTGCACGGGAAGCTCCAGGATGCGCAGCCAAGATCGCGCAGCTCGAGGCACAGCTTGCAGGACAGGCACCTCCAGAGGAGATGACTCAGCACTGCACTACTTCTTCCCCTCCGCGCAGGAAGCGTCGCTACGGCACCCCAGGAGCTACGACTAGTCTTGGCTAGGAGTTCTAGATGTCTACCCTTTTATTAATAATTCCGTTCCTGCGAGGACGATGCGATGTAATAGTGGTAGATGGTTGAAAACATGTTTGAGTTGGATCTTTGTGATGGATGAATGCTTTTGTGGAGTGATGGCCACAACAGCATCAATAAAATAATTAGTTTAATTAATCAATCTTAGCCCTCTTATGCTTTTACCTTACTCATCTTTATCTATTCGGTTCTTATCTGAGATATCCTTCTCTAACACTCAGATGGTAAACACCAGGTCAGGAGGAGGACAAGATATTCCACCTGTGATACGAGCTCATATCGCAAGACAGCAAATCAAGCACCACCTCCCCCACCAAACCCAACAATGGATCCGGCTATGCTACAGTTCCTGGCCGCTCAGACTCAGCTGCTACAGACTCTCACTGCAACAGTGCAGAATTTACAGGCACAACAAAATCAGCCACCGCAACCAGCACCAGACACCACCGCCCAGGGACAAGCACAAGGAATTCATGAGCCACCGTCCGCCAACTTACTCTCACTCATCAGATCCATTGGATGCTGATGACTGGCTAAAGGTTGTCACCAGGAAGCTGGAAATGCACAATGCACCGATCGTGAGATGGTGCTATACGCTGCAGGAAGGCTTGAAGGACCAGCTGCTGACTGGTGGGACGCATACACTGCTGCACATGCCGCACCACAGAACATCACCTGGCAGGAGTTCAGGGATAGCTTCAGAGCTCACCATATTCCCTCCGGAGTTATGAAGTTGAAACAGAAGGAGTTCCTCGCGCTGAAGCAAGGCAACATGACAGTCAGCGAATACCTGAATAAGTTCACCCAGTTGTCTCGCTATGCACCAGAAGAAGTCAACACTGATGCCAAGAGACAGGAACGATTTCTGGATGGTCTCATAGGCACTCAACTATCAGCTGCAGAGTCACATCTTCCCAGACTTCCAGACCCTTCTGAATAAAGCTATTGGCCTGGAAAGCAAGCGCAAGGAAATTGGTGAACACAAACGCAAGTTCCAGTCTCAAGGACAGTCCAGCAAGTAACACTCGCCCCCGCTACAATTCCCCTCAGAGTTCTACTTCCGCTCTGGTGGACAGAATGGAGGTTATCCACAGAATATGCAGCTGCAACGTTCATTTCAGCAGCCACAGCGCTTCAACCAGCAATCACCCCGTACTCAGAATCCCCAGCAGAATCGGACAATCAACAACTCAGCCACTCCCCGCCCAAGCAATGCCACAGGCGCTCCTGTGAGAAACAACGCTCCAGTGCAGCCAAATGGATGTTTCAAGTGTGGAGAATTGGGACACTATGCTAACAACTGTCCCCAGCGTGGAATGCATACTCCACAGAGAGGCAATGAACAGAGGACTGAGAAACCATCTCACAAGTTCGTCCGGGAAGTTCAAGTGCACAAGGCAACAGGGCTCAACGGAATTTTGTTCGAGGAAGGGTGAACCATGTGACCGCGGAACAAGCCCAGGAAGCCCCAGGAGTTGTACTTGGTACGTTCCTTGCCAATTCCATACCTGCAACAATTTTATTCGATTCTGGAGCAACGCATTCATTTATTACTGAACAATTTGTGGCAAAACATGGTATGACCATGAGGCTATGAAAAAGCAATTATTAGTTAATACTCCCGGCGGAGAAATGCAAGCCAGTCTATTTTGTCCACAAGTGACACTTAACATCATGGGAGTAGATTTCCCAGCTGATCTAGTAGTTCTAAAATCTTGGGGAATAGATATAATTCTGGGAATGGATTGGTTACACCAGTGGGATGGATCTATCCAGTGCCGAAAGAAGTCAGTACTCTTAACCAGCCCTCAAGGAGACAGAGTTGAGTATGTGGCAACTCCCTCATCAACAGAAGGCGGAACAATAAATTCTATGGAAGGCAAAACTCTGGAAGATATCAAAATAGTGAATGAATATCCGGATGTGTTTCCAGATGAATTACCAGGTATGCCACCTGACCGAGATATTGAATTCAGCATTGAACTTTTACCTGGTACTGCTCCTATATCTAAGAGGCCATATAGAATGGATGTTAAAGACTTGGCAGAACTTAAGAAACAAATAGAAGAATTATTAAGTAAAGGATTTATCCGCCCTAGCTCGTCACCATGGGGAGCCCCTACCCTTTTTGTAGACAAGAAAGACGGTTCTCGGAGATTGTGTATAGACTATCGATCACTTAATGAAGTCACCATCAAGAATAAATATCCGTTACCTAGAATCGAAGATCTGTTTGATCAGATGAGAGGTGCAAAGGTGTTTTCCAAGATAGATCTGCGATCTGGATACCATCATTAAGAATTCGTCCAGAGGACATTCCTAAGACAGCTTTCACGTCCAGATACGGATTGTATGAGTTTACTGTCATGTCATTCGGTTGACAAATGCCCGGCATACTTCATGTACTTGATGAACAAGGTGTTCATGGATTATTTGGACAAGTTTGTGGTAGTGTTCATTGATGACATCTGATATTTTCTCAGAATGAGGAAGAACATGAAGAGCATTTGAGACTTGTATTGCAGAGACTCGAGAACATCAGTTGTATGCTAAATTCAGCAAGTGTGACAGACCTGCGTGTCTTTCGAGAGTGTAATAAGAATACTATAATAAATCTCTTGTAATTTAGAACATTGTGTTTCGATATTACACTCTTTTGTCTATCATATGTGTGTAAACATGATCCTGGCGCACATATGAAACGCACTTGGTTTTCCTCTGAAAATCGGGTGTGACATGTGCAATTAGTTTTTGATTTCATCTACATTTAGTACTGCATGCATGTTATGATATTTTGATGTGATGGAGAATTTTTTTGCATAGTAAATTTGGGAGTTGCTTTTTCATCTAAACGGGGCTGTATGTGCCTGTTGGATATGGTTGCCACGGCTGCAGGCGTTGTTTCTCACTTGTTTTTCCCCGTCTGCGACGAATCCGAACAGAGAGCGCGCAGGCCAGGCCAAACCTTTGCCACTGCGTCAGGCGTCTGCCTGCTCTGCGTGTGCGTGGGCCGTGGGGATGGCCGGATGGGGTCGCCTGGGGGGCCGGAGCACGCGCAGCTCTTCTTCCCACTTGTTGTTTTCTCACCAAACACCACCGAGTGGCGAGGAGTCGAGTCCCAGCGTCATCAGAATCTGGTGATACGATACCCCTTTGGACATTGCTCTGGACATGAGAAATCATGGAACATTTTCTGGATTATTCAGACTGCCATTTCCTCTGAGGACAGGGCTCGAGGTGTGCGAGGTTTTGTAGGGTACGATCGTGGAGTAGTTTGGAGAATAGTTGCATTTAGAAAAGAACTTAGTATAACACCTGCCCCCCCGGCGGCTTTGGCTGGTGCTGGCGTCGGCGTCGACGGCGGCCGGTCCCGGTGGTCTGTCCCAGGGCCGGCGCGCGGCAACATGCGGCGGCTGGATGGTGGCTCCCCTTCTCTTCCTCGACAATGATGCTGGTCCGGCGCCGCCTTGGTGGTGGGTCGGGGCTGTCTAGGGTTTGCTGGTGGTGCCGTGGTGGCACCCTGCATAGCGCCGGGCTTCTCTTGGTTGAGGTGTCGTGGGCTTCTCTTAGTTGAGGTGTCGTGGTTGCGGTGGGTTGCAGGTTTCTGTCATTGGTCGAGATTGTGCAATAGGAATGGCGGCACCCTCGTGGCGTCGCTTTCCCCGCTGGGGGCATCATTGAGGATTACCACGTCCTTATAGCACAGAGTTCCAGGGTGAAAACTCAGTCCTCTTGACGTGCGACGACGACGTCATTGACGCCGTGCCCTTCTTGGAGGCGTCGCATCTGGTGACCCGTCTCGGCTTGTGGCAGTGGTGGTGGTCTTGTGGTGGTGTTGCCTTGTGCGTTGTGGCTATGGTGGTGCGCTTGGTCCGTGTCGATCGGGAGGTGCTGAGGGCCCATGTGGATGTAGCCTCGAGTTGGCGCGTTTGGTGCAGTGGTGATCTCGGTGTCGGCTGAGTGGAGGTGTTGCTCTCAAAGCAGGTTCAGATATCCGAGTCCCTGGCAGAGGAGTGAGGCGGTGGATGAGGCGAGGCCCCCACGCAGAGTGGTCAGGATCGGTGGTTTCATTGATGCTGTGATGGGAGTGTTCTGCTGAGGCAACGTCGGAGCAGGGAGATCGACGATCGGCGTGTGCGGCTCGATGGTGATAGCCCATGGTGGAGGAGTTCAGGTGGCCGTTGGAGCTTGCAGCGGGTTACGACTTCGGTCGTGACACAACGTTGGTGACGACGGCGTGAGTTTGGTGGTTTACTTTTGGCTCTTCTCCCAGGTTGTGGTGGTGTAGTGTCTTGTCGGGTGCGTTGTTTGCGTGCGTTGTTTGTGTGTGGTGATGTTTGCTTCGGCCTGTGATGTACAATTGCTTCTTCTTCTTCTTAAATGAATCGGCAGTGCTCCTGCCTTTAATTTAAAAAAGAAAAGAACTTAGTATATATAGTAGTTTTAAGCAACAAATAACTAAAGTTTCTTTTGAGGATCTTCAGCTCTTGGTGCCCCGCCCCCCTGGTTCCTTCTCTAGTCATCAGTGGCTGACTGGCTGGTAGCATACTAGCATGACCAGGCACCAACTCAAGGCCACCAAAACCACCTCCACCGAACCAAACGGCCGGCGTCCCTTCAGACAGGGAAGCATATTGAATTCAGTTCATGTCACAACTAAAACACCCCATTTGCTTGGTTGTTTCTCTCCCTCCCAAAAGAACTAAAAAGATCACTGAAAGCAAGAGGGACCCAGGTCCCCAGCACAGATCTGCTAAGCATTACCCGGGACCTCATTCACTTACTCCAGTAAGCATATTTTAGCAGTAAGTAGGGTAGAGATTTGCCATTGCCATTGGGATGTATAATGAATGGAGAGCAGGCACAAGGCTAGAAGCCAGAAAGCAACAGAATACTGCAACTGCGTGCATTTGGGTGCTATTAGCGGTAATAAAGAAGGCGAGCAGCGCTGTATTTTATGCCGCGAGCACGTGGTTAGCTCGGAAATCTGATGAGTGCAGCAGCTCAGATCTGAGTGCTAGGAAACGGAGGAACATGCACCTTGTACCTTTCACCCATCAACCCTGCACCGCATGAAGTTCAAAAAAAAAAAACCTGCACCGCATGGCTATTAGCTAGCTGCATCAGAATATTTTTATCAAGAACATGGAAATATCTGCACTTCATCAATCGATAATTTTTCTCCTCATTTCCGAGCACCGATATTATATATTATTATATATATTTATGCCGCGAGTAGACGTAGACGTGTAGTCATGTAGGCGCCACTCTACGAAGGCCTGGACCATGCATCTTGCTTGTTTGGGTGGGCACTAACACCTGCACTGCACAACAGCTGTGGTCAGCAGTGGGAGGAGACATCCATGTCAATCTGTAATCTTGCTCCCATGATTCTACTAATATTTGGCGTCCATTTTCTTAATAGGAGTATTGATTCACGAGAAAAAAAAATGCCATGGAATTGAAGCAACAAATGCGGTAAGAACATGACGAGATCGGAGCAGTAGACTTCACAGGATCACAGCCAATGTACTGCGGTTAATTTTACTTAAGCAGAGCGCAGGACTTGGCTAGTGCTGTAGTGCAGCTTTGGTCAACCTTGTGCAACCCCGATCTTCTACCGTGATGACGGAGCAAAGCAAGTACTTGTACGGTTAAACACTTAAACATCAGTTACTGGTCAATTCTCAGTGTTAAAATGCATAGACCCTGCACAAAGTCTTAGGTCACAATTAAGTTCCCTTCGCATGTCAATTGGCAGCCTCAGTCGATGCGAGCTGGTTAACAGGTCAACCTGAGTTACATTAGCTCTTCCAGGCCGTTCAGCTGGAGCGAAATCTGTCGGTGCAAAAGTCTTCAGCGTGTGTTTCTGTTTCTTTCTCTCAACAACCACGGCGCAATTTATATAGCACTGATGGGCATGTTTTTGTACGACAAAAAAAGAAATAAGAAAGAAGAATAAAAGGATCGTTACGCATAAATTAATGGCCGCGCAATATATATGAGCGTTTCTTTCTTGTGGCCGATGAGGAATCGCTGTCAGGTGAGTCAATTTGACAGCTTCAAAGCTTTGATCGTTTAGTTCCACCTGCCCACACTATTTCTCCGTTGGTTTCGTCTCTTTTGGAGACTCAACCGTTGCTTCCTCTTCTTCTCATCGGCCTAGCTTCTTCCCTGGCCTTCAAAGAAACTTGTGGTAAGTATCAAAAAAATAAAACTTGTGATACAAAACATCCCGACTTTAACTTTAAAAGGTTTATTACACGGTCTAGTCGCTAGAGAATCCGAGTGAAGAGATGAGGAGTACCGAGTACTTTCGTTAAAACGTACACCCTATTTACCCGCACGTACCCCCTATTGCAGTTTTGTGCATCGTTTTTGGTGTTGCTACAATTTTAGTTTGATTAATATCATGAGCTAAAGTGGTATATACTCCACTATCAATATAAAAATTATAATCAATTATTATTTATAGTATGTTGGAGGGATGGTTATAGAAGAATAAGTGATTACATAAAGGAGTTTCGCTGAAAAATAGAAACTTACTCACTTTTGGTGAAATCGTATATACGCGAGCAATTACTAAGGGTTGTTTGACATGACTCCATATTCTTGTATATAGAAACGTTTTAATTTTGAATTCTCCTTAGAAAGAGTTCACTGACTCTTCATATCTTTTTGTGAAAATGTTTAGCAAGGACACGTACGGAAAATAAGAAGAAAATGAATTGAAATATGTGAAATACCATTTTGGATGATTTTATCTTGTAGTGTTAAAAACAAGAATAGGTAGATGTTTGATATTTTAGCGTGTTTGACAAGGATTCAAAAAATCACCTGAGAATCTGAAACGTTTCTCGCATCCAAACGGCTATAAAACAGATATTGATATAATGGTTCGTATACCTCATAAACACCACCCGCTATTCATATACAATATGTATAATACTGTCAAATATTAACCCAAAACACATCCCTGACATATAATCATATAATTCATCAGAATGAGATATACCACCCACCGGTCATTGACTTATTGGCAGTTTAACGACCTTGAAGCTAAGAAGAAGCTTTCAAAAAAAATTCCAGGAGAGGCAAGAAAACCCTAAATTTAAAAAACAAAAAAAAACAAAGCATATATATATATATAAAATAAAAATGTAAACAGAAGGAAGAGAGAGAAAAACATAACAACCAAAGAAAATCCTCCCCTGCGGTCCTGCCCTCTCTCTCTTCTTTCTCCTCCCGGACGGAAGAGGAAGGGGAGAAGCAGGCAAGCAACCCATAGCCGGCCATCTCCTTCCTAGCTGCCTGCGCCCGCCTCCCGGAAGAGAAATCCCCAATCCCTCGCCCCCAAAATCCACGGCGGATTTCGCCGATAGGCCCCCGCGCCGCCCCGTATTTGCACGCGGCGACGCGCATTGCTATTCCTTTCCATTATTTTCCTCTCTTTCTTCCCTATTAGTATCACCCGTGCGATTAGCATGTCTCTGCCCAATGCCACCGCCTCGCCGCCGCCGTCGCCGGAACCCTAGGCCGCCGGAGTCGGAGCTCCCGTCGGCGGGGGACGGGGAGGGGGAGGATGCAGCTGCGGATCTCGCCGAGCATGCGCAGCATCACCATTTTTTTTTGGGTTTGGTTGGGGTGGGTAGAGTTGTCGATTTGGTGCGTTTGAGGAGGTAAAGCTTGGATCTCAGCTCCCTTGGGCGTAGGATTTCGCGGTGTCGGTGGGAATGTGGGATTGTAAAAATGGTTCTGGTCTAGATTCCGTGCCGAGAACGTTTTTGATTTGTTCGCCCACGAGCTTGAGATTCAAGGTATCAGGTCTGGGCGATCTCATTTGCTTGATGTGCTGTTTTGAACTGAAATAACGAGAGTTGACCTTTTGGGTTTATGATTCAGTTTCCAGGTGGGTAAATACGTGGATCTTAGGCATATAATTTCCTGGCATTGGCTGAAATGTGGCATCCATATACTCTTTTAATCCATTACTTCGGTTAGATTGGGAAACTGCATTTAGTGCTGTCACCTTCAGCGTTGGCTTTGGAAAGTTTCTTATTAGTTTTGAGCTGAATCTAGCAAGAGCAAGACTGTAGCAGAAACTAGACTATGTTTGATCCTTGAAACTTGCTATCAGTTCTTCCCAATCATCGGGACGTGAATGATGGGTATAAAAGACTCTAGCAGAAACCATATCAATCGAGCTGCTTACCTGGTCGAGTGGACTCCAAAGTCCTTGCCCTCCCCTTGATTATTGGGCATGAAGGATGGATATATAAGTTACAGGGATATAACTAATCCCTTGATGCATCTGCCCAACTTAAATGTGCTCTGCCCATGGCTTATAGGAAGTTATACTGGAACAGAAACTACATTTCTATGCAAAAAAAAAAGGGAATTTCAGTTCTAGTATGCCTTAACCGTCATATGCTAGGGATATTTGTACAAATAGCCTGAACAAAAACGCTTCGGGCCCTTGCTGGTATAAAAATGTGACTCGATAGCACGTGCAACTTGACCTTGGCCAAATAGGCTCCAGGGTATGTGGATGGCGGATTCTCTCTCTCAATTTTTGGTAAAATTTGTATTGTCCTAACTCATAAGCTATCTAGTAGGGTTACAGGTATATGGTTTTCTGTAAATTGTTGATACAATGAGATCATTGTTTTTGTTCATGCATTTTAGGTCTTGGTATCGCGTTAGTGCTATATAGTTCTTCTCATTGTTTACTGTAGGTTTTGCCCCTGTTTACTGTAGTGTGTTGTTGTTGTAACATTTGTAATCCTGTTTTGCAGATTGCTTGGGGAGGCGAATAGGGCCTAGTTTCCTTGGTAGGCAGGGAGGCGATTCTACAGTAAGTTAATGATTATCTTACAGTAAATCGTTACTCTTGTTTCACTGATTTTTCTTAAAGGCGAAGCAAGACTTATTTGTTGTTCTTACTCAATGTGAACAGAGGCTGGTGCAAGATCTGTACAGAATTTTTGATCAAGTTAACAGTGAGGAATTCCCTTCCAATGAAAAGTTACCAGAATCATTCAGGGATTTTCTTTTGGAGATGAAGGATAACCATTATGATGCTAGGACGTTTGCTGTTAGGTTGAAAGCTACGGTATGGAACTAACTTTCCTTGTTTAATCTCACACTATCGCATTCGAATTTTAAAAGTTGTAATGTCGTATGATTTTGCCTTTAAATCAGCAATATCTAGAACTACAATTGTTTTAGTGACGTTTATTTGGTAGCCTCAAATATGATATGAACCGTGTATACTGTTTTTGGGCCCACATAGTCCATATCATATTTGGTGCTACTTATCACAAAAACCAAGTCAGTTGTACAAGGATGGCATGTGGCATGGGAACTCCACCCTGTTCTGTGACAATATACATAGCGTGGCATTATATGTTGCGCTTTGTAAAACTTTAAAGATGCACTTGACTTATTTTCATCATATGTTCTTTGAAGGAATGATGTGAGCTCTTTTTTTTCCAATAAAAATAAGTGTTACATAAGTATTTGGTGACTGCGTGAGTCATACCATTTCTGGTATAAATAACATGAGTGTTGGTATACACTTACCATTTCAAAGCTAATGTACCTTTTATATTGATAATCTGTTTCAGCATATTGTTCACTTTTATAGTGATCATTTTTATTGTACACTGCTTAATGCAATATTGAACTTTGGCTCTTACTCATGGTATGGTGCTTTAGTGCATTTTGTTGTGTCTTCAACATGTATATTCTAATGCATATGCTTTTCTTGCAGATGGAAAGCATGGATAAGGAGGTGAAGAGGTCAAGGTTGGCAGAACAGCTGTATAAACATTATGCTGCAACTGCTATTCCCAAAGGAATCCATTGCCTGTCTCTGCGCCTTACTGATGAATACTCCTCAAATGCTCATGCACGGAAACAATTGCCACCACCAGAACTGTTACCTCTGCTTTCTGATAATTCCTTTCAGCACTATATTCTAGCAAGTGATAACATTCTTGCTGCTTCAGTTGTTGTCAGCTCGACTGTACGATCTTCCTCAGTGCCTGAGAAAGTAGTCTTTCATGTTATTACTGATAAGAAAACATATCCCGGGATGCATTCATGGTTTGCTCTTAATTCTATATCACCTGCAATAGTTGAAGTAAAAGGTGTTCACCAGTTTGACTGGTTGACAAGAGAAAATGTCCCGGTACTAGAGGCTATAGAAAATCATCGTGGAGTCAGAAATCACTATCATGGAGATCATGGAACAGTTTCCAGTGCAAGTGACAATCCTAGGGTGCTCGCTTCAAAGCTGCAGGCTCGAAGCCCCAAATACATATCCCTGCTGAACCATCTCCGCATTTATTTGCCTGAGGTGCCTTTCGATCAGAAACATTCTATTTCGGCTTTCAATATGTTACACGTACTATACAGCTGTTCCAATTAATATAGTTTAGTGAACGTGCGCTGGCACTCTATTAACAAGTGGGTGTATTTTGTGTAGTATTTCAAAGTATGTTTTGATCAGTTCAAGCGTTTCAATATTAATGTACCAACAGGTTCCACGGTAATGGTTGGGGATAGTCTACCATTAAATGAAGTAGGACATAATCAAACCAACTTCAATGTAGTGAATATACTTTGATACACTATGCTCACATGCACTAGTTTGACTCTACCATTAGAATGGGTTAACGCATGCAGAACTAGCTAATGTCCTCAACGGTTACCAACCAGATTATTAACATGTGGTTCATGCTGAAACTGTGGGGACAGTTACCCCACACTAACCATATCCCGCTATTAAGATGCATGCTTAGTTCTCTTTCTATATGTGATTAAAATGAAGACAATCAAGTGCTTTTCTATTTTTCTGTATCATTACCACGTGCCGGTTGTGCACTTATTCATGCTGCTAAAAGTGCCAAGCTCTATCTCCTTTTAAGTTCACATTATCTTTATTCCCCAGTTCTGGTAATAATTGAGTTGCACAAGCCGTTACAACTTTCAAGGCAACTTGTACAAAAGATTGTGAAATTTTGTGGTGTAAATTTTCTTTATCTGATCCATTCTCATTTATTCAACCAGCTCTTTCCAAACCTCAACAAGGTGGTCTTCCTTGATGATGACATTGTTGTTCAGCGTGATTTGTCCCCCCTTTGGGAGATCAATCTTGAAGGGAAGGTAAATGGAGCTGTGGAAACGTGCAGAGGGGAAGACAATTGGGTGATGTCTAAGCGTTTCAGGACATATTTCAACTTCTCTCACCCTGTGATATCTCGAAGTCTTGACCCAGATGAATGTGCTTGGGCCTATGGGATGAATATCTTTGATCTGGCAGCTTGGAGGAAGACAAACATCCGGGATACATATCATTTCTGGTTGAAGGAGGTAATGTATTTTGCCCTCACACAAATATTTCATTCCCGCCCTTATTTTATCTTCCATTCCATAGTTCATTGACCATGTTTCTGAATTGAAAACGTTCTGGTATTTTGCATGCCTATTTTGTGTGAAAAAGTTGATTCCATAATCTGGTCTATATGTAAATGGTTCAATTTTATTCCTTTCTTCTTTCCGGTGTTGTTCACCATGTGCCATAATTTGCCATTTCCATAATTTCAATTCAATCTCTTCTGCAGAATCTAAAATCTGGTCTTACTCTCTGGAAATTTGGTACTTTGCCACCTGCGCTTATAGCATTCAGGGGTCATGTGCATGGAATAGATCCATCTTGGCACCTGCTTGGCCTAGGATACCAAGAAAAGACAGATATTGAGAGTGTCAGGAGGGCTGCAGTTATCCATTATAATGGTCAGTGCAAGCCATGGTTAGACATTGCTTTTAAGAACCTACAACCATTCTGGGCAAAGCATGTAAATTACTCCAACGACTTTGTTAGAAACTGCCATATTTTGGAGCCCCAGTATGCCAATGAGTGACTTACAGCAAATACTGGACACAGTGACTGAGTATAGTTCATGATTCGTTTGTTGGCTGGAGAGGCAGATTGCTGCTGGATAGGAAATATTGGTTAATCAGGAAAGCAATCAGCTTGGATACAACTGACCTTCCCCTTGCATTGATCGGCATGCAAATACATGGAGTTCTCTTCTGTATCATAGGGGAATACAATTCTTTCATCTGTATCATATGGGTGCATCATTCTTTTCCGTACTGTAACTGCACAGAAGGAGCTCTGGGACTGGGCTGATCCTTAGTCTCAGAATATCGCAGAAGGGCTAGAAAATCGAACAATTGGTTGATCATGATGAAGAAAGGAAGCAGATATTACGAGGGCGCAAGTTTATATGCTTTCCATCCATCCATTTAATTTTTTTCCTTGGATACACTCGAGTCATTGAAATTTTGTTCTGGTAGTTTTGTGATTGCTTTGGTAGGTTGGAGATGATTGTAGTAGAGATGCCATTGTTTGTGAGTAACCTACAGGATATTGTTACAATTGTTGACATATTAAAAATGTGCAGATAATTCTTTCAAGAGTATTTGTGCTGAACTCTGATAGAAATGAGATCCAGGTTCACGGAACAAATTGTACGCTACTCCCATTGTCGATTCAAGACGGTAACGAGGAACGCAACTCAGTTGCCTATGGGCACTGGGCAGCTTGTAAATTGCCGTTGTCAGATGCCTTATTGGTCTGTCGTAGACAAAAACGTTTGGTCTCTTGAAAAATTTAACCAAGTTAAATTATTATAGTCACTGAATTAGTCTCCAATTAATTCCTGCCGTTATCATTTTCGCTGTGAAAATGTGTGAGGAGAGTGAATCTCTCTGGGCAACGGGGCTAGTCGGGAAGGAATGAAGCACAGCACGCAAACAGGCTCTATGAGCTTGGCCCACGGTCAATTATGTGCTGTAGCCCCAGAGGGCTGAGTGTGCAATTCGTCGCACGTCGAACAGAGACAATTCCTACCACAAAATAACCGATGCTGCGGCAAAAAAAAAACTTTATTCAAGAGTAAACTTAAGAACAAGCCTTGGCCTCAAACTTTGGTAAAACTACAAAGGCGATGGATGTTGGCGCTAGGTACACCGGTGAATCGACGGCAACGAGCACTGGATTCATAGCTGGAACACTGCCATCATCTCCCAGTTCCAACGAAACGCCGTTGAGCAGCATTGTCTTGCTCTGGAGATCCCCGTCCTTGGCTGTCAGATGATACTCCTCCCTCTTCTTGGTGTCGCTTGATGGCTTACTTCCCAGCCATGAAACTGCTTTCCTCAGCCTGTGTGTGAAAGAACTGTGCTTCTCGAGGTCGGGTCTTTTGCCGAGGCTGACATTGATGTCATTCTGGAGAGTGACGTTGTATCCAGTAGTGTTGCTCAGGTTGATCAAGAGAAGAGTGATTCCTTGCTGCATTTTTTAGGTAAGCATGTTTAGAATGGGTAATCTAGCAGACTCAGTGGCCTACACATAAGCTAACATCTCAGTGGGGCAAATTCTAACACGAAAGTGGTTATTTAGTTAACAAAATAACCATATCAAGTAACATAGTCCAAAATTTCCAGAATTCATGCCATTCACTCGAAAAGGTATAAGGTCAATACAAAAACGAGCAGCTCATACCTGTTGCCTCCTACAATGAGCATAAGCACGCAGCCTACGTGGAGCTATGATATCAACTGAAAGAACTCCATTGCCCATAAGCCGATGCCATAGTAGAGCACTGATAACAGAAGAAGTGAGCAAAGTATATATCAAACTGTTGATACAATCACCAAACTGAATCATCTTGTGGAATTTCATAATTGTAGCCTTGCCTGTAGTAATCAGGATTTGGCATAAAAGTTTGTGTGTCAAGCAGACCGTAGTTGCCACCAATGAGAGTCTGCCTGCAGAACACTTTTGTATTGTACTTGGATGCCATTCCAAGCTGATCTAGATACCTGCATGCATACAAGAAATCCATTACAAAACTCGTGCATCACACTGGATCCCAGCATCAGAATATGCTTGTGTGACTGTCAACCATGAAAAGGAATGAGAGCTGACCAGATGCTGTTGATGAATGTATTTGACACTAGAAGACCACCATTATTGAATACGCCTCCACTTTCACTGACCCAAGCGGAAGACCATGTTCCATGCCTTTGGATGGTAAGTTGCATGTCTCTATAAGTATCTTCAGCACGATCTAAGTATTTTGGATCCAAGATCTTCCTTATAAGATGAACATCATCCCCTGAAAACAAAGTGTCATTGTTATGCATATCGTGTATTTTCTACATAAATTATTACTGCTAATGATAAAAACGAGAATGCCTGGTTAACATTGCTGTTAGATTTCTGACTGGATAAAAATGATTATATAGTATCCTAAGAAAGGCCTTGCTATTTAAGATACAAATTTGAAAGAGTAAATTTTATTTTCTTCTATAAGGATGGTATGCAGCTTCCCTTCACTCATCACATTAATACAATAACAAATTCACAATTAAAACAGGATCACAATTTCAAAAGAACTGTCAAGTAACTTGTAACGGCTGGCATCTCACAAAATTACATTGCACTTCTTTATATAGCAAGAGCACATATTTTTTTTACTTTACAAAAGCATTTGTATCATACATGGAATTTTGTAGGTACAATTCTGCCTACAAAATGCTCTGCACATTCAGATTCATTCAGATAAGCAAAGGTTGTGAAATAGTTTTGGAACACTGAAACAGGACTATTTGGATGAGATTAGAGTCAAAACAATAAATCGCGTACCTCCACCAAGATTATATACATGGTGAGTCAATGCATTAACAACACCATGACCTGAAGTCTGAAGTAGCTGAGAATACCACTGCTGATCGAAGAATCCTCCAGGGGCTAACAGGAGTGGCTGGGATAGTGGTGCCTTATACAATTGCCGAAGGATGGATTTAAATTCAATCACATCCTTCCCGTAAAGTTTGGCGTCAACTTTTGCTCCGATTCCATGGCCACTCAACTCATTGCCTGAGAAAACAAGAGCATTCTCAAACCTTCTCACCCCTTATTGAACGCATCAGAACATGGCCCATTATCTTGGCACCTACTAAGGAGTAATATAAAAAGTTTCAGTAGAAAAAAATAGTGTATTACCAAATTCCCATGAGCCAACTGGGTATCCCTTTGAGATTGTATATTTTACAAAATCATAGGCATTTGTGGAGTTCCATTTGCCAGCCCAGATTGAACGTCTAACATTGTACCTCCCGTAGAGTGCATTCACACCAAACGTGACAATTGCTCTGCAGATAGATGTTGCTTACCCATTAGCTAATTGCACTTAGTATGTGAAAGCTTTATATATCTATATAAGATGCTAACTAAACAAGATGGAATTGAAAGGCTTTCAATCCATATAGAAAAAATGAAAATTTCCCATTCTAACATGTCGTGCAGATGCAGTTACAATGATAGGTTGAATTCATCATGTCTTGCAGACTTACAATTTGAAGCATGGCACCTTCTTAGGACAAAGCCTGGTGAGAGTCTCCCACCATGGTCGAGTTTTTTTTTTAACAGACTTACAATATCTGGTAACATAGTATACCCAAAGATGAGTAGAAATGGAGAGCTTTTAGTTAATTTTTCTCAATTATCAGCTGAACCCGCAAAATCCAGACTGTCAAAACGCCAAACACATGAATGGGCATGCCATATTACATGGTTTTGTATGTGAGCTCAAATGTTTCAACATCTGCAGAAGTTATGCTGGCTACATTTAAGTTATCACAGTAGTGGTAACAGCACGGAGATTAAAATCAGAAGTCTCACCCTGTTTTCTGGAATAGATCATTCAGTTTGTCCCACCTATCCATACTAAGGCAGCCAACTGAGAAACCAAACAAGCCATTAGATATATTTCTGAACGGGGAGCATGGACTTTCTGTTCCCACATCATAAACAACTCGGTCTTGCAAAGAGCCTCCCAACCTAATCCTCAAATTGTCAAATGCTGCAGATACAATGAAATAAGACTGTTTGAGACATGGAGCAAATTAACTGGCCATCTACCTGCCTACTAGGTCCTTATTAAAGTTACAAGGGATGACAGATATAAAACCAGCAACCACTGGATGTAACTCCAAGGGCCTACCTTGAATAGCTTGAGCCAGAAATGGGTGACCCAAATCCTGAATGGACCCGTTGATGGCATGAAAAAGTTAGTCCAACCAACAATGTGCAGCTGCATCCCGCTAATAACAGAGAAAAAAAATAATATAAAGCATACCAAATTCAGGATTGAAGACTGGCCCCATGGACACTGATTGTAGTTACACTTCTCCGGCGGCCACCAGTCAATTGTAGCACAGACGTAGTTCTCATCCGTCTCAGCAATCCTAGTCGAGCCTTTAACTATGACCGTCGCCTCCTCCGGCTGCTGAGCCGAAGCCCACCGAGGAGCAGCATGCAGACAGATGAGAGGAAGCAGGAGCAGCAGCCTCACCTCCATGTTTCGTCTCCTACCTAGAAGGCAAAACCACAACCCAGATGTGTGTTATTCTCTGCAAGACCAGCCGCCCCACCATTTCCGCTCGAACAAATTTCGGAACATAACGACTCGATGCGAAAAGCAAGCAGAATTCAATTTTGAGCTCGAAATTTGCCCAGACTCTTCGAATTCGACAACCGAACACCGGATACCAGGCATTGCAAATGCAAGCCGGATTCACGATTCAGAGCAGCCACAGCACGAGCAACCAATTCCTAAACTGGAGAGCGAAGCATAAAAAGTTCACCTTTGTGGAGCAAAACTTCGCATCTGCCGGAGAAGGGAGCGCCGATTTCAGCTCTCCCCTCCGACGCCGATCGCGCTGACGCAACGCTGCTATGAAACTCGATACGGGTAGCCGCGTATGGGAGGGAGGCCGCGGGAGTTCCGCCGCGGATCCGGGATTGGGAGCTCTCAGGCCGCCGTTCCTCGGGCTCCAACCGACGCAGATGAGCTGCCTTTTGGCATCCTACTGCAACGCGGCAGCAGAGGCTTGCTGGTTGCTACACGGAGCAACGTGGCCACGTGGACTGGCGAGTATGCTTGTCTCGATATTCTCTGTGGCGCAGCCAGAATTGTTGGATTGTTTGCTTCAGGTGGTCTCTTCGTCTCGATGACTACGATTTACTGTAGTCGGCAAGAAAATTGTTTGTTCAGACTTGCTAGACGGCAGCATGATGAGTGAATTTTATTCGATTTTTCTTTTACCATAATATAGCTAGGCGCAGTAGCTGTGAAGGTTCAGGATTTTTGTGAGAGTGGTGCAGATGTACAACCACCTGCTTTGCTCAAACAGAGGTAGATCCGGATGTACTTTGTGGGAATTGGTGGGATTAGGTGTACACGAGAGCAGCCAGACAGTGACACTGTGCCCACTGCAAACCTGTGATTATTAGCAGTTCATAAAAAAACACACAGAGAGAGTTGATGGTTGGTTGTCTTGTGTCCTGGGTCAAACGATTTGTTTAGCTGTTGCCGCACAGGACGGTTTCGCTCGACCATAATCGTATCAGCAGTCCACCACGTTTCAGGAAAGCTGTTGGGGGTGTGCTTTCCTGTTGCTTCAGCTCTAGTTCAAGAATCCAGCTTGCCGGTGTGTGAACCAAAGTAGTGCTAGATCCAGAGGCACTCCAGCTTGGCAGGAAGCAAAACATATGAACAAATCATGCAAGTTCATCGAAGTCAAAAAAAAAAATGCAGAGCCGGTGGCCATTCAGTCATTCCCCTTTTCGGTGCGGCTTCTGAACCCTATACACTGGAGACACTGTTTTGCTGCTGATTTGCATAGTCGTGTATTCCGTGGCCTCCTTGGTTTAAGAGCCTAATTGCACCTTTCAACGAAACTTGAAGCAAAGCCCGTGCACGGCTGCACGCCTACTAGTACTACCTCCTCTAAAGATGGCGCACAGCAAAGCTAACCACCTGGATGAGCCATGCTGCCCTCAACAGCATCCACGAAAGGGCCAAGGCAAACCACCGGACAAGTTTTAAATACCATCCAGCCCAGCCATTCTGCTCTAGCAATGTACTGCATTTTTTAGGTTTTACTCCGTATACAGCAGCTACGAGATCGTTGCTCTTCGTTCTTCAGCAGTCTAGTTTAGTCTAGTCCGTAGCAATGTGCTGAAGCATGAACGCCCTCGTCTTGCCATCAGGTACAAGCCCAATGCTCCGCATCTTCGCGTACACCTTGTTGGCCAGCCCGATCTTGCCTCGCAGACAAAGCCCGTGGATGACTGTGTTGTAGATTGAGGAATCTGGAGCCACCTCCTGCAGATGGTTCAGAGTTTATAAGTAGGTCATACTACAGGGAAGAGATGATTTGGAAGCACCAAAACTGCAAACAAGTTCCACGAAAATAATTCTGCAGATTACCAGCAGAAAGTTCGACAGGCATCATGTGTTGTATTGCTACTTGATAATTGCTATATATCATTGTTCCAACTTTCTTAGTGTTACTCAATAATTTCGACCGCCATTATCCTTAACATTCAAATAATGGATAGTGTGAGACGAATGAGTAACTTTTCGCAAATCAAATTTCTTTCTCTCCAATTGTAGATACACTGAAACCATATAATCAATGTCTTAGAGGCTAAAGAATGCAAACACCAAATAACTGAATAAAAAATTAATCATGCACTTCAAAGATATCACTATGCACTGGGAACAATCTGTAACTAATTCCTGGAATGCATGCACAGTTATGCACAAGAAGCCTTTCATAGTAACAAGAAAATTTGAGTGTGTCGGGCCAAGGCAAAAATCTACTGAAGATTTTCATTTCCTATTAGATTGTTCATATCCTTTGCTGATAATGCTGGAACTATGAGCCTATTGTCTATAGCATATTTGTATCTAGCCACAAGGTGTTAGCGCTAATCCTAAAACATTGCTATACAATCAAGAAAAAGTTAATGTAGCTTTGAGAACCAAAATCAGAGCATCACCCCGTTCAAGGTTCGGGTATGAGAACAATACACCAACCCACAATTGAGAAAATGGAAATTCAAATCTTTTCTGCCACTTCAACAGAAACAAAATAGCAAGAAATGAAAGTAGTACCTCTAATATATCCTCTACTTCATTCCAAAGTGATCCCCAGATGCAAGACCGTATAACAGATAAATGTGTGAACGTGTCTGGCGAACACCTTCGGTTAATCATACGCCGGTATACTTTAAGAGCAACTTTTGGCTCGCTAGCAACCTCACAAGCACCTATAACATGATTGTAAGATACCACTGATATTTTCAGTCCACTTTTTTCCATCATCCACAACAACTGCAAACCATGTTCCCATTGACCAAGCCTTTCGCAAGACATCAAAGCAATGTTGTAGAGATGATCATTTAAGAGCGTTGGATGCTTGGCCTTAATTCCTTGGAAAAGCTCTAGGACATCCCAATATCGCCCAGACTTATATAATGCTGACAGTAATGCACTCCATGTATACTGATCAGGCTTAAGGCCTGAAGATGTTAGTAGATGGTACATCCTGAATGCAAGTTCATCTTGACCAGCCTTCCCGAGTGCATTGATCATCGAATTAAACAAAATGATATTTGGCTTCATTCCAGCACTGAGCATCCTGCTAAATGTGGCCAGTGCAAATTCCCACTTCCCCTCTTTAGTGCAGGATGCAATGATAGCCTTCATTATATCTTCTGTTGGATCAAGTCCATTCTGCAGCATTTCCTGATAAGCGGAGATTGCTAGCTCACACTGTCCACATTGCACAAATATGCTGACTAACAAATCATAGGTCAGCAAACTTCCACTCAAAGAATTTTCCTGTAGCCTTCTCCATAGCCTCTCGACAAGCATCCAGTCTTTTGCTCTTCCACACACAGATATCATTGTATTATAAACAATCACATCAACGATCTTCTTTGAATCTTCCTCCTCTTCAATCTCATTGAACATTTCTAGTGCAGAAGCATAACCCTCATTACTTGCGATAACCTTGAGTATCAATGTATATGTGTGCCCTGTTGCCATTCGTTTCCCCTTAATGAACTCAAACATCTTCATTGCATCCGCCAAAGAACTTCTGCGCACATAGCAAGCCAAGAGGGAGTTGCAGGCATGCGCGCTTGGCTGCAGCCCAGACGCGCGCATTGAGTCGAACAGCTCGGTGGCACTCCTGACCTTGTTGGATTGGCTGAGCTTTATCAACCTTCTTGACAGCATCTCCTCATCCCTCTCCTCCAAGAAGTGCAGCCTCGACTCGCTATGCTCAGATTTACTGTCCAGCTCTGCCGCCATCGCCGGAGGACTTCCAGCGCCCACCCCGCCCTTCTCCCCAACGGCCGGCGGCCTCACCTGACGCCGACGCAGCCCGCGCCTCTTGACATCATGGCCATTAGCACCACGTGGCTCACCATCCAGGCCCCAAAGCCCCACGTCAGCGTCCTCCTTGGCGGCGACCTCGGACTCAAGAACGCAAGGAGCCGCCCTACAGACGCCAGCTCCGACCGTAACAATGGCGGGGCTTGGAGCTTGTACCTGGCGGGCGTCAGCTCTGCTCCGGCCTCCGTTTCGCGGACGGTATCTCATGCCATCACCACCGCCCCGTTTCCCGCGCGGGGGCAGCTCTTGGCCGAAGGAGCCGCAACTCGTGCTGCAGCCGCTCCAAACTGTAGCCATGGCCGCCGCGAATGGTAACGGAATCCAAGGATTTCATCAACTCGCGGAGGCTCTCTTCGCCGATCAGAGAGAAGAACCCAATCCAAAAGAAGGTGAAATCGACGGAATTGGGCGAGAAATTGCTCTTCCAGATGGATTGGAGAAGGGGGAGAGCAACCGCGAGAAGAGAGCGAGGCAGCAGTGGGCGGAGCAGAGTGGATGAGGGGATTAGAGAGTAGTGGATGGATGGGCTTGAATTCTTCTTCTTAGTGAGCCTAGATATTTGGTCTGGCCCATAAATACTAGTCCGCCCAGACTTCATTTTGGCCCAGTAGTTTCGAAGCAGTTTTTTTGGCCCACTGTTCATACCATTTAACTAAAAGATTCGCGTCAGCCTTGTGGCCTTGACAGTGGTATGAACACCTCCATGTTAAATGGCGCTTGATTCTGAGTGGCTGTTAACATCGAAACGACAGAGAACTGATGCATTGCGGGCTTGCATGGTACTTTACGTCTCATCTATTTGATCTGTTATTGTTACTTCTGCAAGAACAAAATCTTGTAAATCAGAATCTCTTGTCAGGACAGAACAAATATCAACTTCTCCCTTTCCAGGGCACTAAGACGGTATAAAATGTGGCTTCTTTCGAAAGGGCAGATCTAATCTAGATTGTCACCATTACGGAATAGATTCAGCACTTAGTGGTGGTAGGCTGGTATCAGCTAATAAAGCACATTTTTCTTCCTTGAATATTCCAATGAGGGCAAAGATGGAGCTAAATACTGAAATTCCAAGTTAGAGGTTTGAATACTGCACTGTCATCTGTAACCGATGAGCAAAGCCGACATGATACCTCGAACAGTTGCCAAACGTAACCCGCAAATATGCTGAATTGCGCCGAGTAAAGTTATTCCCTGATTGTTTCAAAGGAATTAGGCTTTCTATAAGCCAGCTGTCTTCAGAGTTCAGAACTTCAGCCAACGGCGGAAACAGGCAGGGTCGAAGGCGGCACAATGGAGGGAAGAATATCACACGCTGGGTCCCAAAAGCTTTCATGGGGGTAAAGCGATCCCATTTCCACTACTCTTGCCTGCCTCCAAGACAACAGTTCTGCTTGGTCCCTCTTCCTCTCTATTTCTACACCTCCATATACAAGCAAGCAGTTTTTAATACGAGGCTTTCGCTTAGTGCTGAAGCTGCTTCTTGTACCTTGGAGTTGCTATTTGGTTTCTCTACAAATACTTTGCGCGCCATGGACGGCGACTTGAAGAAGCTGAGGTAAAGCTGGTGCTTGCAGCAGGATCACCTTGATCTGCTAAAGGGTTTGATTTTTCATCTTTTCGGTCGCTTAATCGTGAGCTTCTAAATGCTTTCCTGTCATATTGTTCTCGTTGGAAAGGCTTAAATTTTTTCCCGAGACAAAAGTTTATGGGATTCTTTTTGGAGTTAGTGGTTCTTGAACCTTCTCCTTAAGAGTTGAAGTGGGAAAAGGTTATATAGCCTAATAGAGAGGAAAAAACAAACTCAGATGCCACATTTAGGGATTCACTTTCAGAATCACCTTGCATTCCTGCGATCATTAGACAGTAGCTGATTCAGATTTCACGACTATTTTGCAGGGTTCGGTTTTCTGGAGTGGGAAAGGGAAATAACGTTGGAAGACAGACTTCGGCAATACAACCACAAGAAAAGGAGGCTCTTGGAAGGGGTAAGTGATCAATATATGATTTGGCTTTCACAAACATGAAGAGCACAGAATTGTGTGCTTTTAGAAGGTGCCTTGATGATCCAAAAACATTGTTATTCTATTATTCACATAGTAATTTAAACTAGTATTATCACTATGATCAAATCGGTTAATTTACGTTGTGAAAAATGGAGTTGAAGCCTGGAGCATATGGATGTGCAGAAACCAGTCATATTCTCCTTTTTTCTGGTAAACCAGTCGTAGTTCAAAATAGTATTATCACTATTATGATCAAATTGGTTAATTTACTTGTAAAAACTGGAGGTGAAGCCTTGGGCATTCAAACATTCAGATGTTCTGAATAGGAAGAAAACACTCTACATATGGATGTGCATAAACCAGTCGTAGTTTCTCCAGATTTCTGGTAAAAAAAAGAAACCCATAAAAAGAAACCAAAAATCTGACAAACCATCATTGCAACTTCCAGCTGAGATGAGCAGTGGTGGCGAATATGACGCTGCATTTGCAGCCACAATTGCAGCAGCAGCATTCGCAATTGCTGCTCGAGAAGAGAAGCTTGCAACTCAGAAGAAGCCTGTACCAATCGAGGCAGTGCCGCCTACCGTGTTGCCAGTCAAGAGAGCAGAAAGCATGAAAAAGCTTGGAGGAGGAAGCAAAATCTCAAGATGGTTGAGTGGCAAAGAGCCCGTTGAAGACGATGACGACGGACCAGGTAGTGTAAACATGTTCTGCCTTACTCCCGTTCTTTTGCCACGTGTACGATAGCAAAACCTTCAAATGTCTTGTGACATGCTGCAATGTATCATGGATGATCCTTTCAGTCAACGTATCAGTAAGGAGGCCTCTGAAACCAGCACCTGGAAAACCTGAAGATATAGCTCCAGATCACAAGGTGACACCAAAAATGCTTGAAACTTCTCTGAGTGTAAAGAAGGGTTCAGGATCCTCGAACAGAACAGCAGTTCAGATTGCATCATTTTGTAGAAGTTATGCTAATAGAATTATCAAATTTAGGTATGAAAAGATGATCGAGACCATAGCTGAATGGGAGACTGAGAAGAAGGTGAAGGCGAGACGCCAAAAAGAACAGAAAGAGGTTTTTCTTGTTAATTCATATTTTGATTAGATTGATGGGGTTGAAGAAACTGAAAACTGAACTTCTTAAATTGCAGACCGAGTTGGACAGAAAGAGAGCAAAAGCACTGGAAGAATACAACCAGGAAATGACAAGGATCAACAAAGTTGCTGGAGGAGCAAGGTCAATGGCAGAGGAAAGAAAATATAACGATGAGAAGAAGATCAAAGAGAAGGCGCACAAGATACGATCAACAGGAAAGCCTCCACGCACATGTGCTTGCTTTTGAGAACAGTTCTATACTGTGAAATTCGGAACAAAATGAAGGATGCAACTTGAACATATGTATTTGGTTTGACAACTGGCGAGTGTATAGAATTGTATCCAACATGCAGCATATCGGTACACACTGCACCGAAAAACATGTTTGAAGGGTGTGAAATTGAGATGGATACAAGTAAACATCTATGCGTCGACATTCAAGATGAAGTATGGAGTAGGAACTATGAGGAAAAATTACATTCACTTGAACGAACAGATTGCAAATGTTCACCGCATCTAGTGTCTGACATACAAATACATAGCAGGCGAAACAAAATAAACCAACTCTTCTAATATAGCATTTAGGAAATCCAACCCGAACAAGGGCACACTTGGTTTTACAGTGTCTTGATAGATTTACAATTAAGTAAAGCACTCATTCCATGGAACACGCTAGCTATATACTGTTTGTAAACCTTTTTAGCAACTCATGTTTTACAGGACAAATCTGCTGTACAAACTATACAAAATCTTCCCCATTAGGCCCATTGAATCAATAAAAGAAAAGGAGCTCAAAAGACAAATGCAAGGATGACAAACTTTGAAAGATATGCATGTCCTATCCATCTTCCTCAGGTGCATTCCCCTTGTCATCAGGAAACAAATCTTGGGAATTACCAGCTTCTTGTGTCGATGATGTGGGTTTGCCATCCTGGAGAGAAATCACTGTTTCAAAAGCACCAACTAAAGCCTTTACCTTGCTTTTCCTGGACTCCACTAGCTTGCTTGCAGTTTCTTCAATTACATTATTGAACAATCCTTGAGCATCTTTCTTCTCTTGTGCATCTTGATGTCGCAGTTTCACACCGGGAGATTCCATGTCTGGGTTAGCAAGAACAGCATTACTTGTGCTGTTCCTCTTGTAAATCCTTCTTGCTGGTTGACTTTCACGATTTGAAACTTCATTTGCAGACTTTCTTCTAAATTTCAATCTCCTTGGGCCACTGCTATCTGGTGGGAGTTCTACAACTTTACCCCTCTTAAACTTCATTTTATAAGGTGTGATACTAGCATCATCCGGTTCGAGTGCTGAGATTCTCCTTGCTCTTGGGTCACCAGACTTCAACAATTCATCTGTATCTCTGTCGATTGTTGTCTCTTCATCTTCAATAGCAGATTCATCTGATTCACTTAATTCAAAATCATATTCTTCATAAAATTCATCATCTGATAATTCTTCTGGTGACTGTGGAATAAAAACCCTTGATTGCAGTCCATCCTGTTCAAAGGTATTTTCATTACTGATGCTTGCTGAGTCATCGACAGCAGAATCATTTGGTTCAATTAGCATGGCCTTAGGTTCCTCCAGAATCCCACCATCCGATGAAGTTTCTGAAATTGATTGGCAGTGAGAAGCACTGTTATTCATCCTAGAATCAAACACTTCAGCATCCTTGTCATTCTCTACTGCATTTCTGGAAACAAAATCAAGACAAGACTCAGACTCCTCAGCATGTTGTTCATCAGCCGCCAGTAGTTCCGGAGATGTTTCAAAATCTTCGTGAACTCCCACTAGTTCTTTACCTTCAGACATTAGAGACTCCATAGATGCATTGACTATAACTTGATCATCATCAATTTTTGAATTGCTTTCAGTTAATATGGAGTCATGCACTTCTGCATTTTCAACAACTGTTATGTGTTCTGGGCAAAGAGCTTCATCATTTGTTTGGCTATCTTCATCCTTTGAAGCTTGACCATGAATAATATTCTGCTCTGCTAGTTTATGTTCTGGATCAGATTCACCTAGGATAGTATTGAATTCTTGGACATCTAATGATTGCTGCAGCTCAAGAGCCATGGCACTTTTCAAGAGGGCTTCACCTGCTATTATTTCACTTTTGTAAGTGCTTCCCACCCCATCATCCTCCAAAATGGATTTACCCATTTCTTCTTGTGCTGATCGAGAATTGTCTATGTATTCTGTGGCATCTGGAGATAGTTCTGCTAGTGTTGACTCGATGTGATAGCCTCTAATTTGCACATCATCTTTTTGCACTTCAACGGAAGCAATTAACTTGGGCTGCACAGACAAGGATGAACCGGACATATCTGAGCCTTCCTTCCCTTTTATGTTTGTGTTGCTTGATCTTGCAGTACTTTGCCCAAGTTTTGCACGCACTCTAGTTATAGTTCCTGCTGGAGATGTAACCTTTCCCTTTGGAGTAACTTTATCTTTTGAAAGCGGACGCTGACTAGAAGCCTGAGATGGAACAGACACTTGTTCAATCATTTTTATTTTACTAGGAGATGAAGCTGGCCTCTTATGGAATGATTGTTTGGCCGTTGTGACTTTGTCCACAGCTCTAGATTTTTCCAGCAAGGTCTTCTCTGGAAACTTTGACTTGCCAGGAAGTATGGCCCCCTTGGCTGGCACTGTTTCCCATTTATCAATTTTTGGAACTCCATTTGAATACCTTAGATTTATTGGGGCCTTCTGTGCAACAATTGAATGCTTCTTTCTACCATCAGAGTTCAAAGTTTTATGTTCAGCTGCTGTAGCTATCTGTGGAACCGTATGCTCATTGGATGCAGCACCTTTTCGATTTGCTGATGCTATTTTGGGTGCAGCCCGCACAGCTTCACCCAGAGATATACTCGACTTGGCTAGTGAAAGACTCTGATTCTTTACATCCTTGGACCTATCCAAGATAGCTGACCTGTGCAGCGTCAAATTTTTCAGATGAGAAGGAAGTTTCTTTCTTCTTCCTCCTGATAAACTCAACTCCTCTTCAGAAGGATTTTTGTGTCCATACTTGCAAAAATCATGGCATGAGCCTCTAGAAGCTCTGAGATAATTTGGCACGGTCTTCTCATGACTTTTTGACTCTGGAGGTGAAGCCGAACTTGTAGGTGTGGTGCCACCAGGTGAACTTTTTTCCAAAGCTTTGGACATCAAGGTCTTCCAGAAGCTGAGGTGGTGCTGGTGTCAGACAAATATTCTTCCTTTTGAATTCGAAAGTTTTAGACTGTTGTTGAGAAGAATACATGTCATTTCAAGATATTTGC
>OAMR01000082.1:1817626-1851081 GCA_900205405.1 Echinochloa crus-galli
AAGCAGTGAGTGGGGGCGCGGCCACCCAAGACTCAGACTCCTCAGCATGTTGTTCATCAGCCGCCAGTAGTTCCGGAGATGTTTCAAAATCTTCGTGAACTCCCACTAGTTCTTTACCTTCAGACATTAGAGACTCCATAGATGCATTGACTATAACTTGATCATCATCAATTTTTGAATTGCTTTCAGTTAATATGGAGTCATGCACTTCTGCATTTTCAACAACTGTTATGTGTTCTGGGCAAAGAGCTTCATCATTTGTTTGGCTATCTTCATCCTTTGAAGCTTGACCATGAATAATATTCTGCTCTGCTAGTTTATGTTCTGGATCAGATTCACCTAGGATAGTATTGAATTCTTGGACATCTAATGATTGCTGCAGCTCAAGAGCCATGACACTTTCCAGGAGGGCTTCACCTGCTATTATTTCACTTTTGTAAGTGCTTCCCACCCCATCATCCTCCAAAATCGATTTACCCATTTCTTCTTGTGCTGATCGAGAATTGTCTATGTATTCTGTGGCATCTGGAGATAGTTCTGCTAGTGTTGACTCGATGTGATAGCCTCTAATTTGCGCATCATCTTTTTGCACTTCAACGGAAGCAATTAACTTGGGCTGCACAGACAAGGATGAACCGGACATATCTGAGCCTTCCTTCCCTTTTATGTTTCTGTTGCTTGATCTTGCAGTACTTTGCCCAAGTTTTGCACGCACTCTAGTTATAGTTCCTGCTGGAGATGTAACCTTTCCCTTTGGAGTAACTTTATCTTTTGAAAGTGGATGCTGACTAGAAGCCTGAGATGGAATAGACCCTTGTTCAGTCATTTTATTTTACTGGGAGATGAAGCTGGCCTCTTATGGAATGATTGTTTGGCCGTTGTGACTTTGTCCACAGCTCTAGATTTTTCCAGCAAGGTCTTCTCTGGAAACTTTGACTTGCCAGGAAGTATGGCCCCCTTGGCTGGCACTGTTTCCCATTTATCAATTTTTGGAACTCCATTTGAATACCTTAGATTTGTTAGGGCCTTCTGTGCAACAATTGAATGCTTCTTTCTACCATCAGAGTTCAAAGTTTTATGTTCAGCTGCTGTAGCTATCTGTGGAACCGTATGGTCATTGGATGCAGCACCTTTTCGATTTGCTGATGCTATTTTGGGTGCAGCCCGCACAGCTTCACCCAGAGATATACTCGACTTGGCTAGTGAAAGACTCTGATTCTTGACATCCTTGGACCTATCCAAGATAGCTGACCTGTGCAGCGTGAAATTTTTCAGATGAGCAGGGAGTTTCTTTCTTCTTCCTCCTGATAAACTCAACTCCTCTTCAGAAGGATTTTTGTGTCCATACTTGCAAAAATCATGGCATGAGCCTCTAGAAGCTCTGAGATAATTTGGCACGGTCTTCTCATGACTTTTTGACTCTGGAGGTGAAGCCGAACTTGTAGGTGTGGTGCCACCAGGTGAACTTTTTTCCAAAGCTTTGGACATCAAGGTCTTCCAGAAGCTGAGGTGGTGCTGGTGTCAGACAAATATTCTTCCTTTTGAATTCGAAAGTTTTAGACTGTTTCAACAAAGAACACATGTCATTTCAAGATATTTGCATGACCACAAACTAAGAATCCACATAATTGTACTAGTTCCAACTATCTTCAAAAAATCACACAAGGTTAGACCAATATGTTTTTTTTTGAAAGAAAACACCCCAAGGGAGACCCCTGAAGTTTAATGTGCCTCACCAAAGATTTGAACCCTGGGTGGGAGCCTTCTAGCTAGTGGCCTTTGCCACTACACCATAAGCTCCTTGGCTTAGACCAATATGTTATTAATTATTCATTAGAAAACTGAATGCTAAGTGCAGGATTCACACTAAGAGACCATAGTTATTCAAACCAACAAAAAAGATATCCTAATTGCTTTGATACGATACTTCTGTCGGTTTGAAGAGCTTCAACAAAAAAAATATTTGAAACCATATGAAGAAAAATAAATGAATTAGATAAAATACTCGCAAATCAGAAATATACCTCCTAAAAGCAGGTTCCAGCAATCGTGCTCCTCGATCAGCAATAGTTAAAGAGTGCATTCAAATTCCATGACGAGTAGGTGGCCTAAATTTGATAGGAAACAAGTTCATCAAGACAGCAATATTTCATAGCCATCACTCAAACATAAATTAATATTTTTTTAAAAAAAAGGCGTCTGTCATGACCAGTTTGCTTAACCAATAAAGTGCCCATCACCAAACATATTACAGAATTTCTATAGGAAGAGAAGGAACAGGAAAGGATGAACATAAAGATATTGACAAGTGCCTCTCGATGGAAGCAATGGAGCAGCCAGAATGTGATGGAACACCAAATAAGAATTCAACTTTCCATGACTCCATGTCTAACACTAGCATATGAGAAGGCACAACGGGGAACAATTTCAAAAAAGAGGTGTCTCTGTCTTACTTGATACTGTAACAAATCCGAATACTAGATGATAGCTATTGCTCTACAAGGCCACATGGGAAAACATGCCCAATTTAAGAACTCTTCATCTTACTGTACCTTGAACTACTCTCCAAGCAAAGCAAAGATTTGGTCACTCAACTAATAGTCCAAAGAAAATAAGAGAAAGAAATTGGTTTAAGAGGTTTTGGATCCAAATCTTTAGCCTTTGGTTCAAATATGAAATAATCAGTACCATTCCTAGAGCAATCCACCTCATCCAAACACCTGATAGAATTGGGCAGACATCTTCTCCGAGATGGCAAGATCCCACTCCACAAATATTTCATCCAACCGATCATTCAACAGAAGCAACTTTTTCCTAGACAAGCTGTCCAACACGTACCACACTATTCCAGCTCGAGACTGCAAGGACTCAATGAGAAAGCTCTGAGATACCAACCAAAACTCACATGGAATTATGGAAATTTACAGGGAAAAGACGGAAATAAGGGGACCAACGACATTAATCTAAAACGCGGCACATCTCCCATGCAATTTACTGTACTTACTAACCGCAGGAACTGAATTCGCAACGACTAAATCCCGTATTCACGCGTATTACATGCATAACCAAAGACTTCTGCGTCATGCCATCAGCCAGCCCCAATTGCGAGAAGAAAAGGAAAAATGGAACCAAAAACGATACTGAAGAAAATGCGCCACGCAACGATTCGGCATCGAAACTTCATCCCTTTGCGTCAAAGCTTCGGCCTTCTTAAACAGAGAATTCAAACAGAATCGATCTCCGGCTGACGCATTCACGCCGACCAAGTCCACCCTCAGGAACCAAGCCACACGCCCACATCCCAGAACGCAGAGAAACGAGACGAATCAAGGCGATCACAAAAACCTAGACCAAAACAGCAAAACCCCACCTCACACCGGAGGCAAGCCAAGATAAGCCGACAAGATCATACCTCTGAGAGACGGCGGTGGCCCCCGGCGGAGGCTCCCGCCCTCGCGACCGCAGAGGCAACCGAAGCGGCGACGACGGTGGTGGAAGAGAGGCGGCGGAGGCGGCGCGGTTGGCTGGGCAAGGAAGGCAGGCAGGCAGCTGGCCAGCAGGCGGCAGGCAGCCTTTTCTTCTGGAAGGCAGAGGAAGGGAAGGGGTGTCGTGCGCGGCGCAACTAAAGAAGGCGTAAACCCAAGCGGGCGGCGGCGGGCGTTTCTTTTGTTTCAGCTTTCCGCGTCTTGGCAGCGCTGCTGCGTTTACTAACGCCTGGCTGTTGCAGCCAGCTTTGCTGAGCTGACCCTGCCGTTTTTGCATTTGCTTTGCCAAAAAAAAAATATGTTCATGTATAAAAGTGGATTGAATTATTCTACTGTCACCAACTCACCATCCAATTAGTGAAATTACGCTCTGCTAAAACACCATCTGAGTGTGTATCAAGGACATGAATGTCTTGCCCGATCTGTCGTTGACACAGCTAGCTCATTGCTCAATAGTAGCATTCTGGAATACTAGTGTTAATCTCCGGCATTAACTCCGATCCACGTGGTTCGCTGTCGCGTGTTTTTAATACTCCAGTGTGATATTTATTTTTTCAGTTGAAGTTACAAGTTTTTTAGATGATGCGACTTAGTATTGGAGTATAGACTAATCTGCTGAAAACTAGTCCAATCCGGATCAAAAAAAAAAACTAGTCCAATCCGTAGGCAATATTGGTTGGTACTCGCATGTCTCCTTTAGACATGTAGGTACCATTGGGTTTGTGTGCACTGAGTGATGGATGATGCCTTTAGTCAATCAATTGAGCACGTACCACGGCAATGTTATAATTGGGAATCCTACAGCTACAGTAGCGGGTGGGGAATGAAGGTAAAGTGGAGTAGATCGCCAACCAAAAGCCCCCCATCAATTTGACTTTCATTTTATCCAACGCTGTCGAAAGCAAAAGGATATATTTGGCAGAATGGAATGCCAAATAATTCTTACTACTCCACCGTACACACATCCCATCCCATCGCCAACAATGAGCCCCGCCAGCCGGCAACCAGCCAATGGCCAGCCGCGTCGGCGCCGCGCGCGCAGGAAACAACAGCGTGGCCGATGGGTCGGCGGACGAGGAGCAGGAGCAGGCGATGCCGGGAGAATTGATGATACGGGCTGCGTGCCTGCGTGCCCATGCCTGGCCTCCGATCCAGATCGATGGCATGGGCGTTGGCCTCCGATCAGATCCGCGCGCTGATTCCAATTTCCAAGCAGTGAGTGGGTGCGCGGCCACCATCTATCGTGAGATTGAGAGATTTTGAGGTAACCAACTAAGGTTGAGATACCAATCAATCGATCAGCAGCACGTACGATAGCTACATCGTCGGCGGGTCGACCGGATCGGATCTCGTCGATGATCTCCCTGCTTTCGTACGTGATCGCGCAAGCAGTGTGAGTGTGTGTGACTTGCACGACCAAGATCATCGTCCACGCGGCGGCACGCCGCCTCGTTTTAGTGTACGTGTAGGAAACTGTAGAATGCTCTAGCATTTCTCGGCTAGCTCGTAGTAGTAGTATAGCGCGCAACAGATTCCCCAGCGTGAATGGATACAGCATATGTGCATCTTTTTAGCTGTCCTCGCAGATCAAAACTATCTACAACGCTAGCAAAAGGAATAGGCTAGTAGATTATAACGGGAAAAAGAAAAGAAAGGAAAAGAAAAGAGTCGATGTGCCACGGCCGACCTGCCGAAAGCATGCCCTTAACAATACTACTACTCCACCATAAGTTAATTAGGATGCAGATCAAATGATTAGTCGGGTGGTCGTCGTCAGGATTAATTAGCATTTTAGCGTAGCTTTGATCGCAATTTTATCATGTGTAATACTACAAAAGATGCCTCCTAGTTGGTTCACTGCTAATGGTAGCACTGCCGCATCTAATAAAAGGAGAGAAACGCATGCATGAAATGCATGCTTAGATGCCACGCAAGGGAGGAAAGGGGGTCCATACTCTCTATCATGACCCGTGCTCTCTTCTTTTCTCTTCCTTCCGTTTCGACGTTTGTTTAGTTGGTGAATCATTGCTGCTCCATGTCGCTGGATCCGACCGATTTTTGTATCACGAAAGCGTTATGAAATCTGCAGAGATTTATATTACGGTACTAGCTGGATGGCTGCCGGCGCCAACGCCACCAAATCTAGATTTTCCAAAGGTGCCCGAGATCGCATATGCCACAGCACGGCCTCTGCACTCTCCAGCCCAGTCCGGGACTCCGGGCAGACTTCTCGCTTGCTACAGGCAACAGGCTTTGACAGCACAAAAGAATCAGGGAACGAATGTAACTCGTAATATTATTCAGCAATCAGCCCTTCCATCCAACCACAACCGCCGGCAATTTACCCTGTTTCTCGACCGGAAAATCTGACCTCGCCTGTCTTTTCTCAACCACAGAAAGCAGCATGAGCTACACAGTAGCCAGCTACCTGGCATCCTTTCACCTTACCGATCACCACAGATAGCTAGAACTAGAGTTTCCTAGTCACTGATTGGTACTTTGATGAAGTGGGGGAAATGTAATCATCATCGATGATAAAAAAAATAGTAAGATGATCAGTGCTGCGCACAGCACGATAGGATTCAGTCATACAGCCAATTCAATCAGCGAGCTGATGGACCATGACTTTCTGCTTCTGGACGGAACGAACGGCTCAGTGATCATTCCTCTAACTTAGTGGGAGACGGACCTTTAATTTTGATCGGGACGGACGTTAGTTGCCGCCTTTGCAGGCCATCGTGTCGAAGTCGTTGCATGGGGGGACTGCGCGCTAGGAGGGAGATCATCAGACGTCGTCTTCCCGGGCACCCATTTCAGCACCCGTCCATTTCCACGTTAAGATTGGTGCGGCACATGTTGTGAGAGCGAGATAAGTTGGGTTGCTAGAGGGAGAGGACGTGGTTAATCAACTGTAACCCATATCAAAGGGTTCTGCGTAAAATATCAGACCAGAATTGATGGATCGATGGTGATTAATATTGGTGATTTTAAATTAGGGGCTAATAATTTGTAAAATTTATTGTCAACTAAGGCATGCTGCATGCAGACATTTGCTCTAATGAAATTGATGTGGTGCCAAGAACATGGATAGATATATTGGCGCTAATCCCATATAATAATTCTTGAGCCTTGTTACAGTGCTTGGCCGGAACCAACAGGTTCCTCCCAGTGGAATTTTGGCAGCCGTTGATTAAAAAATAGATAAATACTCCCTCCATTCTGAAATAACTGATGTTTAGGACAGCGACATGGTCTCCAAAACACAACTTTGACCTCTTGTTATTATAAAAATATTTATCAAAGAGTGATATATTTATACTTTTATAAAAGTATTTTTCAAGACAAATCTATTCATATAGTTTTCACATTTACAAACTCAACAATTTAAAAGCTATTGCTGATTTATATTCTCAATGTTTGACTCAAACCTTTTCCTAAACGTCAGTTATTTCAGAATGGAAGGAGTAATTCTAACGAAGGGTAGTTCAGTCAAAGCATGTCTGTTCGCCGGCGCCGCCGCACGCTTCAGATCGCCGAAGGCCACCACGTTCGCTGGCGGCGCATTGCCTCCACCTCACCTGCGGCTTCCGGTCGATGCCTCTGCCGGCGGCCACCATGCATCGCCTTCTGCCCATCCCGGAGCCGTTGCGCATCAGCCTGACGTGGCCACTGCGCTGCTGCCCATCAGGGCGGCCCGTTGGAGAAGCCGGCAAGGTTCGACGGGATCACGACGGCCAATCTCCATCCCACGGAGGCACCGACCTTGTTGTTGCAGCACTGTGGCTCCGTCACTGGGAGCAGCGTGTCCGCACGGCTCCGGCGTGCACGATCTTGGACTGGTTCGTCCTGGAGAGGAAGACGTGGTACAACGCTATCCCGGAGAGGGAGGATGCGGCGACGGCGGTTGCAGTCGCCGAGGTAACCGACGGGCCAATCAAAATTATTAGGCTACCACGCTACGTAAAGACCAGAATACCTTTAGGCTCCGTTTGGACGTAGATATTGAAGGGTCAAGCATTGAATTGGCTTCAATACCAAATCAGAGTAGTATTGGTATTACGTTACAATACCAAAGCCATTGTTTGGATGTAGATGAATTCGCTAGATGGAATCGAAGGAACAAGTGAATATGGATTTGTGTTTGGATGTTCATACCATGGCATTAGAGAATCGATCATCTTCTTCTTCTTCTCTCCACACTGGGCGGAGGGAGGAGGCGGCGACGCAGCTCGCCAGCAGAGGAAGGACAGGGTCACCACGGCTCTCCGGCAGAGGGAGGAGATTGGGCGGTGCGGCTCGCTGATGGGAGAAGAACGGGGGCACATCAGCCCTGCGCTCCACCCAGCCCTGCGCGCACCTCCGCCATGGGCCTTCTCCTCCCGCTCCGGCGTGTTGGCGGAGGGAGCCACCGGGGAGGAAGACAAAGGAGGGCCGCCGGGCGCCGGTGTAAAACAGAGGGCCTCCAGGGGAGGAAGATGGAGGAGGACGATGGAGGGCTGACCGGTGGAGGGGGCTGCAGGGGCGGCCGGCGGAGGGCGCTGGAGGGGCGGCGCAGAGGGAGACGGGCGGCGTGGGGAAGCAGGGACGGGATGAGCGCACAATTCCAGCGAATACAGAGGTGGGGAGCTCGGTATCGAGGTCAAGCTGTGAAGGGCCCGAGGAATACCGGTTGGCATTGAAGTTGATTTCCAATTCCGAATTCCAGGACACCCAAACAGCTAGCATTC
This sequence comes from Echinochloa crus-galli, assembly GCA_900205405.1. Classification (NCBI taxonomy): domain Eukaryota; kingdom Viridiplantae; phylum Streptophyta; class Magnoliopsida; order Poales; family Poaceae; genus Echinochloa; species Echinochloa crus-galli. Next base: position 1,825,839 of record OAMR01000082.1, read on the forward strand.
AGTTATCTCAATGCCAATTCCCAATTTCAAGGCTCAATGCATACATCCAAACGCAGCCTTAGTGTATTTTTTCAAATTGGTTCCTTACCAACTAGTTTAGTTCCTTCTGACCAGTTCCTAGTTCCTTTTAATAGATTCTTTCTATTTTTAGCCATTAGATCTCAATCTATCAACGGCTCCTAAATTTTTCAAGCACCGTAAAAATTCTCATAATTCTTAAGAAATATCAAATGTTCATTGATATTAAAATACTATACATCATTTATTAGTCTCAGTGTTGCTAATTGATAAAGATGTAAGGTTTGAAACTCGATATATACAGATTCTCAAATTTAGATTATTTGGACAAAAGATTGGTACTTGAAAGAGTGCACAACCTACTGAAGACAAACTAACTTTTCTCTCTTGACCATATGGTGTGTTTGAGCTATGCAAAATCTCAGACCCCAAATGCCCGCCAATCGAACGTATTCGATTTCTTACGCACCGCGTAGCATCGCGCCCGGCGCTCCGCGCAGCGCGCCATCCTTGTCGTACCGGAGGCGGAACGTGGTCGCGTAGAGCAGGCAGTCCTCGTCGAGCACGTCCCAGGGCACGCCTCTCCTGTTCCCGAACGCCACGACGCAGAACCTGGCGTTCCCCATGTACGCGAGCTCAACGCCAATGCTGTCCCTGCGGGCCAGCTTCTCCTCCACAAACTTCCACGTTGGCGGCGGCCGCTCCGCCCTGATGGCCGGGTCCCCTTCGCCTTCGCCGGCATCGGCGGGAGCCGCGACGTCGCAGGAGCATACGCGCCCGGGGCTCGCCGAGGCCCCGCAGAGCGCCAGAGCCCCACCCACGCGTCCACCTCGGCGTCGTAGTGCGCCTGCCCCCTGAACGGCAGCATCCATCGTTCCATCCAGCGCCCGTGCCGCGCCCACCTCCCGGCCCGGGCGTCGAACGAGAAGGTGCCCACCCGGCGCGGCGTGAAGAACACCGTGCGAGGCGGTGTCCGCCGCGGTGTCGAACGGCGCGTCGCGGAGGGTGCCCCACGCCCACCGGAGCCCGCGCCCGCGCCCGCCGTGCGGGGCCAGCACCTTCAGGTTCAGGTGGTCCCGGCCGAAGCCCCTGTCCAGCGCGTACAGCCTGCCGCCGGGCGGCGGGCACGAGATCGGGGCGGTTGCTCAGCTCGTCGCGCGGGGGTGGACGGGCCGACGGCCAGGCCGCCCGTCGACGTGTCGTAGACGAACACGGGGGCGTTGTTGCTGTCCTCATCGCTGTAGCCCATGGCGAAGATCATGGTGCCCGTGGCGGCGAAGAGCGTGAAGTGACGCCGTGACGGGGGGTCGTCGGAGGGGATCACGTCGAGCTTGTAGAGCCGTCTGACGCCGCCGTCGTCATCCGACGCTTCCGGGTTTTGCCGCTTCGGCATGGCTTCGCCGCCGATTTGGCCTGTCCGCGCGGCGATCAAGCACGCGCGCGCCACGCCGCGCACAGGAAGAATCTGGGCGGCGATCACGCGCGCGCGCGCGACGCCGCGCACAGGAAGAATCTGGGCAACATATAGGTTGTCTCCCTGACCGACACGGGTTCGCAGTTTGATTAAGGTCGGTGCTGCCCTAAAACAAAGGTCGGTGGCTCTCTCCATCTGATAGAAATTATGCAGTAGCCTTTGGCTGGTATGTTTCAGCCATCGATACCAAATGCAACTAGAGCAAGCAGATATACCTCAAATTAAATTGCTTGTGTAACTTCACCTCAAGTTTAAATTGATTGTGTAACTTCAAATCGAATTCATTGCATCAGCACTAACTTTGATACAGCTTACAGAGAGTAAGGTTCGTAAGACAACCACGACACATCAATTTTGAATGATTAGCGTGAAGTCGTGAACGCAAATGTGTTCAATCAGATCAAAGAAACAAACAATCAAGAACCACAAATAAAAATATTGACGAGAATTTAATGAATACATAGAAACAATTACAGCAGAATAGGGGTCACAGTCGGCCAGAAAAGAGAGGACATGAAATCAGAATAAACTATACAGGGCCCATGACGGCAGGTGGCCATGAAATACATATATCATGTACTGATCGTGCTGACAATTCAGACAGCATGAATTATGCGAAGATCTCTCTGACCAGCCAATCCAAGCTGGGATAAGCGAAGTAGAGGATCAAAAACGATGGCAGTGCAAACAAAAATGTCACAAGGGCGTACAGGACTAGAACAGCTGCACTTGCAGGGACAGCATAAAGTACTATCAGCAGGAAGATTATCACAAGTGGAAACTTGGCTGTCAGCTGCATGAAGCACACCATAAGCTTTTGGAGAGACGCACTAATGTTTTCAGTGTTGAAAATGTTACGGATGACGTTTGTATCTCTGGCTGATGAGTCCTCTGGCCGGACAACCGCATTTCTTCGGTGTTGATGACTGGAACTTGGGCCACCACTGGAATGCCATGAGGATTGATGCTCATTGTGATTAGTTGAATGGAACTTGGCTCTTTCACCGTTCATGCTCTCGACCATCCAGAGCAGAAAGTAGTTCTTGCGTGGGAACCTGAGGTTGCCCTTGTACACCAGCCGGAAAGACAACAGATTGCACCAAGGGCATGAGATGAAGAGTGGCAGCTGGATAGGAAGGGATGGAAACTTGACAACAGCCCAGTGAAGACCAAGGATACAGTTCTTGCACATTGTGTGACCACACCACAAAACATAGGGAACATTTTCCACAAGGTTGAAGGATTCCCAGCATATTGGACAGTCAAGGCCTTCCTCTCTGCTTGTACATGAAGAAACTTCATCATCAGAACAGTCTGGATTGGATATGCTGCATTTTGAGGGCTGCGCCTTTTTCTTTAAGCTTCCAGCAATGGCATTTGACGCAAAACTCCACATGATGCCCTCACAAAACAAACCTGAGAAAACAATGTTACTTGAGAAATAAAAATATATGACTTGCTCCAGTATGGGTGACCGATAAATTCACTATAGATTATGTGTAATGCAAAATTCAATTGCAAACCCCAAGTTCTAAGGACAGTAATGTTTGCATGCAGGATAATTTCTCAGACTTAATAGGTCAAAAAGAGTTAGCAGAACATCAAGCAGACAGATAGGCAATGAACAAATGACTCAAGACAGTTATGTCTGGTTCATGAATGCTGAGTAAAAAGATTCTGATGAAAGAGTAAAAATGGCCTAGGTCCTGCACAGAAACAGCAATAGGGCATCCCAATGCATTAACAATTATTCAAATTGCACATGAATTAGGAAAAGATTTGGCAATTGTTGGTAGCTTTTGTTCTAAAAGGAAGGCAGCAGTAACCCATGCCCCAAGCCCCCAACTCCCAACAATATGACAATAAATAGGTTTCTTCTGCTAACTTTTGTTGCATTTAGAAGGGATATCTACAATTACAGAACATCAGGTTCCAGCCCTACATGAGAATTGGCGTTAACAATCAACAACAGCTGATTATATTCTGTAACAATAAACTAAAAGAAAATGATTAACTGCTGCAGAATCCCATTTGTAGAGTGGGGGGACATCCACCATTGGACTTTGTGAGACCACATGAGCTTACTACATGTTAACAAGAAAGCTTTTTGTAAATTGTTTGAACATACTGGGCACATAGGCATATGAACAGGAAGGAGCAAACAGATCTTATAAGGATACACAAGGCGAGATATTGTCAATAACTCAATATTGTGCCTCAAGCTATAATTTGAAGAGAACACTGTACCCTTTGAAATGTAGAATAACAAAGTGCAGAGTGTGAATTTACTTGTAAAAGTCCAAAATTGAGCTATTTTAATGCACAACACAAATACAACAATCCTGAAAATAGGATATGATTTCTCATTCAACTGAGTTGGAAAGGCAGATATTTGCAACATGAAGTGTTCATCATTATAAAGTATACAGAGCCTATTTGAGAGACCTCTTGATTAGTCAATGTAATGCCTCCTTCAACAAACTTTGCTTAAGACACTTGTACAAGGAGAGACGACTAGCCAAAGCCCATACCAATTCCCCAGGTAAAAACTCAGCATCAACCCTGCTTAGACAAATGGGAGTATTCTATGATTTAACCTCTTCAAACTTTCATGAAAGGCGATGGGCAATCTAAACAGGACCCCAATTGCATTTGGAAAGAACCCGAAGCCCTTTCGCCCACTCAGTCAGCATGGGATTACAATGTGTATATCACAACATAACCGTGTCTCCGGTTGCTCCCAAATTTCGATTGCCAGCAGCGGCCGATATAATTCACATTTCATAGCAACCGCTCCCACCAAGACATGAACCAACCCTAATCTAACCGATCTTTTCACATCCATTCCCAACCCTGTCATATGCACAAGGCACCCACTCCGATGAACATTTCGTGATGGTATCATCCAGATACAACCATGGAACCTGAAACTGGGAGGGACCCCGTTCTCACCGTCGCTGAGGAACGGATTGAATGCCAGAACTGGCAATTCAACTCGAGGGCGAGGGCGTGCAGCCCAGTGACAGGAAATTCCCAGCAAGTACGTAAGGGCAGGCAGGAAGTAGACGTGAATCGGGCAGATTACTCGAGAATTAGGGGGAGGTGGAAGCGGCGGCTTACCAAGGATAGCTCGGATCTCTGTCTAGCAGAGCATGGGGAGGGAGAGGTGCCGCGGGAGATCGCCTTCGTCGACCAGGGAGGTGTTCATATCGGCGACGGCCGCCGCCCCACTCGCTGCGTCGCGGGGTCGAAGCCGAAGCCGAACGACGGAGAGGCAAGACGGGAGGGAGCGGAAAGAGGAGGAAGAAGACTCACACGCCCCTGCGGCTGTGTTCTCTCTCGTGTATTATTCACACGACCGTCTCTGCCCCGTGCAGTGGTGGCGAGATCTGGGCCGCACGCCCCCAGGTTTGGACGGCTCAGAGGGGCACCTGCTGTTCTATACCGAGGGAGCAAAGTGGCCGGTGACACGCTCCCGTCACGTCATACAATTAAGGGTTATTTGGATTGGTACCATTATAATTTTCGAAAGTTGGAGATATAACATTACAATTCACCTATTTGGAAACTTACCATTGCAATTTTTGCATACTTTGAACCATACCATTATATACGTCTTTGATTCTATTGAACCTGTCTTTGATTCCTTTGGACCCACAGGAGACCTCTTTATTTTCGTATGGCCCGAAATACCCCTGATACCTCTCCTCTCCCCACTCGCTGACGTGTGGGACCCGGATGTCAGGTTATCTTCCTCCTCCCGACGTCCAGGGAGTCCGGTGCCGCGGTGGCTGCCGGACGAGCACGCAAGGTAGAGCTAGCCCGCGGCAGCTGCGCGCGCGGCGGAGCTCGCCTCCGCCGTCACACGCGCGAGGCCGAGCTCACACACCGCGGCTGCGCCAGGCCGCCGCCGCCGCCATCCCATCCCCTGCTGGCCGCTCCCCCTCACTCCCTCCCTCCTCCCATCATCCCCTTCCTCCCCTTCCTCACCATCGTGTCCCTGAGCTTCTCTGGCGCTAACCACATCTATCCCAAGGTTCTTGACCCATCTCGCACGGTGGAGCACCGGCCATGCCATCAATGGCGGCCCAGAAGTCCGGTGGGCGGTGGCGCCGACGATGGAGCTGCGGCGGCGGTCTTGGAGCGAGCGCGCAGGCATCCGCGGCTTGCGTGGAGTCTACCTGTGCAGCGGGATCGAGGGAAGGCGGCGCGAGCGAGGCGGTCGACTGTGGCGGTCATGTGCCAGCCATGGCGGACGGCGGCGACGGTCGGAGAGGCGAAGGCGTCTCGAGTGAGAGGGCGAGGAGGTGGAGAATGTAGCGGTGGTGGTGCTGAGCCGATTTGGCCGGGCCCGGGCGGGACGGCGAGCTGCATGGCAGAGCGGCGGATCGACGGCGTGCGGCGGCGTTCGGGCAGCGAGGCGAGAGATAGAGAGAGAGCGCCGCGCGAGAGAAGGGCCCACACCAGGTGTTAGTATCTGTATACGCTTGCAGCTGGGCCCAAGGTATCTCCATACGTATATAATGGTACGGTTCAAAGTATGCAAGAATTGCAATGGTAAGTTTCTAATTAGGTGAATTGCAGTGTTATATCTTCAACTTTCGAAAATTATAATGGTACCGATCAAATAACCCTACAATTAATTGCTCATTGTCCATTAGAAAATCTCATTTTATCGGAGTCATGTAAAGGATCCCCGTCAATGGGCAGGTGATGGCAGTCAAGAGCGTAGCAGTGACCTGAAACGAGAATCTCTGCACTGAATCGATCTTTCAACTGCAAGATGGTGTTGCGTAGCTGAACGAAACCGAGATGAGAGAGCAACGGCAAACGCTCTGCCTGTTGCCGTCTATCCTCTCCATCGGATCAGCTGCTCCTGGTCCCAAAATAAAATGTACTGTACGAAGTAGAATCAGTAGCGATAAATATTGCGTACTAACGGAGTGCGTATATAGTGTGATTCGAAAAAAAGTGTAAGTTTCAACATTGCTGTCCCTTTTGCGAGGATTCTTACCCTGAAATTCAAATCAAGAAGTGGTTACTTGCGCGCATGGTTGATCTTGATCCCTTCACCTATTGAGCACGAAACGTCGTGACTGACGAAGAAAAGGATGCAGACAGTCAACACGTCACGCAGAGCTCAGATGCTGTACTGCTGTTGTATGCAGTATGCTAGGGTTGGTTTGAGACTTGGGCTTATATTTGTGAACACACCTGCTGGGCCGGAGCCCAACGGGCCCGGGGAGCACTTAGCACGGATACATCCCTAAAATAACTGATACGATTAATTAATCTTCAGAAAACCTATATTCTCCTGGATAGCTGGATCCCTCCACCGAAACTACACATTGCAGCATACATTTACTTGAACTCGCACGTTTTCTCTTCAGCAAACCGAGCATAACATAAGCATTACTCGTTCGTCGGTAAATACCAAACATTTACAACACAAAACACTCTAAACGATCGCTTGGTGCTACTAAGACACTAGTATACTACCACGCAGTATGCAATCCACTCTTCCCAAATCCTAAGTTTTATTGTTGCTGTCTTTGGACAACGAAACTATGAGGGCCAGAGAGAGCGGCACGACGGCGTAGGCGCCCTGCTTGAGCAGCTCCTCGGTGTCCTTGGAGATGGCGCCGATGCGAGACCAGTCGCCGCTGTACCTGCAACAACAAGCACCTCCAGCCACGTCAAACGCCAGGACAGGCAAATGCAATGGCAAAGACAGAGCCCGCCAGGCTCCGTAGCTCACTCACCCGGCGTCGACGAAGCCGAGGGCGAAGAGCGCGACGCCGGACCGCAGCAGGCCGCTCTTGGAGAGCAGCGCGCCGCCTCCGGCTCCGCCGTCCTCGTCCGCTGCCTTCTTCGCCCGGCACGGCCGGAGGCGGCCGCGCGCCGCCGGCCGGGGCGGGGCGGGAGCGACGGTGCCGGCGCCGGCGTGCCACCGCAGCATGCCGTTTTAGAGGCGCGGCGTGCACTGAACGGCTGGCTTTATCTTTCTTTCTCGTCCACACGTAGCAGCAAGCTAGCAAAAGGGCTGGAGTATATGCTTTTGCAGTTTTGTATGTACTCCTAGTTCTCTGCTGAAAGGGTCTCCCCTCTTCCGGACAGACTATGGCTATCCAAAGGCTTTCTGACCTTGCCGCTGACCACAGGAGAATTTGTGTAGTTTGTTGAACACTTCAGCGTTGATTTACCAATAATTTACAGCACAAAACACTTCTGGATTTCTTCTGGACTTAACTATATGTTCTCGACAGTACTCTTAAACTAACTCTTATTTTTTGAACTTAGCTCTGCTCTGCTTCTTGAAAACATCCACTTTTGAGCTCTGCCCTTAAATTGGCCACCTCTAAACAAAGAAAAAATCATTCCATTCATCTAAAGTTACTGAAAATCTTTGTATCCGGTTTTCACCTTCTTATTATGTTCTGCATCCTTAACGGCGACACATATGAATCCTTGACTATCAATCGAATTGCTAAAGACGTGGTGACGATGCAATTTAATTCAATCCAAACTAATACGGTGAGCGTGCCATGGTGTTATAGCAATCTATCTGTGATGTGGCTATATTCTGTCAGTAGTAGTATCTTTCTTGAAAAGAAACCCTCCCGCATATTCGAGAAAAAAAAGAATCAACAAGAAAAAGTTAACGAAACTATAAAACGGCTAGGTTTGATCTGAAAGATAATAGGTAAGATAAGACACGGTGCACATCCTCAGACAGTCAGACCAAGGACCATCGATGAAAAGTGATTACGAGAAAATTTCCAAACATTTTAGTAGGACCATCAGTTAGTCCCATGTACCTGGGTCTGGATGACCTACTAAACAACTAGGGATTAGTAATTTTATTATCGGGTCGAGATAACTGAGTCGCATGTACCTGAATTCAATCCAAAACTTCTCCAAATCCAAAATCCCCATTCTACACGCATCTCCGATCCCGACCGCGTAGCACGGCGGCTGCTCCCGCTCGAGCCCAAAGCACAAACTGCCCACGCGGCCACGCCTCATCGAAGTGTTTGAGACGTTAGAGGCCAGGTCGGCCTCTCCCCCGGCACATCCCCACGCCCACGCGGCCCAAACCAAACACCGACCCGCACCGCACGTCTCCTCCCCAGGCCCTCCTCCCTTTGTTTTCCCCTTCTCCTCTCCACGCCGACCACTCCCTTCCCCATCGCCGCCGCCGCCGCTCACTCACCCGCACAACCGCATCGATCCATCGCCCGCGCTAGGTTTTCCGCCCGCCCGCCACACGGGGCTCCACCGGCCCGGCTCGATTCGCGCGGGGGGCGGCTGCTCCGTGCTCCGAGCCACCCCGGTCGCCGCCGCTGTAGTCCGCTGCTGCGGGGGTGCTCTCCGGTCGGCTGACGCTGGTGTCGGGGTCTAGGGTTTTGACTCCGCCAGGCGGAGGGTGCATTGGTTGGCGCGCGCATGGGGATGGTGCCCAACGGGCTCCTGCCCAATGCGTCAGCCGGGGTCACCCGGTGGCTCGACCCCGAGCGCTGGGCCGTCGCGGAGGACCGCACGGAGGAGCTGATCGCGCGCATCCAGCCCAACCCGGACTCCGAGCACCGGAGGCAGGCCGTGTGCGACTACGTGAAGCGGCTTATCATGAACTGCCTCTCGTGCCAGGTATACTATTGTCTGTTTAACAAGTGGTCTGATTGCTCCCCGCAGGTAGTGTTAGGGATTAACGTCTGTCTGAAGTAGAACACTCTTGTATATGTCGGCGAGGACTGCCGTGTGGATGGATAGATGAGACTGCTGCTGTAGAACTGGCGAGTCAGTTAAGAGAGACCTCAAGGAGTGGAATATCTCTATGGATTTAGTTATGGATAGGAGCGCTTGTAGACTAGCAATCAATGTGCCCGAACCGTGATCCTTACTTCCTTTTCTGTTTTTCCCCTAACTCTAATTTCTGTTTTTGGGTTTCACCTCTAGCCTACCCCAACTTGCTTGGGACTAAAGGCTATGTTGTTGTTGTTGTTGTATGCGTTTCTGTGACATGGTATGCAACACATCCAGACATCCAGTAAATGTTACTGAAGTTTAGTGGAACCACAGAGCTACGCTAATAATATGCTATGACATACTTGCATGTCTTAGCCAGGAGAGTTCTAGTAATTCCTATTCGATAGTCATATATGAATAGCCAGATATGGATGTCTGAAAACTATGGCTTGTCCGCTGGCATGAGGATTTGTTATATAGCCTAGCAGGTGCATAGAGATACCACTTTTACCTTGTTTCTTGTTTCCTGGATGATTGAAATAGATTTTCCATAACTCTTATGCATTCCAAGGGCAGTTCCTTGCTCTTATCTTCAGTTTTCAATTATCCAGTTGATTAAATGTGCTTCACAAAGAATTGATCACTTTCTCTCTACAGGTTTTTACCTTCGGATCAGTCCCTCTCAAGACTTACTTACCTGATGGTGACATTGATGTCACTGCTGTTGGTGATAGTGAAGAATTAAAGGAGATTTGGGCAAATATTGTCCGGGATGCATTGGAGCGTGAAGAGAAGAGTGAAAGTGCTGAATTTCATGTAAAAGAAGTCCAGTATATTCAGGCAGAGGTATTTTTCCACGTGATAATTTTGCGGTGGTTTTTTCTTTTGCTGTTGTATAGGCATCAGGAGTACCTCCACGTGAAGTTACTCCTCTGCATCAGGAGTTTCTTTAGCGTTGTACCTGTGTTTACGGTTTTACGATTGTGTTAACGTTATTACCAGAAGTTGCCTATCAAACTTTGTGCTTTATTAATCGAGGCACAACTTCTTAAGCTAAACTTCAGTTTAGTATTATGGCCACTGCAACTTCAGCACAGTTCTTTGCACAATATGCCATGGCAAAATAGATATACTAATCTATTATTGACATTTTAGAGGATTATGCATTTGGAGACACTTGTAACATTTTCTTAAGTACACAAAATTACATCCGATATCCCTTCTCTTCTTTTGGGGAATGTGTCCCCTGTAATGATTTATTTGACACTTATATTATTTTGTTTCTCACACATTTTTGTCTTTCTCATATGTTCCATGTATAATGCACAGGTCAAGATTATTAAGTGTCTCGTGGAAAATATTGTTGTTGACATCTCATTTAATCAAGTTGGTGGACTATGTACACTCTGTTTTCTTGAAGAGGTGTGTTCTTATTTTCAAAATCCATCTTAATTTGTATATTCACACAAGTTGCTTGAGATTTTACCATTTCTATCTTAATACTGTAAAAAGGTTGTATTGGCTTGATAGTTATGATTATTACATGTAGTACCTGGGGTCAAATAATGCATGGTTTTTCTTCCTGTACCTGCTTCTAATGATTCTTGATTTTGATAGATAGACAACTTGATCAGCCGAAATCACTTATTCAAGCGGAGTATCATATTGATAAAGGCATGGTGTTTCTACGAGAGTCGTATTCTTGGAGCTCACCATGGTCTTATATCTACTTATGCATTGGAGACGCTGGTTCTGTACATATTTCATATATTCAACAATTCTTTTACTGGACCTCTTGAGGTGACTTTCTTGTCTTTTACATATCCCGACATGAAGCCAAAGCTTATACTCTATTTGCGGATGTGCAGGTTTTGTACCGTTTCTTAGAATTTTTCAGTAACTTTGATTGGGAGAAATTTTGTTTGAGTTTGTGGGGCCCAGTTCCTATAAGTTCACTTCCAGATATGACTGGTAATCTATATGCCTCACTTTGTCTTGGTAGTTCAATAGTTGATTAAAAAATCGGTCCTTTTGATCATTCATGTTATGTCATGCAGCGGAACCCCCGAGGTTGGATAGTGGTGAATTGTTGCTGAACAAGCCCTTCCTGGATATCTGTAGTTCTGCATATGCAGTTGTGCCTCGCACCCAGGAGAATCAGGGCCAACCATTTGTTTCCAAACATTTCAATGTTATTGATCCTTTACGTGCAAACAATAATCTTGGAAGAAGTGTCAGCAAAGGTAGCTATGAACCTACTTTAAGACCATCTTATAGGCGAAATGAATGGTAAATGGTATTTGACTTTCACCTATTTGCATGCAATTGATGGTATACTGTGTTTGATTTAATGTTTTTTTGAATGGGATTCAGTGATATCTGTAACCAATTCACTGTACACGTGGTAATTGATTGCTAGCTTGTCTCCTGGTGGAATATCACCATTCTACTGATATATGTATATAAAAGTGACCAGCAAATCAAACCTGACTCTGATGATAAGAGCTGTCATACTTTTATTCATTCTTACATAAACATATATTGAGTTCTGGTGTATGTGGTAATCAAGAGCTGCAATCTATCTAACTCTGATTGTTTTACGTTTTAAATTTGATAGATTTTCCTTCTTGTGTTGTATACTCTGAAAAGTACTGTCCTCAATACTTTCTCTTGGCCGTTTGATATTAATGATAGATTCAATCTATTAAGAAGATTCAAGTATGTTTATATAATAAATTCTTCCTCCTTGTGCAGTATCCTATGAAAAGTACTTTTCAATATTTTGTCTTATTGATCATTCGATGCTAATGATAGATTCGGACAAGATTAAGTTTATTGATTGGATGACTACCGTTGTTTTTTGTTACGTTCAATGAAAATTTCTATCTCTACAAGAGCAACTACATGACCTGATAACTTGGTACTTTTGTTTTGCAGGCAATTTTTTTAGAATACGCAGTGCTTTTGCATATGGGGCGAAAAGGCTTGGAAAGTTACTTGAATGTCCAAAAGAAGATCTAATTGCTGAACTTAATCAGTTCTTCACAAATACATGGATAAGACATGGTAGTGGAAGTCGTCCTGATGTGCCTACTCCAAGGCTGGTTGATGCACAGTCTCTGAAAGTTGTTCCTTCTGTAGTGTCAAACAGTCACAAAAGTGTAACAGCATTCAAGAAAAAAGTTGAAAATCCTAAGCTTCTGGCTAATCAGGATAATCTTCGTGTGAATCAAGATCTTACTGAAGTTGGTCATGGTTATCCTGATGCTTCTTCTCAGTCAATTCAGAGAAGTGACATACATTATCATAATCTGCCAAGAACAGTTAATCCTTCCGTTTCTCATGCTCAGCACCAAAAAAATTATGCAGCACAAGGCAATACCAAGGTCTCTGAACAGCTTGAAAGAAATAACTCAGCTGGATTGATGCAAGGTGAAAGGGATAAGAGAATGCCAGATGGTCTCTTTGTCAACGACAGAAATGGGCAAAATAGGTCTAGATTTGCACGAACCCGATCTAGCCCTGAACTGACAGATTCTTCTGCTGAAGGAATTCGTGGTAGGCGGACAACAAATGCGGTTGCTATGGAAAAATCTTTGAGGGTTGATTATAGCAACAGAAGAAATATCTTGGTTCCAGAAGTGTCAAGCAACCACAGCACAAAGTCTTCACAGGATGGATCGCTGTCTTCCTTGAACAGTTCATCTCACCCTAGTGCAAACGCAGCTTGTGACTCGAATAGTGTTTCAAGCAGCTATCGTGAAGATAATGGTTTTGTGATGAACGAAGAACTCCCTTCTGTATCTGAATCATCAGATATGCGTGATGATGAACAAGTTCTGGTTAATTTAATGGAATCTGTGAAGTTGCATGGATTCAATGGTCAGATTCAATTGCCAATGCAAATACCTTCTCATCTGTCCGTAGCACATTCCCCTTTACTGGCTCCATCAGCCTTTTCCCAAAAGCACTTGGCTGGGGTTCCACCAGCTAACTTAATTGGGGCACCGTGGTTGCCTAATATGCAGTTCCTCCATGGATTCGTTGCACCTCCAACCCAATATATACACGATCCAACTTTTGCATCAAATGTTGAAGATGGTAATGAGAGTGAGAAGCCTATTGAATCAGATGCAGATAATGGTACTGGCAAAACATGGCATGAGTATAGCGTTGGGTATTCTAGACAGTTTGCTCCTGAAGCAAGAGATCCTCGCATCCATGATATTGACGGCAAGGAGCGTTCCTCTTTGCCTAATGGTGTAGATGATGAAACCTATACCAGCATGTTCCAGAATCAAACAAGTAGAGAAGCCAATGTAGATTATCCTAAGAGGAGTGGTTATGTGAATGTTCCTTCTTCACATGCCAGTTCATCCAGAGGCAAAGCTTTGGATGCGAGTTCGTGGGATGAAGTGACTGTACACACAAGATCATCGAGAGAAAGATGGGGGAAAAGACCTGCCTTTGCAGCAGCTGCCACAGTCACACATAGCAAGGCTGGTTGGCAGGTGGGAAATGCTACTGAGCATCTCCCAACTGAAGTCGATAATGGCCCCAGAAATGGGACAGTGGTACCAATAACTAACGAAAGTTCTGAGATAGTAACAGGGTCCGATTCGTTATCAACGCAATCAAGAACTAGTCAAGTACCAAATGATTTTGATCCATCACAAATGGGCATGCCTAATCCAATGTTTGCACCTTTTCTTATTGGTTCCCCACAGCAGAGGCAAGCTGATAGCTCTGGACTGACTTTTGTTCCAACAGGTCCACCAGTTCCTTATGTTGTGTTCCCATTTGTTCCGGGGAGTAGTGATGGTTCTGGCCCCCAGTTTGAGAGAAACGGAGGAACTGATCAGCTTCCTGCCAATATAGAAGGTCAGAATTTTAGTTCGCTGAATGATGTTCACCAACCAGATTCCAGTGCTACCACAACAGCATCATGCAGTACTACAACTGAGCCGTCTGGAGAACACAAGCCTGACATCTTGAACAGCGATTTCTATAGCCATTGGCGCAATTTGCAGTATGGGCGATTCTGCCAGAATCCTCGCCCTGTGGGTCCTGTTCTATACCCTTTTCCGGGCCCACAAATGTATGTGCAGGGCCATGGTCCATGGGATGTGCCTGGAAGAGCAGCTGCACCAAATGTTAACTGGACACAAATGGTGGGCCCTGGTCAACGAGTATTTCCTGTGATGCCCCTGCAACCTGCTACGGAAAGAGGTACTGGTGTTCTCCAGCACTTCGGAGAAGATGTACCCAGATACCGTGGAGGCACAGGAACCTACTTTCCAAATCCTGTAAGAACCTAAAATATCTTTCAGCATCTTTTCTCATGCATAGACAACTTGCTAGTAATAGTATATTGAAAGAAGGGAAAACAGAACAAGCTTGATCCTTTATTGTATTACAGCATTACACTTTTGCTACCTGGCTAACTGATACCAACATAAATGTACCTGTATCAAAACTTTCCTCTCGCTTCATATTGATTCCAGCTCCTTAGTCAGCTGTAGGCTAGTTCTTCACCATCTATTTCCTGTTGTTCTTGAACAATCTAGTTGAAAAGGGTTACAGCATCAATAATTTGTCCGTTTAGCTCAAGAGGGAAATTGTTGCTGCCCTAGTGCACATTTTAGTACAAAGTTCAATTGGAAGTTCCTACTGTGTTATAGGATTTTCAGAGTTTTAAAACTGGCTAATAAGATGTATGAGTCTACCTGTCAGATTTATGGGAAGATTCCGTTTATGTCATCATTAGTATCATAGAGCTTGAGCTCCAGCGTCTAGAGAGAAGCAGTGAGCTGTTTTCTATCAGTTGCTAGCTTTGAGTAGCTTATTGGTGAAAATTGCTCTGTGCTAGCTTGTTTCAATTATTTTTATAAAGTCAGTGTAGGTCGTTCTAAAGCTTGTATGCTAGAAACAGTTTTGTTGAAACCAGCTGCATCACTATCTTGAAATCACTAAAACTAATTATTTGGTGCTTTTGAGCACAATAGGATGCACCCAAGATAAACTTTTTTTTCTCTCTCGAACATGTAGGAGAACTGTGTATCTCTATATTAAGAAGAAAAAAGGGTACTAGGGTAGAGAGCCCTTACAACCACACCCACTCCTCAAACACACATACACCCAGAAGCTTATGTCTCTAAAGTTACATCCGCTTCCATTTTGAAGAACACACTACCACGACCTGCGAGAGTAACCCCTAACCAATATCTAGCAAGTGCCTTCAGGTAGGAAATACCCTTGGCACCAGCTAGCCCCCAGAAGTTCAGCTCTTCAGTAGCCAAGGCCCCAGTACGTTCTGTAAACTGGGTACGACACCATAAAAAACACACCGGTTACGGTGAAGCCAGATAAACCATGTCCCAAGAATTATGGTGAGTTGAGTCCTTGGCGAGCTAATCCTCCCACTGTCTCACTGCCCATGAGCCAAGGATAAACCGCAGATAAGCTTGACTAGTCACTTATTGGTGAAGGATTTTTCTTTCCAACCAAGCATTCTTTCTTCGATGGAGTTTTAACGTATTTAGTCAACTAGAAGATCCACCAACAGAGTGAAATCGTAGCTTTGTAACTTAGTGGCATTCAAGGCAGAGCTTCTTTGAGGCCAACCTGAGCCGTGCCCCCTTCATTGTAGCAACTTCCTAAAACAAGCAGTGATATTTTAGTCAGCTTCTGATAAGCTTCAAAATGTTAATATTAAGATCATCTAATTCGTGCGCCATGCACTGCTGCCCCCCACCCTAGATTTAGTGGCAAACTCCATAACTGTTGACATTGTAATGATTGGTGGCACCATAAGGATGCACAGAAGATTACTACTCCCTCCATTTTTTAATATATGACTTTTCTGGCTAATTAGCCTTTTTAAATGCCATACATATAAAATGGAGGAATTACAATGTCGAAACTTTTTAGTCACTAATAAATGAATCATCGGCTAAGTGTATTATGTCTAGTTGTGGGACTTATGAGCACATGAAGAAAACTCAGTTCTTTTCATGACTGAATTAAGATATCCTGGTGCTATAGGTTTTCCTTATGGTAGTTCTACCTTTCTGTCCTCTAGGCACATTGATTACTTTGTTTCGTAAGAGATAGATTTGTGAAGCAATGAATTATGAAATTGATAATCTGGACTGTGGAATACTAAGCTGTCAATTCTGTGGCTTCTGTTCAGAAGGTTCCATTTAGGGACCGGCACTCAAATTCAAGAAACTACAGAGGAGGTTATAATGGTGACAGGAGTGACTATAGTGACAAGGAAGGAAGCTGGATTAACTCAAAACAACGAAATCCAAATCGCAGCTATGGACGTAACCAGTCCGAGAGGTCTGGCATGAGGCCTGATAGACATGCCACTGATGAGAGCCAAACTGATAGGCAACGGCGAACTTACAGAAATGATTCATACAGGCATGAGGCAAGCTCTCAATATATTGTGCAGGGCCAATCTTTTGGATCCACAAGCTCTATGCGCAAAGCTGGAAACATAGCACATCGGGTTTATACACCACAAGCTACAGCTTCAAATGGTGCTGGTACTTCAGCTGGCCCTCCAGGACCACCATTTTTTATGGTGTACTCATATGAATCAGGTACAAATCATGCTGCATCCTCATCTGAACCAATTGAATTTGGTTCTCTTGGTCCACTTCCCGCAGCAGATGGTGATGACATACCACGGTCGACACGTCAAGTAATGCCTAATGGGTTTTATGGGCAAAGGCGTGGTCCATATAGGGGCGGTTCCTCTCATTCCTCTCCTGATCAACCATCCTCACCTCAGCCTCGCAGGTAGTACTTGTTACTATATTCTTTGTTGATCACTGTTTCTATTTTCAATGTTTTTAACTTTATGAGCAGTCTGCAATATCCAAATCATAAGTATATAAGGAGCTTTATTTATCTGTAAAAAAATACTTCTGGTGCTTTGTGCATATAAGCAGCCGAGTAAATGCACGATAGCAATTGCCACAAGTTAACCTATAGCTAAAATAGATAGACAATGAAGTATCACTGAAAAATGAAATTTGTTACATTCTCATTTGCTGAAGTGGCACATGAAAGTATGGTTATGCGCAGATTTGATAGGGTAAGCACTAAGCAGGATTGAAGAGATAGTCTGCTTCATATTTTATGTTATTGAGGAAAAGATAAAATAGTATGCAAGCCACAGAAAAAAGTTCCAAATCGCTCCTCAGTGGATCTTTCAGATTATCGATGGTGATAATTATCAATGTGTGCTCGTTTTCTATCACCTGTGGCCTTCATGAAGTCCAAACTATTTAGAAAGTGTAAGTGTGTTGAATTGATGCCCATAGCAGTCGGTAGTAATTAGTAAATCCAGCTTGAGAGGACGAAATTTGTGCATGACCACTTAAACTAGTACCACATCTGGGAATATGTTTGCAATGGGTAATTATGCCATCAGCTATGCAGTTTGCTTCTATTAATTGGTTTATGTGCTTGCTTCTAAAATAGCAGCATTTTTGTCACCAAGCTGAAATTTGTCTCTTCACTTTTCAAGGTAGTTGAATGATGGCATGGTCACTTGGTTCTGGCATCGAACCCTTGTGATAGCAATATTTCGTTCCACTACTCTTGTGATCATGTCCTACATGGGTTCAGATGGTTGGGGGCATCGGCAGCCAAGAACAAAAAACAGACATGTGCCCTAGCTTTTCTCTATGGTGTTCTCTGATGTCTCACATGCACTGAATGGTGAATACCATCAATAGAGCACATCAATCATCGGCAGGTTATTCAATCAGTCTCAGTTTATTATGAAGTTTCCTGGAATCGAAGCAACAATCTTCGGAGCAAATCATGGAACCGTCAAGCCCAGAACATATCTTCATGCAGAAATCGGGATTGAACTAAAGATTATGAGCAAGGATGTGCTATTAGGTTTAATGGAGCAGGAACAGGCATTTATGCGTCAAAATCAAATACGATAAAGATCTTGAGAAAAGCATTGGCCTTTACTACTTTTAACTGGGCATGTGTAACTGAAAGCTAATAATGAGTTCTCGTTTCTGGGTAGGATCAAAATCATGTAACGCATACAGCAACTTTCAGCTTAGGTGTATTGTCTAGGATAGCAAATTCTCGTGGTGTTTCTAGCTGGAGGGACATGACTCCAGGATACTCACGCGCGAGTGAAAAATGATCCATGACTTATTTTCCTTAGTTGCATATGTGCGTTCTGTGTGTTGGGACTGCTGCATTCTGATGCATACTGCTTTTTAGGGTTTCTAGTGAAATGTCGACGGATTCAGTTTGACTAATTTTAGAACTGAGGTCGACTTTCAGTCCTGTAAACAGTAAACCCTTGATATTACTTACTTTTCTTCGAGGATCAGGGCAACTGGACGGGTGGCGCGCCTCGCCGCACCCGTTCCAGCTGTAAGCCTGTGATCCTACGATGCATTGGACTCTTTCGTTGTCTAATTATATATAAGTTGGTTAAATGAATAACATGCATGTCTGGTAGAAAGGCCAAATATGTTATATCGAACTGAAGTAAATTATCTAATAGTCCATTGATGTCATTGTTTTCATCTTGGAATCAAGACGGACATATGTTGTGTAAAATGGCGACAACTAATCCTTCATGACCCTGCACACGTATCTTCAATTCTTCACCAATCTTACACTTGTGAGCAAGAGCGGAAAACCTCATCTCGCATCTCTCAAGAGCTGCATTTTGTTTAGCAATGTCGCCGTGTTCTTCAGGACGCCCATTGTGTCCTTCTGGGTACGACGTCATCACCATAAACACACCAAATCCAAGCTGGAAAACACTGCCGATTCAGAAAACCTAGCCAAAAGGAGGAATATGACATCAAATGGGAAGCTCCGAAGCTGCTTGTGAGCGGTGTGCAAGTGCAAGTAGGAAGACAGGGTCAGTGGAAGAAGTTGAAAGTTGGAACCTCAGGAATGGGAGATCTCATTGAACCTAACCAAGTAACACACGAATGGATCAGATGAGGGACATCACCATACCATGGAGTCAGATTGTCTCACTGGGGGAGCGAAGGCTCATCATCGGTGGCAAAAATACGGCGTGGGAAATATTCGCGGGGCAAGGAGGGTGCTCTCGATCGCCGTGATCACCAGTCAAGGACGATCGCCTGTTTTCCACCGTGCGTGTAAAAGAAACACAGCGTGTCAACGTGCTGGATTTCTATTCTTTCCCATTTTCACAGAAATTACCATACAGTAACATGAGGCCTCCTTTTTCCAGGGAATTCATCGGTGGTAAGAAGTTAGTGGTAATTTGCTGCTACAAATGCATTTTACTCATAGTACATATACATTGTAAGTTCTGAGCTCGCACGATGGTCGTGTACATTCCCACCTGGTGCTGGCCTTGAGGGAAAAACA
Organism: Echinochloa crus-galli; assembly: GCA_900205405.1. Classification (NCBI taxonomy): domain Eukaryota; kingdom Viridiplantae; phylum Streptophyta; class Magnoliopsida; order Poales; family Poaceae; genus Echinochloa; species Echinochloa crus-galli. The sequence goes on from OAMR01000082.1 coordinate 1,845,478, forward strand.
TTTTCGTGGTGTAAATTGTGCCTTCCTAGAATCCAATTATCCCATGGTAATCAGGCTATCGTGAATTCATGATGGGTAATATAAGAAGGCCATTCCCGGCCGGGAGCTCTGCATCGGCGAAGTGCTCGCTCCCTCGTCGTTTATTTCCTAAAGATATGAGTTCGTCAGCTCGCTATTCCGCTCCAGTTCTCTTCTTGAGCTCCGAAATGAAGTCTTCCCGCTCCTGGTCAGACATCCCCTCCGTGGAGCAGTCGCCGACGCCCCACTCGGCACCCCGCAGGCAGTACTTGTCCTGGATCATCCTCTCGTTCCTGCAAAGCCGTCCATTCAGATCCATACCATCAGCATTGGCACAAAGATACATTCTCTATCCCAACCCAAGAGAAGCCCAGCAAAAGATGCTCAGCAGGGAGTGTAAGCTAGCAAACAGGTTTACTTCTCCTTGTTCTTCTTGGACTTCTCGAGCAGGTCCTGCAGCACCTTGGATTTCTTGAACCTGTTATCGAACTCGGCGTACTTTTTCTGGTTCTCCGCTTGAGGGTGCAACAGGAAAAGAGAAGGTTTCCGTCAGTCAAGAAGGCCAGGATGAGAAGTTTGCAGCAAGAACAAGCCCATGGCGTTTACATGGATCGAACAAGGTAACTGAGCTGAGCAGCAGCTGACCATTCCATTTCTCCAGGAACTCGAGCCGGGGCATGTCGGGGCCTGGCCTCGACTCCAACCCTGAGAAGCCTGACAGGATGCCGGCGTTCACTGCAGTTTCAGACGAAGGCATTAGTGTGTGAGCGCACTAATAAGCGTACAAGCAGCAGCGTGCAAGTTCTCAGTTGTGTACCTGGAGTGGACCAGAGGACCAGCGCGAGCGTGGCGGCCGTGGGGATGGCCAAGGAAACCCGGCCGGTCTTCTCCGGCGGCGTGGCGGCGCTGCACCGCCCCCTCGGTGGTGCTGCGGCGGCCGGGGCGGGCGCGGCGACGAGGCCGCGTAGGCCGAGCATGGCTGCTAGCTTCTTCGCTCGCTTGGTAGGCCGGCCTAGCAACGCGGGAGAGGATGGATGGGTGGGATGGAGCACAGCTAGATTGGCCGGGTGAAGTTGCAGATGACGGGAAAGATATAAAGGTGCATGCTGACCTGTTCTCCTGTGAGCCACTAATGATAACACGATCTCGGGATTACTCCTGAGATTTTTTTCCCCGGCAATGAATTACTCATTCATCGTGTTCAGTCCAAACCTTCACTTGATTCTCTGTAGTTAATCCTGTCATATTCATGTAATCATGTTCATCTCACTTGTTTCTCAATTACGTATGGAGAATCTGTAAAAGATCAGTAGAACAAAGTGTGTCCCTTTTATCTAGACTTTAGAAAACTCTGGAAGTTAAATACAGTACAGGTGTATGCCTAAAGTACCATGCCGTTCATGAGTTCCCGATGTGTTACACGCGTCAATCCGAGCTGCCGTCTGATCCGAAGCAATTAAGCAAACGACTTCAGAGTTCAGGTTCAGACGAGCACCCGCGTGTTGTTCATCGCTGCCGTCGGTCGCTTCGCACGCGGCTCCCACGCTTTCCCGGGGCGGAAAAGCTCCGTGTCAAAGCAGCAGTGGTGGCCTCCCACGACGGGGTGGCAAGTCAGCAAGCAATATACCCGTGTGTGTGCTCCCCCCTCCCAGCAACCGACGCGACACCGGCATCGCATCGCCCCCAAAGCAAAACCCCCGTTCGCCTGTCTCTCTCTAGATCCACCCCTCCCTCGGAAATGGCCTCCTACGACGGCGACGAGGACTCCGGCCGCCGGCGCCCGGGCCCAGCCCAGCACCGCCCGTCCGGCGGGGGCAGCGGGGACCTCGCCTCGAGCGCCAAGCTCGTGGCGGAGGCGGCCAAGCTTGCGCTCCAGGACCACAGCCTGGAGAAGGTGGACAAGGGCCGGGTCGCCGGGGCGGCGGCCGACCTGCTCCACGCGGCGTCCCAGTACGGCAAGTTCGAGGGCAAGCCCGTGGGCGGGTACCTCGGGAAGGCCGAGGAGTACCTCCACCAGTACGGCCGCAAGGAAGGGGCCGGCGGCGGCGGCAAGCATCAGGGGGAGGAGGAGGGGAAGTACGGGAAGATGCCCGGCGGTGGCCATGGAGGGGGAAGGTATGAGGAGGAGGAGGAAGGGTACAAGAAGAAGCCTGGTGGTGGGAGGTATGACGAGGATGAGTACAAGAAGAAGCCTGGCGGGGGTAGTGGCTATGGAGGTGGAAGGTATGAGGAAGAGGAGGATCACAGGAAGAAGCCAAGCGGTGGTGGATATGGAGGAGGAAGGTATGAGGACGAAGATGACTACAGGAAGAAACCTAGCAGCGGTGGCTATGGAGGGGGGAGGTACGAGGGCGAAGATGATTACAAGAAGAAGCCCACAAGTGGTGGCTATGGTGGGGGGAGGTATGAGCAAGAAGATGATTACAAGAAGCAGCCTACTAGTGGTGGTTATGGTGGGGGGAGGTATAAGCAGGAAGATGAATACAAGAGGCCTGCAAGTGGCGGCGGCGGCGGCTATGGTGGAGGAAGGTATGAAGAAGATGAGTACAAAAAGAAGCCAAGTGGCGGTGGCTATGGAGGGGAAAGGTATGGGGAGGAAGATGATTATAGGAAGAAGCCTAGTGCTGGTGGATATGGAGGTGGAGGAAGGTATGAAGATGAGTACAGCAAGAAGCCAAGTGGCGGTCATGGCGGAGGGAGGTATGAGGATGACGATGAGTACAAGAAGCCTAGTGGTGGAGGATATGGCTATGGAGCTTCGAGTGGTGGAGGTCATGGAGGAAGGTATGAAGAAGATGACTACAAGAAGAAGCCTAGTGGGCACTCAGGGGGGAGGTATGAAGAAGAAGAGGGGTACAAGAAGACTAGTGGCCATAGCGGAGGGAAGTATGGCAAGGAGGAAGATGACAAGAAGGAGAAGAAGCATGGCGATGATGAGTCAGAGGGTGGTGGTATTGGAGATTACCTGAAGTTGGCACAGGGTTTCATGAAGAAACAGGATGGGGAAGGGGAGAGTGGGGGTGGTATGGGGGACTACTTAAAGCTTGCCGAAGGGTTCTTGAAGAAGAGGTGATTAATATTGACCGTGTTATGGTTTGGAAAGGACTTGCTTGTGTTTGGTTAGTCCCTCGTCCTGTTTAATGTTTATGGATTGTGACATTTCAGCAGCTTCCATCCTAGGATGTAATAAGAATGTATTTGCCCATGTTGTCCTTGTTGTAAAGTGAATGCTTAATAGACTTACGATACTGAGAAAATAAAAGGCTGGATGGTTTGGTGTTCGTGTTGTGTGCTAGTTCTGACTTAAATATATGTTGTTGCAACATCTAATGAATGGAACTGTTGAATATATTGATCCATTAGCTGTTATTGTTAAAAGCATTTGTTTTGATCGGTTTCTATTTTGTGAAATTGCTGTGTAGATATATTCGGCCTGATCGGCTGCACTTGCTGCAGCAAGTGCAGCCGATCAGGCCGATTGGTGCTTGAACTGCAAATACTACAAATACATTCCTGTGCATGGGTTGTTGCTGAACTGCACTTCCTTTTCGCTAAACCTGAAAGAGTAACTCAAACAAGCCAATCAGTCATATACTTTCAACTTGATTGGTGCTTCAGTGCTGGTTCTATGCTTATAGCCCTACAAATTAGATTCTGTTAATGGTTAAATTGAACTAGAGTTCTTATGTGCATTAACTTCTCCTTTTCTGGATTGGCTCTTATCTTCTAGAAGTAGTTGCCAGCTCTTTCCTTACTTAGCCCTTGTGCTTATGAGTGTCTGCTAGTTTATGTCAAATGTTGATGGTTTCAGCTATTTGGTACTGTTATGGCCAAGCGATTGGACATAGCAATTTAGTATGTAACTATGAAGTAATCTCTTGGCAGTACAAGTCATATAAACAAAAGGCAAAGAGGATTATTGAATTAGACCCAAAGCTCATGTTATGCCATCGACTTTAACCAGTCTCAGAATTATGGACTTATGACTTTCCTCTGTGCACTACTTGAATTGAAAGGACCTTTACAAGCACAAACAGCATCTTCCTTCTTCCGCTATGGTGGAATATTTCCACAAAGGGCACCATTTTTAGCTAGTTGTTTAGTTCTAGCAGGGTTTTCCTCCCTTCTGTTTGTATGACATCTCAATACTCTTGTCTCCTAGAACAGCAGGGCGTTTATTTATTTAACTGGCCTCAGCACATCAAGAGTTGAACAACTATGAACATTATGTGTCCTTTCAGCCCAGGCCAGCCCATCAGTTTCTGATATTCTACTACTCGTTCATTCAGAGTAGCCCAGCTGTATCCTTCTGGGTCATCAATCTTTATTGACTCGTTTGACTCAACAGATTTCAACACTAGCGCAATAAGGATAGCCATAGTAACCACGCATCCAGCGCTTAGATAGTGTTAAGCTACTAGGTTTCGGATACCACCATGATGTAAACAATGTCAAGGTGTGTTGATTCAACATCTGACCTCCTTCAAGGACTATGGTGCTTCAGTGCTTCCCAGGATAGCAGGCCCAGGGCAGATAACTTTGTCCGGATATCGGGTTGTCGAGGGTTACCCTCAACTTGTTTCACTCATGATCCAAGTTCTCTTCACTACCACCAATGATGGGTGTTGAAACATCCAAACAACCAAGAGAACCATTCTAGCATGTACAAGTGTGCATCAAAAAGCTATTTTCTTTTTTTAAAAGTGAAGGATCGATACGGCGACCAGAGAGGGGGGGAGTGAATGGGAGACGATAAAAATTTCTCTCTCGAGAGCAAATCCGGCCTATATCCCAAAATCACTACCAATCGAGTCTAACTCTCTTTCTTGCCAAAACCACGAAGCCACTGGAGTGCTTCTGGCCCTAGGAACAAGAATCAACCAACACAACTCAAAGAACACAGCGGAAACAAAACTTGGAAGCTCAGCTCAACACACAGACCAAACCCGGAACCTCCGGTTTGCCAAACCCGGAACATCCGGATTCACCAACCCGGAACTTCCGGTTTCGCAAACCCGGAACTTCCGGTTACACAGGCAGACACGGGAACAAGTCAGCCCGCGGGAAGAACTCGATCTAATCCTCAATCGATCTCCCGATTCGCTCCAAGGATTCAAGTGAGACTTCGGGGACAGGTGGGATACATCATGAACTAGTCATGGCTCCGAAATCACACCCAAAGATGCACCGAATCAAGAGTAATTGCGGATCTAACCGAAGAACACCACAACCAAGAGTTCATCCACAAAACTTCAAATCGAGACCGATTCCCGGCGTTTGAGGGGCCAAGATCATCCACAAAGAGGCGCAAGGCACTCACCCATCATCCCCTCAAACAAATCCGAAGCCAAACGGTCTAGAAACGAAGAATCGAGGTGACCACGAAAATCCCCAAAAAATCCACCGAAAAACAACTCGGGAAAACAAGGAGAAACAAAAATTCTTCGATTAAATTACGAGGTCAACATCTATACAAGGCTAGCAACCTCCCATCATCCACCCGCTTGGATTTTACAGAAGCACAAGCTAGCCTAGAGAGAGATTAGAGAGAGAGGAAGGAAGAGAGAAAATGAGCTAGGGTTCCAA